>VXBI01001486.1:3306-108583 GCA_013397375.1 Toxostoma redivivum | reverse complement strand
GGGGGGGGGGGCGGAAAAGTCGTCATAAGTGCAAATAAGAAAACAAACCAGGGATTTTGCTGGCATGGAGCAAGGCATGGCTGAGTGCTTTCCTGGAAACCCAGGGAGGGCGGCAGTCCCATCCTCTCTGTAAATGCATTAGTACCTATTGTTTTAGCACCAGGTGCACATGTTTGTCTACAAATTATTTTCCTCCTGAAGGCCAAAGAACAAAAGCCAAAAAAACCCCCTAAATTGGAAAATAACCTCATCCAAGCTCATTTGCAGGAAATCCAACAATCTCAGCTTTATCATTCCAAAACCCATGAAGACAACACAAGGGACAGCTCCATGTGCTTTATGTAGAGAAAAAGAATAATTTTTACTTAAGAAAACTCCAACAGCCTCACTGAGGGACTGGGGGAAGAAATATTCAAGTCTAGTGACGTCTTTGGTTTCAGTAAGCTTTATCTAATTTAGCAATAAGATAAAGATCTGAATTTTCTTTTATCACTCATTTTATCATAGGTCTTCCTGTACAGCCAGAACAATTAAATTCTCATGTTGAATGACTGGAAATGTGCTCAAAAGGGAAAGTTGCTTGCTTTGGTTTTGGTTTTGCCTTTTCTTTTGTGCTCTCCAAAGACCTGGTTGAGAGACTGCACATCTGGAGAATATGACTCGTGGAAAAAGTAAAAAAAAAAAGATGGATGGAGTCTAAACCGATTAAAGATTTAAAAAATGTGTACAGAGAAAGGTAGGTTCCAAAAATGTCTGATATTTGGGGGGTTTTTGGGTGGAGGAAATAGGGCAGCAGTGAAGCAGTGAAAACACTCCTGAAGTGCAGCAGCAGAAAGCATGAAATTAAATCAGATTATTAAACATGTGTGAACTGCTGCTAGCAGGAGGATGAGAATTACTCATCTGTAGATCTGACTCCCCAAATTAATAAGGAATGCTGGGAAGGGGAATCATCAGTCAGGGTGGTGATGGGATCAGCTCCCCATGGTGGGAGTAGAGGGCAGAGAGGAAATTTTTCTGCTTTCTAGAGAGTTCTGTCCCTCTAAAGACAGCAGTGGGTGTGACAGGGGGTGAAAGGAGAACCTGAGAAGCCAGGTGTGATTCCAAAGTTTGATACAGAAGGAGAAAATTTTCTTCTCCAGTTCCTAAAACCTTACTCCAGATGAAGACAGTGCTGTGCCAGCTGGGGAAGGCAAAGGAAGGGCAACTCCCAATTCTCCTGCAGAGGCCATTTCTGTCCAATTTAGGAATTAGCTTCTGATGTGCCATCATCTCTATAATGACACAAAACTAAGGAAAATGAAGAAAATTTAAGAACTTTCTACATCTCAATGTGTTTGTGTTTCTATACAATAATCTGACTCAAATATTTAACTTAGATCTACTTCTGACACAAACTCATCTTTTTTCCTTCTTGGGGACTGTAACTGGGCCAATATGTTATTTTCAACTGTTTCCAGTGCTACATTTTCCTCTCTTAACATTTGTATTCAGGTATCATTGTTGGCTTGATTTTCCAGAGCTCAAAATGTGGACATTTCATATTCCATTCAGCACCTTCTCATGAGTTATGAGAAAAGTATTCATAGAAAGCAGTTGTATTTGGTTTTAACATTGTTAGCGTTTCCTCTCATGAGGGATATTAAATAATTTCATGCACAACTGCTCAAAATATTTTTTAAACTTCTGTAAACATAAGATTGCCAAAATCTAACATATGTTATGTGGTATTTAATCCTCCAGAGGAACTGAAGGAACAAAACACTTCTGCTAAAGTAATTAATAAGCACCAATACAGATACCTAGAAGCTGTTCCATCAAAATGAATCATATCCTTCTCGAAGTCACACCCAATATTTAAGCAGTCTAAAAATGAAAATTCAATACACAAGAATACAGGCTAAAACAAGTGCTGAAATCTCATGTATCGAGATCAAATCACCAAAGCTGTGCCACCTTCTGCTGCTCCTGAATCAGGAAAAATAGGGAAGTTATTTGTAGAAAATTAATTTTGCCTATGAGAAACCTTGTTTGGCACAGCATATGAATCCTGTGGGGACTGGAGATTAAGGTTAAAGTGCATGTTAATGAATTATTGAAAGTAAATTAAAAAACAGCAGAGTTCCCTAAATCCACTACCATTTGGAAAGGTATTTTCAGTTACTGCTTACAGACATGACAGATAATTCTTACTTTTTGTTTTCCTGCAGTTTAACATATGTAAAATTCTCTGTAATACTTTGTCAGCATTAAAGTGCTTCACATATTTTGTCCTAATATTTACCAGGCAAAAATAGAAACTCAGGTCATGTGAGTTTCAATCAACAGAGAATTCCTCAAGGTGGAGCAAAAAGTTCGAGCTCCTTCTGTCAGGTTAGTGCTGAAGCTGCTGCCTGTGGGCACTGGGCAGAGCTGCAGGAAAATGTTTCTTCCAGTAGAAGAAAAGAAATCCTCTCCTTCTCTCAAGGTGTGACAGCACAGAGGAAATAAATTAAAATTCCATGGACAGCAGAAGGAATAATAAAGAGAGGCAGAATCCCAGTCAGTGAGGTATTTCATTGGATTGCCATTGCTGGTTCTGAAATTAGAGCTGCTCAGTCGTTTTACACTGCACTAAATGAACACTTAAAGTAAATAAAAATCAGCACCTGAGCCTGCATTAGAACCATGGATTCCTCCACAGGTGATGTCACTGGGCTATAAATTCATGATATTTCTCTTAATATTTCATGCTTCATTCTTTTTTTACTATTTATCATATGAGAGTTTTACACATAAAACCCAGCTTATACATCTTTATATTTGTATTCTGACTCTTTATAATAATTTCAATGTAATTTTTCAATGACTGGTGTGGATTGTTTTTTCTGCTTTTCACTTTAAAGTAATCTTTCCAGTAATGAAATTTCTTAATAGAAATGATAATTCATAATAATAGTAATAATAATAAAATTGATTCTTGATTTGGATTTTGATAATTCTCTTAGTCCTGAATAAAGAAGTCTGCATGGTTTAAGATGTTATTAATAAATGTAAGTCCTCAGTACAGTCAGAGAAAAAAGAAAGGAAAAAGCCTTTTTGTTTCTTCAACTTCACATGATAAAGAATAGAAAGTTACAGCTTTAAATGTCCAGGTCGATTTTCATGTAAAGGCATTTTCAGAACAAACATGGTTTTTGTGGTTGAGTTACAATAAGTTTCATTCAGTTGTCATTATCTGAATGACAGAAGTGACACAGAAATTGAAATTCCTTTTTCCTTCACAGAAGGTTCCTCTAATGCTGTATTGAAAAAATGAGTTTAATACCAAAACCGTCACTGCCTTTTCCACTTGGGCTTCTGCTGGGCCAACACACCTTTGCAAAATGATTAATTAATTTACACTAATGATGGAACCACTCCATCCTCACACAGCTCTGCCCAGGACCCCTCCTCTGCACAGATCCATTCCCAAGGATCCAAGCCAACATTCCTGGAGCTTCTCCAGGTGCTCCAGGGCACAATTCACATCTCAATAGAGACATGGAGCATTTCTTTATTTTTATTCCTGCATGAAGAGGCTCTGCAGTACCTTTACCACAGATCAGAATAAAGTGGCCATGAAATTTGGGCTCATCAGTGGATGAGGTGTCATTAGCCTAAAATTCCTGAGATTAAACAGGCTGAGACAAGAGCAAGCTTAATTACACTGGTGGAAGAGTTTAAGGATCACATTAGAAAACAGAAGAGGGAAACCCCACAATGTTGAATTCTTTATGTAAAAGAAATTTATAAAACATGTCTTTAGCAGATATATTTTCTGCAGCCTTTTTTGTAGGTTTTAGAGACCAAAATAAAGATTTCTGTGGAAAAAAAAAGGAAGTGGGAACTGCTTACTTGGGTTCTTTCAACTGCATCCCAAATTTACTCTTTCTCTAACTAAAATACACTTTATAGATAGTTTTGGGTCTTTGTTAGCGTTTATTTTTTTTGTTTTGTTTTTAAATTCTTTTTTTTTTTTGTATTGTTTTTTGTGGTTTTTTTGGTTGGTTGGGTTTTTTCCCCCTCTGGAAAAAACCCAGCCCTTTCACCAACATCATGACTTTTGGATCCACTCATTGTCTTCAATCTGACAAATAATAGAGAACTCAAAGATACACAGTTCAGAAAATACAGAAATAGCCACGTATGGGCATGAACACCCATGAAGGGCAGGGTTAAATTGAATATTAGGAAGGATGGGATGAGTTTGAGGTCCCTTCCAACCCAAACCATGCTGGGATTCTGTGAAAATCAGCAGCCTGAGAGGAAATCACTGACCCCACAGAAGGAAAGATTGAGAGTTTGACAATTTCTGTTTCAACAAACAGAATATTTTAGCAGTTCTCTAGGCATTTTTGGGGCCAGCTACACCATTTTGTGGGTTGGTGGGTAAAGGAGAATTCTGGGCTTGGGGGAAGCTCTGGTTCCAGGTCTCCTGAATGTAGGAACACATTTGCAATAAATGAGGCTCCCGTGTTTCACAGGTGTCTTTCCAGGTTTTCATCCCACAGCAATTGTTTGTCACAAAGCTGAAATACTTAAAAATCAGGTTCTGAAAGAGGCTGCACTGAGAACTTCACATTTTTCACAGCTCAGCAAACACTGTCATGGAAAAGCTCTGTGAACATGGGTCACATACTTGTGCTGAAAATGACATTTAGCTGCAGACACTCACACACCAAGTCAGAGATGCAAAAAATTCCAAATATTTTTCCACATAAATCCAGAATGACAAAATATTATCTGTTAGCACAAAGCAGCATAAAAAGAAGAAGAAAAAATAAAAAGACTCTCTTTTAGAAGGTATTTAAGCTCAGTAACTGTCTAAAAGAGCATTTTCCCTCCCTGCTTTTAAGAACTCAAAATTTATTGCAGCCTAGTAGGAGTCCTCAAGGTCAAAGGGTAGATAGTCTGCTTGCTGCAATATAACCTGACATGATAAATCATAAATCAAGGCAGCCAGCAGTGCTGCTATCATGAATTTGTAGGAGAATACAAAATGATTTTTACAAAATATTCATTAAACTATATGGCAATTTTCATTTTTTATGTGTTCTGTTTTACAGCTTTGTTTTTCCTTCCCAATAAACAATCTCTACAAAAATCCCCTTCTCTTTCTAATCTCTCCTTCAACAAACATTATGTCACAGAGCAAAGGCTGCTAATGGAATAGTTTCAGAGGCTTTCTTTGGGACTATAGCATAGAAAAAGCATTTTTCAGAAAGTATGTAAAGAAAAAATGACACATTCAGTGGTTTTTGTTTGTTTTGTTATGAAAAAACACGTGTATAACATTCCTGAGGATGATGGCAGAGGAACAGAGCCTTCAGCAACACTTTAATCTGCTGCTCTACTCTATTTGTATTTCACCTGAAGGGAGAAATAATTGACAAAAAAAGTTACTGAATTTGTTTAGTGCTAAATCCTGCAAGCATGCCAGGCTAGTTGAAAGCTGTAAAACCCACAGATCTCACAGAAGCATGAAATGGAAACTCCTGGAAAAGATGTTTTACAGGACACAGAAGAAGATCCTAAACAGCCAATGCAGGGTGGGAGAGGGAGGCAATTTCACAGCATGGAAAGTCTTTGGACTTTCAATCCAAGTCCTTCTGGGCTATGTACATTAATAAATTGCAATAAATATGAATGAAAGCATGATAAATACCCAGAATCCAGTGCATTATTCAAAACAAAGCAGCTCAGGATCTCTTTAATTTTGAACAGGATGGGCTACAAACAAGCAGAGTGAATTCCACTAAAAAGACGAGATTTTAGTTGTACTGCCAGAAATGGCTTTCAAGGTGCTCTAGAAGAAATGATGGGATTTTATTCCCTCTCCGTACACAGATCCCACAGTTATCCCTGAGAGCAGCTGAGTTTAACCATTGCTGTGCAAGAGGGAATTATTATTGTTATTATTTATTTATTTATTTGTTACCCTCATCTTCTTCTTCTTTCAGGACCTTAAAATTCATAGCTTAAGTTCTTTCTTAGCTTTTCAGAAAGAGCTGAGTTTTATTTCCCTGCCCTTATTTTCCAACATCCCTAGCTCTCCTATCTGACACTTTTAAATCTATTTTCAGTGTCATTTGCAAAAATGAAGAGCTGTAAATCTTTCATTAATTCAGGACAACTGAGGATATTCATACTGGCCTATATTTACCTATAAAACACAAAAGTGTTTGAGCTACTCAAAAGTTGGTAATTTAAACAACCATATACAAAGATATTAAATATAATATTTAATTTCTCAATAAACTATTACACAAAATCATTGATTCATACACAGATAACAATAAAACATAAAGGCCAACCCTCAATCTAGAAAATATTTGCCATTTCTATTTTAATTATTACTGGCAGTATCAGCATTAAAAAGGGAAAAAAATTACTTTGATTTTATTTTATTATTTTTTGTCCCCTTTATTTTTGGGATGGCAGGAGTGAAGTCTTTATTAGCCAAGGGTGCCCAGTTTTCACCTTATTGCCTGTAAAACAAACTCAGAGCCCCTGGGCCACACAGGGTCTGCATTTCACATTGCAGCATCAAATCCCCAACTGGGCAAACTCTACCAGGACACCACGTGACTGATGCCAAAAACTCTCATTTTTACCCAGGAAACCCAGTAGTGGCACTTATTAACTGAGAAACTATTTCCATTCTTTTTTGGAGAAGCTTGAAAGCAGCAGCCCTGTGAGGGATGTATAAATGGAAATTAGATGCTGCTTTTTGCCCAGAAAGCAAACAACTATCAGCCCCATCAAATGTTTGCTTTTCCTTTTAATTCCTTGGAACAAAAAGGCCAGCTGGCATTCCTTCCATTTCTATTATTTTCTCAAGATTCAGAGTAGGCCAGACTCACAATTACCATAAATCTAGAGGGCAGTGTCTCACAGATAAATCTACCAGAGCTGATGATTAGCATTTAGCTTTTGAGAAGAAACCCTGCTCACATTGCACCCACTATTCAGTTTGAAATGCATCACATGAAAATGGAAAGCACCTCTCCACCCTGCTGTTATTCTTCATTCCACCTGCTCTCCCTGGGTCTGATCACCCTCATTGTCATCACTGGGGCTGCCATTTCCAACTTTGGTGTCCAGTGAGCCAGAGGAGCTCAGCCCAGTTCACCTGACCCACTGAACGGGTGCTGTGCTATAACCAGGGGCTAACTGAGCATTTTAAATCCTGGTTTGAGTCACTGAACACACAACTCTGCAGTAATTTCAAGCTGAGACACTCCAGGCCAGATTTATTCCTCATAAAAATGGGTATAATCCTTCTTCAAAGACTGGATCCTCCAAGGACTGAAGGAATTTTCTATTCCCTACCCTGAAAGAGTTGGTATTAAAGCTATTCTGAGTCACAGAGGTGTCAAATCCCAACACTTAACATTCCCACCAAAATGTCCATGTATAAAGTTTTGGAATTCATGATGGGACCATCCATGAAAGAGTTGCAGCTGATACCTGAGATCACTACAGGCTTCTGCAGACAAATATAAGATACTCTTGTATTTGGACTAAAAAGGGTTAGGAAATTATGCTTTTAGTCACAAGTGCAGACCAAAAGTTCATCCTGATAACAAAGGACTCCACAAACACCAACCCAGCTTTGTTGCTATACAGTTAATGAGAGAAATCCACCAAGCACTTACATTTTAAACCCCCCAAAATGAAGAATAATGTTAATACAAAATTTCCCAAAACTAGAACTCTGTACGTAAAAATTGAAATAGATCTCAACTCACACCCAACCAAAGATTTACAGGAGGAATTTGGATTTGCATTCCTTCACTTGAAGCAATTACAAGCAAATCTGGAAAATGTTATCTTAACACAAAAATGCATTGCTGCAATTTTCAGCTTCAAAATGTTTTTGGTTAATTATTGACCAAATCAGTACTTCAGTAACTATTTTCCAAACAAGTAATTTGGTTTACAGAGTGACCACAGTATGTGGATTGTAAATATCAAGACTCTTTGTTCAAAGTAGCACAAATTCTGAAGAAAAAGAGCTTTGTTGGTCATTACTGCAAAATTCTGTTTTACAGTTAAACCTGTGCCTGTTCACCTGGGAGTAATTTTAATACAGGAGCATTTTAAATGTTAACACCTCCATAATAGCCAACAGAATGTGCCTAATAAAGGCTGATTTACACTGTATTTGATTAAACTGCATCTCCATCTGCAGAAGGTAAATGGATTCCTAAATTACTCGGGATAATTACAGCCCACAAACCTTGCAGACCTCTTGCATCAGTTCCTGTGCAATGAGTGGGGTGGCAGCTCCTGAGCTGGGTAAGGAATGCTGCCACCTTGAATTCTGTGGAATTAAATCCAGGGAATCATCATCCCCAAATTTCTCTCCTCCCAGAGGCACCACCAGGAGCTCAGCAAGAGCCTCTGTGCAGAGACAATCCCTGTTAATATCACCCCTGGAAAAGGAAACCAGAAAAAATCATAACTGAAGAACAAAAGAGTTTGTCGATTTTGGGTTTTTGGGGGTTTTTTTTCCCATTAAATGGCTACTGAGCAGCCCAAATTATCCACTAAAACTGAGCTGAAATTTCAGCTGGCAAATATTCTGAACTCAAACAAGGTTATTTAAAGTAATTTTACCTGAACTTCAAGGAAAGTTTAGCAGAGAGAGGAGTAATTATGGATGATTAGATAATTACTGAATTATTGAATAATTATTGGATAACTATTGAAAAATGCAAGCTTATTTAAAATGGTCACAGCATCCTAAACTCAATATTTCTACATTAATGATGTACAGAAGCTTCATTTCAGGCGGTCTCAGACTAACATTTAGATTTTTTTGATATCAGAGTTTTCAACTGCAGTTAAAACAAAGAAGGTAGGAAGAGATTTGAGGACTTTTGAATCCAATCTGCATGCTGTAGTCATTCTTCTAGAAAATACAAAGTGAGAAAAAAAGGGGCTGTAAAATGTTTTCTTTTTTGATAATGGGAGAAAATTGTCCAGATTCCAATTTTGTTGTTGACTTTGCTGATAAGAAATCAATTAATGAAACCTTTGATGATAATTAATGTAACAGCAAAAAAAGTGATTTATTGTCTTTTAATTTAATGCCAAATTTTACCCTTTTTGCCGGTAATTTATAAAAAAGTCTGCTTTCCTTGAAAAGTCCCTAGGCAATAGTTTTAAAGTCTAAAGAAAGCAAAGAGAGTCAAAGGAAAAAAATTGGCAGGACACTAATATGTATTTTTTAAAAAATTAAGATTTTTAAGCCAAAAGAACCTGACAATAAATATCTATCAAATCCTTATTAATTTTCAAATTGCACTGTGGGAAAACTGAGGGGGTTGCCTGACTCCACAGCTGCTACAACTCTACCACCAACTTTGGAATATTTGGTTCCATATCACCGCTGAAACACTCTGGGTATTATTCCTGAAGATTTCTGGCATGTAGGTAAAAAATATGAGGAACTTGAAAAACGAAGAATGTGTTGGAAATTTGTCAGTTTGTGTCAAGGATGCAGAATAACTGAATTACTCTGTAGTGTTATCACTTACGTGATATTTGAGTGAATAACTAACAGAGAAAAAAAATTAACAACAAAAAATGTAATTTGACATATAGGAGTTTATAATTTTTTTTTCCTCCTGGCCCAGTATTCCAGCAATTTTATTTTTATGTTATTATTGTTATTATTATTGTTATATTTTAGATTTATTTATATTATATTATTGAGGAATCCAACAGCCATGAAACAAAGAGAAAACAAAACTCAGATTCCATCAGAATTTAGACTGGAATAGATAATTTTTATTCCCTAGAACTGAATAAAGTGTGTTCTGAAGGTGGTAATTGACATTAAGGTTTGATGTAACCTCCAGTGTGATCCTGGGCCTGTCTCTCAGCTGAGCTGCTGCTGAAGGGAATCCCTGAGGTTTAGATGAAAATATGACTCAATGGACAATCAAAGCTGCCTGAGAATCTTCAGTGTTCTGAAATTATACATATTTTCCCCCAAAACTTAATTAATTTGGAACGTGATGCCATTACCTAATACCTTTAATAGGGTGCCAATTATTTAATAAAAAGCCCTGAGAGTTACTAGGACAACTGCAGCACAATCCAATTGTTTTTCTAACAGTGAGGCCCATTAAAGGAGGAACACAATGCTCAGGTCACATATGTGCTATTGTAAACTTTGGGTTTTGCTCTGGCAGATGGGGTGGCTGAATTACAATAGAATCGGTTCCGTGGGAGGGAAACTGCAATTCCTTCTTCAGACTGGGTTTTGTTTGTCACAAACAAAACAACTCTTTAGCCTGGAGAATTATTTTGGGCTGTGCTGGACACAGTGCTGGGAAATGCCTGACTGTGATCACAAGATGCAGCCTGAGGAACATTTTACTCAGTTCTGAATTCCTCCTCCAAATATAAACTATTAATTTCAAAAGTTCATAACCTTCATACACTATTTTGCTATTTTAAAAGGTCTTTTAATGGCAAGCATTCAACAGCCCTACCCTCCCTGAGAATTCAATGGATATTCCAACTTTCCTCTGAACTTAGAATTATAAACTGCTGCTGATCACATAAATCATGGTGCTCTAGGAGTGAAATACCCAATTCAGCACCTCTGAAAGCTCTGAGTGCAGAACACTGACACTTAGATGATGGCCTGATGTGCTTCATTCCAATACCAAATTATTTCATTAAAAACCAGCGAGTTTTTAAGAACAGGCACCAGAGGGTGATGGAGCAAACAAGAATTAAGTCACTGTTAACTCTGTATGTATTGAACCCTTAAATTTACTTCTCAATTCAAATATAATTATCAGCACGTTCAAGCCAAGAGAGTCAGGGACATAAGGATGTCCTTTGCTAATGCCAACACAGATTACAGAAAACTACTGTGAAAATTCACTCACAGGGCTGAAAAAGAGCCCAAGGACACAATGGTTTTCCAAGAGATGTGAAAAATGTGGTGGCTGGTCAGACCTAGCTCAGAAAAAGCAAAGCACACACACAGAACTAGGAAAGCTAGGCTGGGAAGTGTTCCATTAATCTGGATATATTAGTTTTACCAAAATAATAGAAAAAAAATGCCAAAGACAGATTGCAGCCTTGTCCATTCTGATCAAAATTACTATTTTCTTTTGAAGGTGTTTAAATTGCTTTTAAGTTATTAATTTTAAAAGTTTGAAACCAGCACTTGCATTATTTTCTTTATGACACTAGGAATAAAGGCAAGCATCTTCCTGCTCTGATGAGTGCTATATTGCAAAATTTACTTTTTTGTGCAGTCTACATTTCTTGCAAGCTATTTCAGTGAGAGTGACAAAGCAACTATGAAAGACCAGCTTTTCTTTGTACTAAAATCAACAGCAAGTTGTTTTATCAGATCATAAATACAGGTAGACACAATTAAAATTGGAAAGACAAGATTATCAATGATAAATGAAAATACTCTAATGCAATAAATTCTGAAAATCTGGTGATAACACAGAGAAAAATTAATGATTTAACTCTGAAACAGCTGAAAGGAAAAGGGATTCTCCCAGATGATTCAGCAGGGATTTGGGATGTCAAGGCTTTCCCCATTGCCTGAACTAAATTTTGGGATATAATAGCACAGGAATTAAAATTTAGGTGAGAAAATTGTAATTCTGTATCAAATCCTGGGCTACCCATTCATTATTTAATGTGCAGATGTTGCATCTCCAAATGTCTGTTGCCTTGATCACGCCTGTATTAGAAATTTTCTAGTTTTATAGAATTTGGGCATTCACTAGGATTTCCCATTTAATATGAAAGAAAAAGTGCCTTTCAGACCTGAAAATGAAATCATAAAAATAAAATAAAAAACATAAAAATAAAATGCAGCTTTGAGTTTCCAACAGAGATATTCTAAACCCTAAATTTCCCCCCTGAGCTGGAGCCTGTCCCCACAAGAGGAGAAGTTCCAACAGGAGCTCGGGGTCCCCTGCAGCAGCAGGGGCTGACAGACAATGTCTCTGAGGGGGTGACACCTCAGAAAAAGTCTGAATAACTCAATCTGAAAGTTGAGCTAACAGACTTTTGGACAGTAGTAAATCACTGTCAAACAATGAGAGACACGTTGATGGTTATAACTCTTTTCTCTGTTGACACATCAATCTGTCTGTCATTCAGTGCAGAACAGAATCCATTACATTAATATGTTTCCACAGGCAAATTGAGAAATTGTGATTTTAATCTAATCAGGGTGGTTATTTTGGCAAATAGCAATTTTAGCTTGTTTAAAGTTCTTCTTATAATAAATTAAATTTTAGTTGAAGAAATGAAACATTTAGAGCTGAAAACAACTAAATATTAGTGCAGCTAAATTACTTTAAATTTTTTTTAGTGATAATGCTTCTGGAGAAGGTAATACTGTAAAAAACAGTAATGAACACGTTATCTTCCTCAAAACTATAATATTTTAATTCATGGAGATACAAATGCACCAGATAGTTCAGGTACATTAAAAATTCACAGGAGTTTTTCCCTGCTCCTTCCCCAGGCAGCATTAGCTGATACACTAGCTGATGGGTTCAGTCTGAATATTCCAATGCCCCATCAGATAAATAAATAACCTCTCAAAAAGGCACAGTTGTCTCAAATCCATGGCATTGCCCCTGCAGGCCCAGATGGAACTGGAAATCATGGAAGACTGAGAGCCTGAACTCATTTCTAGCACCAAACACCACAGATTTTGCATAGAAACTCTGCTTTTTTATTCACACCTGCATTTCTGCAGGAATTGGATTCAGCCAGCCAGCAGAACTTGTGATGAATCTGAGCTAGACCTGTGAGAATTCAAGCTTTTGCCTCTCAGAAAAGAGTGAAATGTTTCACAATATTTCACTTTTAAAGTGAGGGTTTCCTCTGGTACCAAATCAAATATAAACCAACTGACTGAGGTTCATTTTTCCTCTGAAGTTTTATTCATGGTCTTTATATTTTCATCCCACTACTGCTCTCTGAAGATCATTTTAGTGCCCAGTCGAGAGTAGCTCATTTCCTTTGTGGTCCAGGAGTACAAAAATACTCTTCCCTAATTCAGTCCACATGGCTAGAGCTTGAAAGGTACCTTAATAAGACTAATATAATTTTTTCCCAGCTTTTTGAATATTTTCATTAATGTCAAGGAAAAACATGAACATTCAGAAATCAGCAAGAGCATCCTGGGCTAAAAGAGCCAAATAAAATTTAAGTTGTTTCAACAGATTGGATCACACAGGTAACCTTTGCCATTCCTTTGTACTTTAAATGAGTAAAGGGAACACAACATTAAATATTATATTTAATGTAATATTATACAATGCCAGGTATGTAGAAATGATAATTTCCTGCTGATAGAATTCTTCAGGCAGCTTCTGTGAAACTTTGCCTGTCTTAAAGAAAACAAATCATGTTTCTCTGTATGCCAACATTGTGTTGATCCCTGTGTTCACATTTTATACACTTGTGGAACTGTGGTGAAAATATCTGGTAAATGCTTATAGAATAAAAATAACCCCAAAAATCTGACTTGTTTATTACTGATTGTGAAAATTGTCTTGATATCATAAAGCTCATGAAATCAGGACAGTTGCTTCTGAGTTTCAGCAGATGGAATAATGTAAACTCCAAGGCTCAAACAGAACACAGAATTTCAATTTGTCTATAGCCCATGGTCTGTAACTCCTTTACCTCCACATATACTTTTATCCTTTAAAGATAAACTATTACTTTGTACTGTATTTGGTACTTTTACCTTGCATTGTAGCCTGTTGTGTACATTTGGTCTTGTACCAGGAGTATTTCAGATGACAACTCAGTACAAAATGCTTGACATTATTGTTCAGGCACTATTCCTTCCATGGTTGGCAATTATGACAGAGAATACTTATTTTTTTCCTCTTTTAACCTGCAGGTGATCTGCCACTGGAATGTGGTTTCCTCTTTCATCATTGTTACTCTGTAAAAACACTAATAGCACCATGTCATGCAACACTGAGAAAAACCCCAAACAAACAAAAATCCCTCACAGACCTGTAATCCCATTGTTACTTGGATAATAAAGAGAGGGATTTTCCCTTTATGGCTCAGGGGTAGACACAAACATGACAAATAATGAAAACAATGCCAAGGAAATCTAGCAGGATTTTTGGGACAAGTGACAGAGGCATGGGGATGAGCACAGCCCTCCTGCCACACTGCTGCTGAAATTTGTCTGCCAACACTCACTTTGGACAAGAAATGGAGCAGAAAGTTTTAGGGACTCTTAAAATTGCTTCAGTCCATCCTTAAAGTATTTTTAAAATTTGTGACAATGGTTTGAGCAGGTCAGGTAAGCTGAATTATTGTAATTCCACTGCACAGGTGCTGACAAACAGAAACCCTCAGTGACTGAGGGCTGGTTCCAGCTGGGAATTCATGGGAGCTCAGCCAGCCAGGGACATTTAGGGGAACACCATGGCCCCATTAATCCACAGGGCAGCACAGGAGCTCAGCTCACAGCAGCTGCTCCTTGGGGAGCCCTAGGAGTTAACCCTGACAGTTCCATGGCACTCGTGTCCTGGGGGATGCTCAGATTCTGGTCCCTGGATATTCTCTGCATTCTGGTCCCTCCCTGGATGTTCTCTAGGTTTTGATCCCTGGATGTTCTCTGGATTTTGGTCCCTGGATGTTCTCTGGATTTTGGTCCCTGGATGTTCTCTGGATTTTGGTCCCTGGATATTCTCTGGATTTTGGTCTCTGTTTTCTGGAAGGGATGCTGGAGGGAAAAAAGGACTGCTCTTCAAAGGGATCTACCAAAATCCACTGACAATGACCCACTGAGCTCAGCTGCCATGTAATTCCATGTAATTCCAGAAATTCCCAGCTTTGTTAGCATGGCTAGAACGTTTGGAGTGGTTAGAGTGAGCAGAAATATGACTCCATACAATAATTGCAAACCTCAGACAGAAGAAGTTATTTCTTTTTGCAGTGTTTCCTAACCACTGTTTGGGAATTTCCAACTCCTTGCAAGCTTAAAGAAATCTCAAGAGAAGCATAAAATTATTGAATTAGTTTTAGATAAGCTAAGCCTTTTAGCTCACATGAAATCAATGGCAAATTAGGTACATCACATCTCTAAAAGGCAGATTACTCATTCAGGATCAAAATACAACTCTGAACTAGCTGGAATATGAATTTTTAAAATTCAAAATGTATTAGTAAATTAATATTTGGGTAAATTCAAAAGTATTTTGATGGGGATTTTCATGACATAAAAAACTCCAGATGACAGTTTAAGATGAATACTTCTGAAAAATATTACAGTAACTGCACATATATAATTCTCAGATTTTTTTTTGCAAATACACTAACTACCACAGAAACCTCAAATAAATTCCATTCATACAATTCTTCCCATTGAGAGAGACAGAGAGAAATGGACTTTGTGTAATTTATTCTTCTGTTCTATTTGTGTTATCTTCTGTTTCAATTTAAACTAAAACTCGTTTCAGATGACTCTCATGTAGTGAAACAAGACAAATTTTAGTGTTTCAGTTTTGCAGATATGATTTAGCATTCAAAAAAGCACCTTTACAAACCAACTCATTCTGCTGCATTTTTTAACTTTTGTAAACAGATTGCAGAGAAGGAGCCAATGCAGATCTGGACATCTTGTATGTCATCAGGCACAGCTTTTGAGTTTTTTATTGCATAAGGGATGGATTTCTGACAACACATTTTAAAAATTGCTTCTTATCCAAAAAACGACAGGCAAGAAAATTACTCATGAAGAATAATCTTTGTTCAGGGAGAGCAGTCCCCCCACGTTCTCTGCAATGGCCGAGTGGAGAGGCTGCATGTGGAGCACCACACACATCCCAGGGAACAAAATCTCCCCAAAACTCCTTCCTCAGGGCTTTCCACAGAGATTTGTGGCTTCCACTCCAGTCCCTGGCCTGGAGAAGGAGCAGAAACATCTGAGCTTTCCATAACCAAAGGTCTGTGTCTACTAAAACTGTCAGTATAAGAATAAAGTCAGAATTCTGGACACCTTTCACTGGACAGTGCACTAAACCCCACATATTTTATTGATTTTTTTTTCAATAGTTATTATGACAGTTGTGTGGATTATGATAGTTAAAAATAATTTAAAAATTAGCTTGTTTTCCAACATCTTTAATTAAGGAAAGTAATAATTAATAAGAGGGAAAGTTTCTTTACAAATGTTGAGGATGTCTAAGGAGCTGGAAATGTTTGGTGGAAGAAAGTGGTCGATGTTCACCATGGCAAAGGATGAACAGAGCATTTCAAGGTTTAGTCCCAAGGCATATGAAATACATTACATTTGTAATGTAACAAAACCTGTATTAAAAACATGTATTTTCTAGCCATTCTAATATTATCATAAGGAAAAGAAAATTCCATTCATAGACTTTTCATAATTCTAAATCAATGCCATCAACTGTATTAACCTTGTCAGGAGGCAGATCCAACATAGCTGAACAGGTGTAATCAAGAAATAAATATTATTATAGAATGATGGGGGAGAGAGGTGAAACTATACTGCTGACAAGTGTATGCTATTTTATTTAAAAATTCTGCTTTTAGCTGCAATAATGGTCTGAGAAAAACGATGCAAACATTTTTAGAAGCATTTAAAAATTCTTACCTGATGAGAATTTGAAAAGACTAGAAAGTCTAATTCGAACAGCCAGGAATGCAAGGACACACCATAAAAAACTCACACTCACTACTGGCATGAGCAGAATATCCAAAGTTCCTCCCTGTGTGTTCAGGAGCTCGTCTGGAGAACATCCAAACACGAGGTGGTTCCTCCTGCCTGACATCCCTGTTCCCTGGTTCTGGATTTCCTGAACAGAATTCCTGTCCCATCTCTCTCCTACACAGCAATATATGACACAAACCCTCCAGAGCTTCAGATTCTCTGCAAAACAGCAATTTTGGGGAACAGCACTGGTTCTGTGTGTTGTGCTCTCCTGCAGGGAATCTGCAGTCACTGTGAATGTGTCACTTTTCCCCAGCCTCCATCCCTGGTCTCACACACCCAGCAACCCTCTCCTCTGGCAGCTTTCCTCCTTTCCCAGAACAGAAACCACTCATACATTTTACTCCTTTCCCCAAAATACTGCTCACACTACTAATTACAACCCCACCAGTACTTTTTTAGTTTGCAAACTTGCTGCTCTTCTTCAGCAGAGAACAGAATTCTGACTCCATCCTACCCATTTTCCTCTCACCCTTCACATGGCCTTTAATCCATCTAACAAATTAATTCATATCTGATGGCCACAGGCCTATTTCTGGCCAAACCAGAAGTTTTTTTCTGTTTGGATCTTCTGTAAATTCTGTTTCTCTTTCCTTTAGTCTCTTCCCTTCAGATCATCCTACAAATTTGTTATTAGACATGACATTATTTCAACTATAGATACTGAGTCAAAAATGTTCTCATTTAAAAATAAACATAATATTTGAAATACAGTTAAATAGCAGCCATCTAAATAGAACTTGAGCCATACAGTGAATAAAAAACTCACTTTGAATTCCTGCACATATCTGTTACATCTCTTCCAAACAAAAGAATGAGTTGAGCACAAAATGAACCTCTTGTTTTCCAACAAATGCTACTTAGCTTTAGCTCATAACATTAGCTGAGAAGATTAGGCCTATGAAAAGTCAATTTTCCCAGTCCAATGGGAATAGTGGAAAATAATACACAACAAAATAATAAAACCAGCCTTGTTTTACTCAAAAGAACCTAACACCGTGTCAACGTCCCCTTCAAGTGATTGATGAAGTAATATGGAACTACACCAAAATAGGGGTTGGCTATCATTTAGAAAAACAAACACATTGGAGTCAACCAAGGAAACAATTGTACAGATAAAAACCCCAAAGCACTGACAAGGCAAGAGCACAGAGCAGAGCAGAAAAGTGTGGAAAATGCAGAGATAGCAGCGGGGTTCCATTAACTGCCTGGCTAATCAGGGCAAAGTGCACTGGGAAAACGCTGGAATTCCAGCCTGCCCTTCCCTGATTGTCTGTTGATAAGGATGCAGAGGTTCCCACAAACCTGGGACACATCTCAGGTCATGGCTTTGCACAGTGCAGATGAACTGAGGGGAGCAGGGTGGGACAAGGGCCGTGGCTGCAGGGGTTGTGGGGAAATGCATCCCCAAAAGTCTCCATCCCACACACATCCCCTGCTCCTGAGGCACCTGGGAAGGGCCACCAGGGCTGAAGGTGTGAGCTCCAGCAGGATTCCTCAGCAGGAGGAATTTTCAGTGAAGTAACCCTTAGGGAAAGTGTGGACCTCAACAAGTTTTCAATGTTTTTAAAGAAACTAAAAATAACTCCGGAAGTTTGTAATACAGATCTGATCTCTTACAAAATGTTTTACTGAATTTTCAACTACATTTGCAAGAATCTGTCTCTCATTTATTAAATGGATAGCTTTGGTTCAGCACTCCAAAAGCTGTGGAAATGGAGGCATGAATTCTTCAAAGCTGCTGTTAGACACATCTGCATTTGTCATAGCCTGGACAAGCATGAGCACACCTGGACAATGGTCACAGCTAGAGATGGCAATGGCTGATTTGGTAATCCTGGGGATTCCTCTGTTCTTGGAAAGCATCCACAAAATTTAATATAGTTTTCCCTTATTTGTATGCTGCCACATTGATATTTCACTTCTGCCAGGGAGTGTTTGAGCTCTTTCCTGATAAACTTCATGGTTTACATTTGCAGTTCCAAAATGCAGTGCAGTGCTGTGGGACTACGAATCTCCCCAGGGTACTATGATGTTCCTTGAAAGGTTTTGCTACTGGAGAGGAGAAATTTAACCTAGAAGGAATAAAGAACAAACAGAACCATAAACTCAGTGAAGTACCTGGAAGAGAAAGGGAACAGTCTGCAAACTGTATTTTAGAAGTTATGAAGCCAGGCAGATAAAATCAGAAGGAGGAACTATTTTGAACAAAGGCAGAGGAGACTGTGAGGGGCTGACAGAAAAAAGGATCTGGTGCTGAGGCCCCAGGTTGTCAGACTCCCAAGTTAGCTTAAAGGTCACCTCTGAAAGGCAGCGTTTCAAAGGGCAAATATTACGAGGTTGCCCTCTCTGCTCCTGCAGCTGAATTAGGTCTCCAGGAGATGGACTTTGAAGGATGGCACTCCAGAGCTCTGCCTCTTCTCTCCCATCATTTGTCTCTGTTACAAGACAACACTTTATATATTTACTTCAAGATCAGCAATGCAAAGAGCAAGATTACATACAACGATAAAGAACACGTGCATTTATCATGATAACTATCTACTACAGAATACAGAGCAAGAAAATTAGGTTGGGTGAGGTTTTTTGGATTTTTTTTTTTTTATGAGGCACAGGTAGAATCACTAAAAAGAGTCTGCCAAGACAGGGAGATTTTTTTTTGTTTGTTTGTTTGTAAAGGAAATAAACCACAAATTGGTCTGAAAATTCTTAGCATCAATGACAACTTTTTTTTGAAGGAGGTATGACAAAAAATGTTCTTTATATATGTAGGAAGAAGCTTGTTGAGAATTGGTGGATATAAGGCAGGTGGAATGGGATGAGAAAGTTCAGAACCTTAAAAAAAAAAGAAAAAAAAAAAGAAACCCAGCAAAGTAAAATCTGTCGATTTTAAGCAGGTAGATCAAATGATGATCACTCCAAATGTGAAATACTTGCTGATGTCACCCAGAGGAGCACACACAGAACAGGTCAGAAGGGGGTGCATGCAATAACATGGGATTACTCCCACAAGGACATAGTGGCAAGTAGCAAGAAACATTGAAGTTATTAGAGCAAAAAAGAAGCTGTGCTGTGAGCAGGTCAGCAGTGGGAAAAGCGGGGCTCAGTAGTTCCATTTTCAATGGCATCACCAACAAATGACAATTATGGGCTAAAACCTTCAGCCATGTGCACCCACCCTCACTCCATGGCCAGGCAGGGATGGGACTGTCAGAATGTAAACAAGAAAAAGATAAAATCTCAGCCTGGAATAGAGAAATATCAGGTCAGAAAACACTGACTAAAACAGATCCTTTCAAATTAGCAGGAGCTGATCATCTGCCAGCTGGTTAAATGTTCACAGGATCCCAGGGCAAGTATTGGTGTCTTAGAGGACAGAAAAAGGACAAAGTGCTGCAAAACTGGCAATATCAATCACATATATTGACTAGAAATGAACTGGAAAAGGGAAGTGGAGCTGGGAGTCCATAATTTTGCAAATACTGGCAATGAGGAAATAAGAGACAACAAAGACCAACTTTGCAAAAAACAGTGCAAGGAAAATCTACCTTATTTCATTTTGCACAGAATTTCTTCACTAACTATGACTTAGAAATGAAGAAATAAAGTAAATCTAGGAAAAGGCTCTGACTTGAGAGACTTGCAAACAGTTCTTGGGTTTCTGAAGAAGAGTCTTAGAAAAATGAAACGTTACCTTAGGAAAATGGAAATGCTTTAGCTGAGCACTGGAGACAAAAACTTACAGGATGTGCCAGGGACTTCAGAGGGAACCATTCCATGTGGGAAAAAACTTTCACTGTACCATGAGACAAAACTCCTCATTGAAGATTCATGTAATTCTAAAAGTTCTTCAGTGTATATTTAAGTACGTTTTTTGCATTGAAAAGTGACGAAATCAAAATGACATACAGCCATCAGAAAATTGGACTCTTAGTCCAGAACATCTTTCTAATTGTAAAGTTTCCATTTGACATGGATATAATTCCAAAATATTTCTAATTTAATACTACAGCTACTGTAAAAGAAAGCTAGGGAAAGATGCTGGTCTAGCAGAGTGTTTGATGGTAAGCAAATCTGTATTTAGTGGACAGAGCATTTGGTAAGTGATCAGATCAAGGGATATCCTCATCTAAGGCAAAACCCTTCCCTACTCCAAATTTCCTGTGAATCTCCTGCTATTCTTTTCACACCTTGATCACCATTCAACACCTTGGAAAATTCTTATAAAGTCTAAGAAAAATATAATGTGCTTAAGCAACTCCTGCCTTGCACTAATCTTCTGACTTCATATTTGCCATTTTTTCTACACTATCCAGAGTGTGCTTAGTCTGCAAAAGTAGCATGGAAAGTTTTTAATTCTCTTGAAATACCTGGCACTGAGCAACGTAAGGTGAAAGAAATTTAATTTTGTGGAATATCATTTGGCTTTGATACAATTTACCCTACAATGTACACTAACTCCAAATTGAAAATCAGTTTTTTATCCAAGACCCTTTCTTCAAAAAAATTAAGCTGTGGATAAGAAATCCTCTTTCTGTGTTTTCTCACAGGTGTAGTCATTGATCCCTGAATATTTGTCCCCCTATTTTAGGATATAAATAGTGTTGTTATTAACCCTCAGAGTTTCTGACCTTGCTGCTTCTGTGAAATAACAGTGTGAGAGTGGAATTTTCTTCCAAATGAAATGTTTACTCTATAAAGCTGTAACTGCTATATTGCATTATATTTTTATGTTTATTGTTATGAAATGATGCTATTTGTAAGTATAATTCTGTAATAAAAACAAAACAAAGATTGATACTGAAAGAGAATGAAATTTCAGAACATGCTATAAAACTAATCTAATGCTGGAAAATCATAAAAACGTGCAATTACTCTATTTACAGGTGAAAAGGAAAAACAATTGAATACATAAAAGCTTTATTTTTATCGTAAGAAGCTTATAAACATTAAAATGAAAGCAAAATCCTCTTACAAACAAAAGGGTTAATCTTAATTGTGCATCAGTTTTGACTGTAACAGGAGCATTATTTTAATGCTGTAAAATCTGTTTTTTTACTCAAAAGTACCTTTGCATATCCACATAAATCACACTGCAGCCAAGCTCGTTTTGTTCTGCAGAGCTGATGTTCAGTCACAACATTCTCTGTGGTGCCATTCTGGAAGTACCAATCCATGCTGATGAAAGATGCAGATTTTAAAATCCAGCCACTAAATATATGTACAGCCTTCAGAAATAGCAAAGGATGGGGCAAAAAGATCATTTGGGAAGGGGCCAGTTGGAGCCACAGAATTACAAGTGATGGGTGGGAGGGACAAGGAGAATTTATGTCTGATTATTCCTGGTTTATCCTGGAAAACCTCTAACACAGCTGGGAAGCTCCTGGGGTAGAGATTACCTGGGGAACAGGTAAATCTGTAAAAATCACAGTCCACAAGAAGCATTGATGTTTGTTGTTCTAGCAATATTTTCAGTTTTTAGTGGAATGGGCTGAAATTTCCCCCTTGTTAGAGGAGCTACTTGGAGAGAGTTTGAGGGTGATTTGTTGCAGTTTAGTGGACAACCAGAGAAAATAACCTGTGATTTTGCACCACTGTCCCCAAAAGATGAGGAAAATGCCTCCATGTGACACAATATTCATAATCAAGTGAAGAGAGAAATTTGGAAAAGCAAAGTGGCATGAAGGTACAAAGGTGACTCCAAGTCACATCCCTTCTCACTGGAGTGTTCTTGTTTGGCAAAAAGGAAAGATACAAAATGAATTTACCTCCAATTTACCCTCAGCCCACCTATACCAGAACTAAAACCACCACCAACTTCTTTGCAGAATTTCCTGAGCTTTTTGTACCAACATCTGAAATATCCATCAAGCACTGACTTTTACAACAAAAGTGCAGTTGGTATAGACAAAGAATTTATTTGTGAGAGAAGATCACATCCACCAAAATCAGACACTACATCCTCCTTTTAGAATTTAATGTGCAAAAAGATAAGAAGGAACCATATTAATCCAAATCAAAATGGAAAAAGCTGGTGGAAAGAGCTACTTCCTGAGCTATAGTAATTAAAAACCTTGACATATCTATGAAAGAAGGGCTTGGATAATCTTTATTATACTCCAAGCAAGGCAAATGGCAGATTGATATCCCTTGGCACAGGAATAGGCTACTAAATATTTGAAGACAAGCTGTGACTTCAAATATCACATCCAACTGCAACTTTAATTTTTTTTTTTGCAGAAAAAGCAACTCATGCTGAGGAAGATATGGCTTATTTGAAACTTATTTACTGTCATAACAGATGGTGAAGACTAGAGAGAATATAAATGAAAAATATGGGGGCCCAATAAATGTCAAGGCTCCCAACTTGGTTTGTAAAATTCAAAGAAAAAAAAAAAAGAAATCAGCTATATCTATGCAAGATACAAAAACTTAACAGAATAGATTAGCTTTTTAACATCTTGGAAATAACCATTTTTCTGCCCACACAATGTGAGATCAAAAATTCCATTGATCTTACAGTCACTGCCATCTTGAAAAAGTTATACAGCATGATCTATGCAGAGTTACCATTATTTCAAAGTTCCTTTTCAGGTTTTTACCCCCAAAACTCAGGTGGATTATGACAATTTTATCAGTTATATCTACAATGGCCAAGACAGTTTCCTAAGAGCCCATGGTGGGGTAGAAGCTTTGCTGGCTGAGTTTGTAACCCTACAACCACAGCCTGAGGAATGAGGTCAGAGCTTGAGCCAGAGCCACAGATCCAGAGCCTTCAGTTGATGGGGAATTTTCAAGTCTGGGGTTCTCAGCTCCAAACAACAACAACAAAAAAAAAACCAAACAAACTTAAAAACAGCAAAATTAAAAAAATAATATTCTTTATGCTCTTAGTCCTCACCTCAACCTCCCTTAACTTCAGAGAGAACTGAGCACTCAGGACTATAAAAAGCATCTGGCATCCTACAAAACTGTACTTTTCACAGCAGAAGATCCTGGCAAGATGCATCCATCCTTATTTCCTAAAGTGTGCAGGTGAAAAAGGAAACACTAAGGAAGGAACAACATCCCTTCACTTGTGGAAGAAAACTCCATTTGTGTTGCTCCTGGAGCCTCATTGTTTTGGCAATGTCTCTGCTATCAAAAGCAAACAAACTTAAGGCAGAACTAAACCAAAATGACATTCATGAAAATCTGAAATAAATTCTTAATGTGAAGTTACATAATGAAGCTGAGCAGGTCTTTACCTTATTGGAAAGAGCTTCCACAGTGACACTGTGCCATGAATTGACATTGCATTTCACAGAGGAGCACAAAGCCAACAGCAAAAAAATAGATATTATTCTATATTTAGCTCCTCTCTTGCTGTCTTAGGTCACCTAGATGACTGGGAAATACACCACTAATGCAATATTTCATTCACTAAAATACTGCACAGCTCATTTTACTTTAAATCTAGCAATTAATTTCAGAACATGGTAAAAAATGTAATATTAACTATCCCATAATGGCACAGAAAGAAATAAGGTTGTGAGTATATTTTTACATAGTTTTTCTTAATGAAAAACAAAGAAACATACACAAAGTATTGGAGTTTTTCTTGCTGCTACCTTTTATGTTTTCTGTGCATTGTATTTGAATGCTCTCCTCTTGATTATGTTCTCTGAAATACTTGTTTGAAGTAAGATACTTTATTTTAATAAGTGGAACAAAGCTTTGAATAGCTTGGTTCAAAAAACAGTTTTAAATGAAAGGAGCTGTTGCTAAGCACAGGGATCTTTGCCAAATACTTTTAAAATGGTTTATTGTGCCCTAGCAATCCTGAGATTAAAAACATCTCTTGAATTACAATGACACATCAAAAAATAAAATTAATGTGGGGGTTTTCATTACAAGAACTGAGCCTCTGTGTGTTATTCTTTCCATTAGATAAGAAAGAAACATACTGTGGTACATTGTTTTTGCTGTCAGAGTGAGCTTTTAGGCAAATATACACTATCACACTATATCCCTCCTGGGTTCAATCACGCACTCTACAAGTTCTTCTATTAATTTAACTTAATGCTGTGGATTTAAGGGATAGACTGTATATTTTCACATATTTTTCTGCACTGGGGACGAGTTATTTTTAGACTCCATAAGTCTTCATCAGAATCAGAAGATGGCATTGCCTCATCCTACTGAAATATGAACAATAGTATTGCCTCACTCTGTAATGAACATTTAATTTTCCACTGTTCTTGTGACGTTACAAAACAACTGCTTGACCAAGCTCTGTTGTTGCAACACTGCAGAGCACGGAGATCTCATTGCCAGTGAGAAACCTGACTGCAGAGTGCTGGAGCTTCAGAGGAAAACACAATCAATAGCATTTCCCAGCTAATAAAGATGTCTAAAAGAGTGCTCTGGGCAGTGCTGGCCTCAGAGTACACAAATTGTGATTTAGAGCAGGGAAAGAGGAAGTAGAAAAACCAACAGAGAAAACAGCTGTTAATTGATTTTAAACCAAACTCAGTTTCCACACCTTGAAATCTTATTTGCCTTTGTATCTGGGGGCTGTGAAGAGGGAAAAGCCAAAGTTCCAGATATCTCACACTGGATTTGAAAGCAGGGCATGCAGATTGTTGGGATTTTCCTGTAAATCACTGACTCCTCTTTTTTGCCCAACATTGGAAGCCAGCACAAGTCCCTTGCCAGCACCCTGGCACTGCATGGCTTTAGCCCACAGGTTTTATTTGCCAGCATCCACTCTCCTCCCTTATTTCCCAAGGACAAATTAAAATATTCGTCTGCAAGTTATAGATTATTGCAAATTAAACCAAAACACATTGTACATATAAAACTGAGCCACATCTGACCCAGGAAAATCAGCAAACACAATGATAATTGGAACAAAGGGGTCAGAAGATATTGGTGTGGTTACTCATGAATGTAACACCTCAAATGACTCAAATAACAAAGGCAAACATAGAAAATTTAAAGAAATTGCAGTGAAATCCTGCCACTTTCATACACTTTCTTGGACAGGCCATTATGAAGATACATATTCAGTTTTTTTAAAGCTCAGAACATTTATCTCACAAAGAACTTCTGTATTTTAGTGCCTGTCCCACACTGTCACACTCTTAAGAGAATCTGCACCTCCAGGCAGACAGCTTTTTTATTCCCCATCTTAAACTGGAAATATATGACAAAAAATTAGGAGGAACATGTCAAAAAGAAAACCAAGGTCACCTTCTCAAACTGACCATGGATTCTTTGCTCTTCATCCTGGCACAAATGCTTGGAATTTCAGTGAGGACCTAAAATGGCCAGAAATGTGCAGGAAATTCTTTCCCATTCCCAAAGGCACAGGAGTGAACTTGGAATAAATGTCTTTGAAAAGGCAGATATTAAAGATGACAGATGTTGGTCAAGTCAGGAAGGACCTGTACAAAATTGTGTTTTTAAGAGACACTCCATGGCTTTAATGTTCCTCCTCCAAGTGATCCCTGATGAATCCACACATAATCAGGGTAATCAGGGTTCTCTGCCTTCACTCATGCAGGACTAGGACCTGGATTTTAGGATTCTTCACTGCTCAAGCCCACTCATCTCACAGGGAGCTCAAAGGCAATGAATGCCACTAGGAGAAACATTCCATAGCAGCGCCATTTGATTCCCTGCTCTGATAGGAAATAAGAAATAAAACACTTTAAAAATGAAACAGATCCCTTCAACCTTTGTGAAAGAAGACTATCACAGTTTATAGTGCTCAAAAGGTGAAGCAGAAATATAAAAAAAGATGAAAACAATTACAAACCTTTACACGTCTCTTTGCAAAATATACACTTTTCTGGTTTTCTTTGATAATACCACATAACTCAAAGGGAATACACAGCCTCACATAAAACATCCATCCACCAGGAGAGGCATTTATTGGCCTCAGAAGCCAGATATCACCTAAAACAAAACACACCATTATTTGGACAAAGATGAAATGACTCGTCCTGACATTGGAAGTGGCAGGGACAGACACTTCATCAGCAGCCAATATTCAGTAGCACTCAGCAGGTAAATTGTGGAGCTTTGGGCATTGGCTCTGGAGCTCACAGCCCATGGCAACTGCATTTACTCACATTCAGTTCTCTGAATTCTTGTTTATTCACTACAAGAGACGTGCAACATAAAGCAACTCTGAGCTAATCATTTTCTCATTTCCTAAAACATTAATTACACTAATAATTAAAGCATTTCCTTTTCATACTGATTTTAAAAGGAATTAGCACAACTGAATAAACAGCAATTCCTCGTGGTCAAATTTCCAATAGCCTCCAAAGCATGAGATTCATTTTTGTGTTTGAATTTCCTTACGACAAGGATCAGGCTGCAATTTTTCCAGGCATCAATATACACCTCAAGCATGTGAATAAAAAAAAAATACCTGTGCTGAATCAAGTGTTTTGAATAAATTGTGCAAATATTAGATGTATTAGAAAAAATATTAAAGGCAGAATAAGTGAGAGAAAGTGACTCTGTGGTGGTAAAAGCTTAATAAGAGCAGATCATCCATTACCCATGAGCAACCCAGACAAATGCCTCTTTCTAAACTAGAAGTGAAGCTTTCAGGGAAAAACATTAAAAAATGGAAAATCATGCAATAAATACTGAGATCACTCAATTTTCAGGAAGAGGTTTCAGTAGAAATTGTCCTTATTTCAGGCAGTGTTTGGTTTTATTTTATCTCCTTAAGTAGCATGATAGTTTCTTATTAGGGTACTTGGCTTAGAGCTTATTTTTTAAATTAAATTTCAGTTATAATAAACTCTTGCATAGCTTAAACCAAAATATTCTGGTGGTAGCTGGTAGATGATGTTATTTCAGTGGAGAAATGTTGTAAGCTCAATGATTCTCTAATGAAAGCTCTGTTATTTAATTGGAACAATTGCTGCAGAGACATTTGTCCTCTTTGGCAATTGCCATTTCTGCTAACGTTCAAGTAAAAGTAAACAGGCTTCAGATTCTGGAACCTCCTTAATCCCTTTGGTAAACAGAACAGGGGAGTTTCGAAATGACTGAAAAATGGGATTAATTTTTACTTTTTAGTCAATGAATTCACATCTCCAGTAAAACGATCCATATTCCAGTATTTTCTATCACATGTACCCTTTGGAGCTGTTCCTTCCTTCTGAACTCTTCTGTAACCTGATCTTATTCCCATGGTCCCAGGGCCTGTGTGAGACAACAGGAGGCAGAATCACCCAGGACCTTCCCTCTAGTAATCAGCTTGAAAGTTGAAGATACTGGATTTTAGGAAAACATTTCAATCTGGTTTTCACATAAGCTTTTAAATATATGGAATTTAAACCATCTTCCTCGCTGAAAAAGTGAAACAAACCAAATCACACACATTCAAAATCACTAAAATTATTTCAAATATTTTGCTTAACCCACAGTGCCCATTGAAGCACCATTCTCCTGCAGTGTTTTCATTCATTATTTCCCTTCTTTTCCTTAGTCTTTCCACGAATTTTACATCCACTCAGCTGAAATGATACCTCCTTTTCTGTCTGAATCTTGGATAAATCTTCCTGAATTTGACTCTGTGACCTCTTGTTTTTCATGGCCTGCCCCTCCCTCCCAACACAGGAACCAAAGTGTGTGCTATCCCTTGGCTGCACTCTCTTTTCCTTTTTCCAGATCATTGGCTTATAAAATGAACAAAATTGGTCCTGATGCTGATCTCCTGTGGCACTCCACTAATCACTTTCCTCTTTCCCAACTCACAAATACCTCTCTTTGATGTCTCAGTAGATAATTTATCTGTTCACATACCTCAGCTACTATAAAACATCAAAATTACAGACCTTGCAGATTATTCTTTGTGTTTTGCTCTATCAACAGATTTCCTAAATGCTACGAATATTATTTCTGTGGACCTAATTTACCTTGTTACTGCATAGCAATGATTTGTTAAACATAATCAAGTTTTTGTGGCTGCCTTTAACTGTAATATTCCAGGTGCCTCCACTGGGGCCTGGTATAAAAATAAATGGAGTATGAAAAAAAAATAAACTCCAAGATCCTTCTGTGCACTCATTTACCAACAGAGCTCAGGTAGAAAACCCTGTGACATAAACATGTTGGGTTTATTAATAGATATTTTCTCTATACTAGTATTATTTTCCATTAATAGTTAATCTTTTGTTTGAAAACAATCTGTTAATGAAGGCAGATGTGCTGTTTCTTATGAGGATGAAGCAGATGATGCAGAAGAGAGGATTTGAGTGTCTTCCTTGCACTCACCTGGTCTGATTTCCAGAATCTTGTGCCCAGCAAGATTCTCTTTTCTCACCTGGAATTTAAATATTCCAGCAGAAGACAGGACCTGTGTTCTCACCTCGTTGGAGGCATTTGTCCATCCCTGTCCCAGGAGTGCAGTCACTGTGAAGCTTCAGGGTGCTGCCCTGGTGCTGAATTCCACATGGGGATGAAAAATGAGGAGTAAATTCCCCTTGCTCCCACATCCTGGTTTCCCACCTGTGCTGGCAGTGTCTGTTTTGCATCCTGGGACATCTCAAGAAAGTGAAACTTCACTTACACTTCATGTGTTCATTTGGGGGGCAGTGACACCTCACCTCATGGAGTAAGAAATGTGTGGCACAGGCAGAACCAGAGATTGCAGCATTGGAGTGAAGAACATTGATGGAAAACTGTGCTCTGAGCTGCTGGCATCCTTTAGCTATAAAGCAAAAATAAAAGCAAAATAATATTTGGAAAATAATAAAATCTCTGGTTTATATTTACTCCCTGCTCACAAAATTCATTCTTTCTTCCCTTGGCTAGTCAGAGACATACAAATTCTGTTACAAAAGAAAGTTTGTTCCAGACCCCATCAAATGTCAGAGGCATCCTGATAGCTCAGTGCCAGCACAAGATAAAGATTAATAATATTGGCAGCATCCTCCTCTCCTGAGACTTCTGTGAGGAAGGGGACAGACAATACCAGGGGAGCCATGCAGACACTTCTTGGCTCCTACTTTTCCACTGGTGTTTTTTCCAGTGTAAGCTTTATCCTGAACCCCTTGAATTATTGTCAGAATTCCCATGGATTATAATGATGTGGTATCACCACTCCAAGCTTTCACCCCCCAGCAAAAATACATAAATAAATAAGGAAGAGGCTATGTCACAGTGCAGAAATGTTGTTCTGCATTCCAAACCAGTCCCACACATTCCTGCAAACACAGTGACTGCATGGATGTTCCTCTCATGCATAAAAAAGATCCTTAACAGGCTGTCTTTACTCACAGGGCCCTTCAACAGGTATCCTGCTTATGTCTGGAAGTGATATGTATTGTAAACGTGCACACCATCTTATTTTATATTGAAACAGAAACAGATTGTTTCATATAGTTGAAATAACTGATAACAGAAGGCAGAGCCATGCTAATTTATGTTGATCAGGATCTGTGCACATTTTCAAATCTTTGAAGGGAGGCAACTCGAACTTAAGCTGTTATGTCTAAAACCATCACATGAAGCCCAATTGGAGAGAGCTGGAAAAAATTGTGCAGGAAAAAAAGACACTTTAAAAAATAGCTAAATTCTTGTCCACTTTGAAATTGAAGCAAGACTTCTGTGCTGAGATTGAGAAGAAGCCCCGCATTTCCAGCAAGAACAAGTATTAATGGAAAAACTGCAATGAAAGAAGGGATGTCAGGTAAGCCAGAAGCTCTTAAGCCAACTATGAATTCAGGAGAGAAAAGCACAAATATTTTAATGATGTAATTGATAATGGAAGTCTGACTTATTTTAAGGATTTCCCCCCACAATTTCTACCCTCAGCATTATTTATCAACCAACCAGTGCTGTCCCAAGGTGACAATGGAGTTGTAGCACCAAGGTGTGTATGAGAGATTTCCTGCACAGGCTGGAACAATTAGCACAAGTGATAATGGCCAAGCCCCGTCCTTATCACCTCAAGAGTCAATTTCCAGAGTGATGGGAAGCTAATGGGAAATTCAGCAGCAGCTTTTTTGCTGTGGACATGGACACTGAGCCAGGCTGGGGAGGCAGGGCTGCATTCTGTGGTGCAAAATCACATTTTTAGATAGCTAAATCAAGCACTCAGACAGATATCTGTACAAAACAAACATGGGAGCTCAGGCTTGGCTGGGATGGAGATTTCCTCTTCTCCATCCACCACCTGCTTCGCTGCCACCACATGCTGGCACAGTCACAGCTTTATTTTCTGATACCAAATGTACTTTTAGAGTACCAGAGATGACATATATTTTATCAGTGCAGGGCTAAAGAACCCCTGTTCATGTGAAATTAATGGCTAAAAATGGCTGAGGATTCTTTCTCACCATAAAAAAGAGTTATGAGAAGCTGGATTTCCAAGTCAATTATCAGGCCAAGAAAAACCTAAAATCTTAACTATAATGAGTATATTAAAATAAAACAAGAAGTTTTCAAGTACTTTGTTTATAAGAATATCAGAAAGAAAAATATAGTATTGACTGCCTAAAACCCCTTTTGAAAATAATACATTTATTTATGGAGAAAGCAAAATTTCCTTTCCCTTGCCATGGTTGATGCAGACCTTGCCCTATCCTCCTACCATAGGAGACACGGAGAAAAAAGGATTTATTAAAGGGACATTAAATTAGGGTTGAACTCCTTAATGATGGAGGTAGAGATGCAGAATATGGTAGTATTGAAGGATAAAATTTGCACAGGGATTTAAAAAAATGTATTAGTATTACTTTGGCTTTCAGGAGTGGATGGAGTTGTGTTGGGGGAAAACTGGAATGGTTGTGCTGTTTGTCCCACCCTGCTCCTTTATGTCCTCTGCCAGCAAACCCAGGGCTGGGTTGTATAAAATAACTCAGAACAGAAAAATAAAAGTGGACATTTTCTATGCTGCACATCACTTGAGAAATCCCTGTCAGACTCAGGATTTGCAGGAGACTGAATTGTTAACTTCTAGAATTACAAATCAAGCATCATCCCATATGGCACTACTTTTCAAATGACTTCCCTGTAAATCACAGAATCAGAAGCCTGACTCATCAGCACTGTGTCCAGGACATGAATCTGGGCTCCTCACAGAACCAAAGAAGTTACAAATCCCAGTTAGTGCCCAGGGTGAACTGGGACTAACTCTGGGAGTCACTCAATTCTCCTTCTGTTTTCCCCTTTTTTTTAAAAAATTATTTTTTACCTTCTCAAGGGTTTACTTTTATCTTGTGTGCCTTTTCTGGAGCTCCTTGGCTACTCTCCAGGTGAATACAATATCCAGTAAATATTCATTTTTCTGTAAGTTTTATGCAGACCAACAAGGACATCACCAGTGCCACGCTGCTATTTTGATCCTACTTTCTATTATTCCTATTTATCTATTACCAATTATTTAAACAAGATGACCTTATTTAAATGCAACATCTTCCTTCCATCTGCCTTGTCACAGGACCCAGAGTCAGGCAGAATCTGGAAGTAAATTTGATTTTTGTGACATATCAGTGAATAAAACAATGTCTGTAACCAGGGAGCTCCACTTTATGACAGCAGAGTTTCCTCTCTTCCCCAAAGTTTGATTTTTTTCTGGGGCATCCAAACAATACCTTTTTTCTTACATATTTATTGTACTCCATCAACAATTCTGAATATGCCTCCTCTGCATGTTTGGAGTAAGTGTAAGTTTTATCCTATGGACTTCTAGTACATGAACTGTAGTAAAAAAATCAACTCTTCAGCAGCACCAGTACCAAATCCCATTCAAGCAGAGTGAGCAACTGAGTCAGTCACTGGAATCAGAACAAATGGAGAGAACTTCTCAGGGTTTTCCAAAACATTAATTTGATATATTGTTACTGAGAAATATTACACCTATGTAATATTATAATAATGCACTTCAGCTTTCAAAAATATACTCTACGAGAATGATGGGATAAAATATGATATTTTCAGTAGTTCCAACTGTGAATTAATTAAATTTTGCAATAGAGCAGGATATAAGCTTTGATCCACGCTGCAGCATCCCCATAGCTCGCTCCTGAGATGATTTCATTGCCATCTGAGGCACGTATGGAGAGACAGGGCCTGCTCTAATTACAATATTGTAGTTTTGACTGACAGACAATATGTCTACAATCAACTCATTTGAAAGCCATGTGTTGCGACAGTTCCTTGTCCGACTCCACCGTGCAGAACCAAGACAAATCAGTGCCTTGTTACTCTGCTGTTACTAATCCCACTGTTAAAAAATTAAAAAATCTTAGGAAACACGTGTGCACAAAGGACAGTGGGCCAAGAGGTACTCAGCTTCTTTTTGTCTTTTCCTAATTGTCAACATCTGCTTTAAACATGCTTGAAAAGAACACTTCAAGACATATAAACTCCAAAATTACTGATTCCAAACTTCCCAAACTTCACATGTGCTGTTCTAAACAAAGTTTGGATACAAAAATTTAAAAATCTCTATATTTGAACTCACAAGAAACCTCACATTATTGCACTTATTCCTTACTACACCAATATATATCTGACACTGAAACAATGCTTTTATTCTGACCTCACACAGGCCTGGGTAAGGATAATTATTATGCAGCATAATATGACAGAGATATGTGTCATTAGTAGAATTTCTGGAATTTTGAACATACATTTCAATAGCCTAAGTGGACCTAGCTTGGCAATTTAGCTGACCCTGGAAAAGAGTGCCTTATGTTCATCTTGTGCAATCTGTCCAGTAACAGATGTACACCATTAAGATGTAAAGTGAGGTGGAGGAGGATGGGAACAGCAGGAGAAGAGTCAGGCCATTAGTAGAGGAGCCATGAGCTTCCCTAGGCCAGCACCAAGGGAGACAGGAGCCCACAAATCACTCAGAACAGGTTTTTCCAGTAAACCTGTGATAAACAAATTACTATTTTTGAAGCGCTGCACTTACTTTATGTGAAATGATATGTAAACATATATTAAAAGAAGAGGACAGCAGGGGATTCAGCCAGTCCCAAATCCCACCCTGGTGTCAGTTGGAGCAGCTTTCCTCTCTCCTGCAGCTCACAGAGCACCAAACCAAGGGTGGGGAAGTTCTCCAGGTGAAGACTTTGTGCTGGTGTCCTGCCACAGCAGCAGACACAGCCTGGCACCTTATTAACTCATCTTTTTAGCACAATGAATATACTGGGAGGGTTTCATGGGTTTAAGCTCTGTCCTTCCTATTGGCTTTTAAATTTTCTCACCTTTGTTTGTTCAGTTATTACCACGAATGTGTAAAAACAGGCAGGACTCGCAATTAATTGGTTTTTAAAGTGTTCAAAGTGCCACTTTCCAGGATTATCGCAACATAAAAATATTCATCATATCTGCCCACACCAAATGTTGGTATAAAATATTAATTTAAGGCAAATGTGACAATTAAGCAGATTTATTAGCCTTAATACATCATGCAATTACTAAATGACTTCTTTTTAAAGCTCGTCTTCTCTCTTTCTCTGCAAGCAAAACTGCTTTTGTTTTAGGTACCATATTTTATTTATTGATACACATCATCTTGAGAATGAGCTATCCAAGTTGAATTTTGTAGTGACAGCATTTAATTAACACACAAACAAAGTACATACAGATACTTATTAGCATCACAATAGCAGTCTCGAGGGAGGAAAGGAGTGTCTTTCAGGCAGAGTTTTCAAGTAAATAATTAACAGACAAAACAATCCCTGGAACTGTGGCTAAAGCACACTTCTGTTTGCAGTTTTAGTGCAGGGACCTCTAATTGACCGGGGTTGGATTGCTCATCCCTAAAAGTTGCCCCTTTTGCCACGAGGCTGAAACCACAGATGGGAGAATAATGGCCACGTTTGTGTTTGCCTTGCCTGTGGCACTGTGTCTGTTCTGTCAATAAGAGAACATCCATTTTCAGGATGGCCAGGATTATGATTTTTATGTTTCCAGAGGTATGAGAGTTCCTAGCTGTCAGCACGTTAGAAATATAGACAGAAAAATATTAAATCCACTTAATTGTAATAAAAACATATAAAATATGGCTCTTTGGACAATTCTTTACCACAAACACAACTTATTCACAACATATTCCTTTGGGTGTCCTTTATAAAAAAAAACAACTGTGGTTGTGGTTTAGGTTTTTTTTTCCCACCTCACACATTACATGTTGCTCTGGGAGCTTAAAATATTGTTTTCAGCTGAGCAAAAGGAAACGTCAGGGATAATTTTGATAAATGTGAACCATCTCATATTTTCTGTTAACAAGTGCTTTGTGTGTCTAATAACTGCACCTGTGAAGCAGATTTTTCTTGTTCATGTGACCTCACAGAACTAAAAAGAGACGGTGCCTTCTGCTGGGGCAATAACATAGATGGAAAGATTTAATAAATACAGAGATAGAAAAGAGAGATTCAAAAAACCCTTCCCACCCTGTGGAGCATCCCTCTGCTGGGTCTGGGGCTTGTTCCCAGGATTTTTATGGTGAAGAACAAATATGGAACCACAGATAGAGGTGGGGTGAACACGGCAGAGCTCAGCTCAGCTCAGCTCAGCTCAGTTCAGTTCAGCTCAGCTCAGTTTAACTCAGTTCAGCTCAGCTCAGCTCAGTTTAGCTCAGCTCACCTCAGTTCAGTTCAGTTTCGCTCAGTTCAGCTCAGTTTAGCTCAGCTCAGCTCAGCTCAGTTCAGTTCAGCTCAGTTTAGCTCAGTTCAGTTCAGCTCAGTTTAGCTTAGCTCAGCTCAGCTCAGTGATCAGTGCAAAACCTCCAAACCAATGCAAGATCAAACCCTGGACTCGATGCTCTTGGAGGTCTTTTCCAACCCAAGAAAATCCTTTTTAGCCTTTCCTCCAGGACCTGAACTCTCTTTACACAAACTAAAAAAACCAATGATTCCTCCTTTCTAACAGACTCTTGCCAGGAGGTGAAAAATGCTACAGAGCAGTGAGAATTTCTACTGATTTCAGCATTTGGAGTGCTGTACTGAATTTCCCTGCATTATTCCCTGTAGCTAAATACTTCTGATAATGCAAACAGTCTCAAATTGTGAAGTCCAGGAGAATTCCCCGTGGTTCCAATGTACTTTGCTTTTCAAACAGATTTCCCAGGAACAAACTGCACAGATCTTTCCTCCTGAGCTACCAGCCAGCCTTGTTTCCCCACAGGGATAAGCTGTGGCTTTTCAAGTTCCCTGCCAAAATTTCCCAGGTCTGTTTTGTTAAGGATGAACAGGGAATATTATATTTTCTTGTTTTGCACAGGTGGTTCTTGTTTGATTCTGTTCTTCTGAGAATAAAACATTAAAATGAAAGAATTATAGCCTGATATAGAGAATATCTAGTGAAACAAAAAAAAAGAAAAAAAAACCTCATTTTTTTCAAAAATTCAGATTTCCTACAGAACTTCTATTGATACCTTTGTCACAAGTGAAAGCTTCAAAGTTTCTGTTTTGAAAGGTGTTTCATTTTTGATCATGTAAAGGCTCCTGTGAATCGAGGTAAATATGAATTTCTTTCAATCACTTGACAGCTACAAAAGAAGTGAATCTCCACCGGCTAATAAGAATTAAAAAGAAAATTGTAGCCTACCTGGTTTCCTGTAAAAAAGATTTTCCTAAGCAGAATCAGTAGATCTCCAAGTGACAAAATATTTTTTCTTTAGATGAGACAACTTTCTCAGCTTTAAAGAAGTTCTTTAGAAAACTAAACACACATATATAAATTTTCTCCCACACTGAGCCTAACATTAAAATACTTCATAGTTAAAAGAAATGTGTCTTGTACTATATTAATTTGTACAAAGTTAGTCTATAAACCTAGACTACAATTCAATGGGTCTGGGAAACCTGACTGAATAGAAATTTTGTTTTTAAATTAAATATATTTTTGTCAATTTTTTAAATTATTCAGTCTCTCCTTCTAAACTCCTCTAAGCAAGCTTGTTTTATTTAAGGAATGCTCTTTTAGTCAATTATTTAAATTGTAAGTCTGTACAACAGGATATGGTCTGTAGGGATTTGTTATGTACCAATGGGTCATTTATTTATGAAATTTCTGTGCTCTATGCCTGCTAAAATATTGATGTTCTTCCCCTTTGCTCCTTTTTCTGATTTAAGTAAAATGGTAAGTATTGAATTGAATTAATTTAAAGATTAGCCATTATAATGAAGTCTTGTTTAATCATTAAGAGGAACAAAAAGAGGAGAAATGTGGCTGACAGTTTAGTTTGGAGCAGGCAGGAATCCTGGGAGCAGAGTGAAACTTCTGTAAATTATCACCCACATTCTGGTTTAAATATTAAGTTAGTTTTCCTGAGGAAGGAAATGTCAGTGTCACCTGCATCCCTGTCCCTCATGAGGAGGTGACAATACTATTATTAATATTAATAATAATAATAATAACGTTATAATTATAATTATTATTATTTAATAGTAATATCATCCCTCTTGATTATTATTCACTTGATCTTCACCTTTTAAACAACATCCATGGCTAGCTAAAAGTGTTCAGGTAATTTAATTTTGCTAAAAACCTTGCCAATGTCTAATTCCCTTTAAGTATGTTCCTGAAGCCTACCATTCATTTATGGAAAATTATCACTCATTATCTATTTTGTGATTTGGAGCTGCTCTCTTTTACCCCAGAGCTGCTTTTACAAGATTCTCCTGTTAGTAAAACATTTCCTAGCTAGCACAGTTTTATAATTTAATTCCTGTTTTTTCATCCATATGTGAGAAATGAACCTTGCTGGCCAAGCTGAGTGATTGGTGTGAATGTGGTCTGAGGTGTCATTTGTAAAACCATGAATTATGAGAAGAGCTAATAGGAGCAACCTCTGATGATTCAGTGTCAACCAAGGCTATTTGTCCTTCATAATCCCTGCCTTTATGGGTTAAAAATAGTTGTATATTCAAAAGCAATCTGAATTTCAGTGTCTCAGTTGTTGGTGTGTCAGTAATTTATCTAGAATAGTCCATACTTTGTCATAATATCCCCAAAAATATTGCAAGTTCATTTAATAGTGTGCTATGCTTTAGAAAAATCCATAGTTCCATTTCAGGAAAAATGTTATATTCAAAGTTTTCTTGGTGTCCTTGGTATTTTGGAAAAGACAAGAGACTTTGAAATTCTAATACTTGGGTGTTTAAAGAGCTTCAGTAATTATATTAATATGAAAAAAATACAAAGATAATTTTTATTTTCCATAACAAAACTATAAAATACCCCACAGTCTCTGGAATAAAATGCATATCATGGAATAATAAAAAAAACCTTTATGTATATATTTGATCAGCTCTGAAATATTAGTGCACAGGGAAAATTCTGGTCTGCACTTCCAACAACTTCTAAAAACAGTTTCTAATGAACAAATGGATCTGAAATCACCAAAAAGGGGAGAGTCAGAACCTCCCCTACTTGAGTCAGGGATTGACACCTGACTGCATTCTTAGGAAATTTGATTTTCTGTTTCAATTTTCTACTTGCAACACCCGACTTTCACATAAATTTATAACCCAAGGAAGAAAACATCAGCCTCAAAATGTTTAAGTAAACTCTGGGACCTATTGTGATCCATGAAATCCTAATTACTGAGCTGTTTACCAGAGATAAAAGCTGGCTGACAATGCAGTGCACCAGCACCGTTTGAGCACTAATTGTAAGATATCAGGAGCCATAAAATTACTTCAGGATGCTATTATGGTTTTTAATTCCGAACTGGGATTTGGAAACTTTAAAATTCTATTTTAAAAAGACCTTTATTTTGAAAAAATAAGCCTCTACAAGTGGTTAAAGGAAAAGGAGGGACGGATGGACTGACGAAAGGACAGACTGTAGGATGCAAGCAGGAAAATAGTGTGGGGATATTTCAGGACTGGCAGGAATTCAGAGCCAATTTAAAGGTTTTCTCTGGGTATCAGGTGATCTAGTGGGACATCAGCACAGCAGGTACCTCACATGAGGAACGTGCAGCTCAAGTACCTTGTTAGATCTCCAACATACTGGAGGGAACGAGGAGCAACAAGTTAAAAATTTCTTCTCTAATATTTACCAGTTGCTCCACTGAACATCTGCTCCATAAATTCAGTCCAAAATTTACCATTAAAATTATGTAAACAAAGAATGTAAATAATGACTGGAAAGGATTATTCCCTAATTCTAAATTACAGTGTTCTGGTAGCAGCTCCAAACTAAGCAACTTCATTGTGCTCCAACTCTTTCAATGAACATTAAATTCAATTTAAGCAATTACAATACTTATGTCATTAATCACAGTTTGGACTTTAATGCAAATAGCAATGTGGGACACGATGAAAAATTCCAATGCTGGGGTAGAAAATAAAGCTGGCACTGCATTTTTAGAATGATGCAGATCAGGAATGTGGGCACAGGCTCTGGGTACAGGTGGATGTGACAAAATCAGCCTCTGGTACAGGGGCAGGTCAGTCAGGAGAGCGAATCCATGCAGGAATGAAGGAGTCAGGGATGCTGGAACCCCTGGAAAATCTATTTCTATTCTTTGCAAATATAAAGCTGACTTCAGGCTTTGCTTTCTGTGTGGGAGTGGCTGTCCTGTGAAGGTACAGCCAGCATGGCATTTTTCTGTACTAAAATAAGAGAAAATATCACACCTAGAGTGAAACTGCTTCACTTGGTCTGTTGGAGGACCTGAGCAAATTCATGGAAGAAAAATCCACGCAAGTTTTCCAAAGAAAGGCACATCCCCTGTGCCTTGGCAGGGCAAACTGCTGCTCCCAGATGGGAAATTCTCAGGGAAAGGTTCTGGGCTCATCCTGGACATTGCCTGACCTTGTAAAGTGCCCTTCCTAATGGGACATTCAGTCACCATCCACAAACCTGCTCCCAAAGAGGGAAATCAAGAATTTCAGTGACAATGACCAAATTATTGTTAACTATTTTTAAATATGCTTAACTATTTTAAACTATTTTAACTATTTTTAACTCTACCTCAGCAAACATTAATTGTGGAGGCAGATAAAAGATATTTCACTGCTCCTTTTCCTGCTTGTGCTGTGCCTACCAGCCAGCTCGCTGCCACTCTTCCCTGTGATATTCAGTTTCTCCCTGAATGAACCAGTGTTCTTACATAAAGGACCACTTTGTTTTCCTGCTCTTCAGGGAAAACTCCTGGCCTTAGATCTCCAAAGAACAAGTATTCACATGACTGCTTATAAAATAGCACAAAAATTGTATTTGTCAGAATCTCCTGTAAAAATATTTTGCCTTTGAAAAACACTTTAGCCCCAATGTCACAGAAAGTAAGTTCATTGCAAGAATCCTTCTAATTTGGCAAAGAAAGTCTTTGATCCCAAATTTTAAAGACAAGGCACTCTTTGATTTTGGAGCTCAGTTTCTTAACTTCTACCTATTCTTTTATATCCAATCATATTTGCCCTTTCTTTTATATCCCTTTCTTTATAAATGCAGAAATTTTGCAGGTCAGGCCAATTTTCTCCAGTTGTCTTTTCCTTTGCTGATGGAACAATAATAATTTTATAAAAAAGAATTACTTATTACTACTTATAACTCTATAGCTTGGTCAATAATGGTTCAGAAATGAAAATTTCTAGTTTGCTTTTTTAAAGTAAATCCAGCCACTGGTGTACAGAAATAATATGCACGTTTATCTTACATATAATTTTCAGTAATGCAAATTATTATTCTGATAATCATCCATCATGTAGCAGGGTTGTTCAAGAAATTTAGGTAAGTAAAAAACAATAAAATAGTAAAAATACTTCAAATTCTTTACAAATATAAAGGTGACTTCAGCTCAGACCAATATAATTAGGCTGAAAATACATTAATAGATTTGTGCAACACAGCTTTCTTTAATCTGTGCCCCATGAATTCCCTCTCTGCAGTGTGCATTGAATGGAACTTCACTCAATATTTGTACAAAGTGCTTTAAATTTAAAGTGATGGACAACTTTCAATTGAGACTGAAGAAAGTAATAATGATATTTAGAAATTGAGAAATAATATGATTTGGAAAAAAATGCTAGAGCTCACTGTTACTGTATTAATACAGCATTACTAAAATTCACAATTTACTATGCACTTATTTAAGATTTTAAGCAAGTTTCAGTTTGCCCATGAGATTTTAGCACAAATAAACTCCAGAATCGTCTCTCCATGACCCAAGTCTGTGAAGAGAATATTTCAATTGGCTGATTGTAAATGTCTGTGTGTTAATTCTGTAACATTTTATAGCAATAACATTAGGCTGGTTTTATGGGAGATGCTTTGTACCTTGGCATCTGAAATGGGGATTGCACAACACACACATCTAAGGAGAGGAATCCAAACTCTGATGTCTTATTCAAAAACATGTCATCCCCCCAGATGTCTTATTGCAAAACCCTCTGACCAACAAAAACAATTCTAAAATCATTGCACACCACTTACTTGCACAGACATTAAGAACTGATGAGACTCTGGCTAAAAAGCCTTTTTCTGACTTTTTTCCCCCCAAACTTTATCAGTCGAATAGAGTTCAAATTATTTAGCTTTGTTCCTAAAGTTAGATGCTATTTATATTATTTTTTTATTAAGCCATGCAAGTAAATCCTAGGCAGTAACTCGGGATAAGTGAACTCCATCTCTATTTTGTGGTTATTTTTGTATTGATGCTGCTGAAATGAGATATCCACCCCACAGTCCTCACAATGATTTAAGGGATGCTCAGGCAGTTTTTCACATTATTATCACTAGTTATAAAGAGCAAGAGAGGAAATGCTTATTCAAGCTACAAAAACATGAAAGAGGAAAAAAAAAAAAACCAACAACCCTCTTTCACGTCGATTTTCCACATTAAAATTCTTTGTCTGTTTCAAATTTAAAAGCGAGTAATAGCTCAAATCTCACTGGGTGCTGTCGGATGCAAAGCAGCAGCGAGCGTTGCAGACCATCAATGCACTGGTGCTCTTTTCTACACCCAGTTCTTCAGGAGCCCAAATCCCTCAGGCTATTCCAAAAATGTTTCAGATCCTCAGCGCCATGCCAAGGCAAACCCTGCCAAATCCGTGTTTGGTGCTCCGTTTGCACATGCATCACACCAACCCTGCCGAGGACAGAGGTGTGTTTGCTTGGGTGTTTGCACTTTGCTATGTAAATTCTCAGCACTCAGCACAGCCAAAAACCTGTTTCCTTCAGCTGAAATTGATAGCACAGGGATTTTTTTTTGTTTTGATTAAAAAACACTCAACAACTTCAGTCTTTAAACCCAAGCCTTAATCATTTACATAAGTTAAAGCTCCACGAAGTCATGGGTATTTTGCTTGTATGTAGACTGAATGATAGTCAGTATTTTTGACAAATATGAAAAAATTCAAATGAGATAAAATTAAGTAAAATGATATGTCACTAGAACTACAGTTTTCTAGAATTAAAATATAGTAAATCTGGAATTTCAGCAGAAAATAATCCAAATTAAGCACTGAAATCAGCTCAGTAAGAGTTCCATCAACTGAGTGTTATAGCCAAGACAGATTTTGCTTTTTTGTTAAAGAGTGAATTAGTATCATAAACCCAAAGTTTCAGCTTGCTATTCGATGACCTTTGGAAATAGGCAATTCTAATGTAAGACTTGTGTTGAAAATGGGACTTCCAAATAAAGCCCTGACAATTTTAAATTATTTTTAAATAATATTTTTTTAGTAAATAGAACAAGCACATCAGCTCAAACCCTACAAGATGAAAATACAACAAACTACAGATAGGAAATATGAAGGAAACATCCATTTTCAATATTTAAACATTGAATATTTTGTCAGTGTACACAAGAGTGTTGCAGCTGTGTAATAGCACCATTAATATATCTGCCATGGATTACTGCATGGAAGAGAACACTTTCAAGAGGAATTAAATATGGATACAACCTTCTGGCTCAAGATGTCCCTAAACTGCAGATTGCCAGAAGTGTCCCTGGGGACAGGGCAGGAGGGGCTGAGTGCTGCCTTTGCTTTTCCCAATATTCCAGGAGAGGCTGGTGTGACACAGCCCGTGGTCACCACGCTCTGGAGTTCTCAGCAAGGTGACTCTGGAGTATTTTTTGTGCCATACATTTGTTCTTGAGAGAGGGAAGGGACTGAGAACAGCCTTTAATAAAGGGACACAGATGTTTGTGTTTATTGCACCACCTGAGCTAATTAAAATTCTTACCTTTATAAAAAAAGGAAAAAGCTCCCTGCGGGAATGAGAAGTGGCTTTAAAAAAAAAATTACAGATGGGATAATGAAAAAAGGAATATTTTCAAAATAAATTATTTGGTTTAGAGGTTTTGAGGAAAAAATTAGTATCCTGACACTGATGCCCAGTTTCTCATCTTTCTTTGTTAGAATCAGGATATAAGGAAATGGGTTTGTCAGACAAGTGCCTGAAGACCCAAGGGAGATGTGCAGCACCTTGTATTGGCTGAGAGGTTTTGTACTCAACATTTGAGAAGGAAAAGACTGGAAGAAAGGATCCTATCCTCAACACCCAAAGGTGGCAACCTTTGGCAGATAAATATTGTCATGGTGTTGCTGCTGTTACCTGAATTCTAAAGATGAAAAATCTCATTGTGTATTTCCCATATCCACAGGGACTTCTGAGCAACACCCACAAGGAAATACCAGTGAAGTGATCTATAGCTACAAAAATTCATACCTCAGTTGGAGGTGCACCTGACTTTTTTTTTTTAAATTTCTTATTTTATTTTCAAGGATTAAATTCTTTTTGTAGTGAAGTAGTTAATGAATATAAATTAAACAACTCCCTCCCATATTTCATTGAACTGCTCTTGAAACCAAAATGTCAGATAAAAGGAAAAAAAGAAGCTTTAATCTGAATTACTTTTAGAGTCAAATTCTTTTGCAGAGATAAAAGATTTCTGTTCACAGATAGGTTCCTGTTTACCTAACAACTAACAAATATTTTCTAAAGGTCTGAGAATTTTCCATAGCATCTTGATACTATTGAATAGAAGACCCATTTAGCCTAATGAGCATTAAGATTAAATCATTTACTCACAGATCAAAGGAGATTTTAATTATGTAAACGAGTTGTTCAGAAACACAAAGTGTTCCATTAAGCTTCACAATTAATACATACAATATTTATGAGTTCAGACTTTTTCCTTGTTAAAAATTGATTGTTACATCAAAAAAAGTTTCCCTAGATGCACTGATTGAAGGAAAAAAAATATTTTAAGCCATAAAAGTAGCAGGCATGCAAAAGATTTTACTGCCTTTTGCTTTTCCTTCTCCTCTTCATTTTCCCCTTCTCTTTTATTTTTTGGTGGTGTTGTTGCTCTGAGCGCCTTGTCACCAGATGTTCATTATGTTGAGTTCCCCTAAGTCAGGACTGGCAGCACGGCCCTGCAAAACTGCAGGGCTGCCACTGGGGTCCAAAACCCAAAACCACTCCTAAAATCCCCCACTGAAGGTCTCCACTCTCCCTATTTCTTAGAATATGGGACAACAGTAACCAACAACACGGTGCAAGAAGGAGCTGAGGTTTGGTTCACTGGTGTGTATCACAAATTATTTTTCATTCTATTTTTTTTTTAAGGGAACAAACTCAGGTAAAATGAAGCATAAAAGGGTCCCATCTTGCTGCTGACAGATATTACAACAGTGCTGCACAGAGTAGATTCTTAAATCACTATATCATTTCTAACAGGCAAGATTAAAATAAATGCAAAGAAAACAAATGATGGAAAGAATGCTGATAAAATATGCAAGCTGGATTAGTTATAGAGTAATTTATTTCTACTAGAAGTTCTACTTAGGGAAGCAAATCAAAAGAATGGAAATTTGCTGACACTAAGTAATCCTGGAAAACACAGAGACTGTTCTAGGAAAACTGATGACTGCTTAAGAGGGATGAAAAATCCATTCCAATTCTCAAGGCCAGAGGTTTGCATTAGAAAAACTTTCAATGAGATTAGTTTCTAAACTTCAAAACTTCATTAAAAAAAAAAATAATGGCAGAATACTTTTACTTGAGGTGCTGGGGCAGAATTCTACCCCTAGCTGCAGAGAAAGCTCCAAGAAATGAAACCAGTTCACTGCTGCAGATGCCTCTGAGACTCCAGACTGCTTTTAGTCAGAGTTAGCAGCTCAGCTAAGGAGGCAACTCAGGCTCTGACAAATGTGTAAATTTGACCAGAATAGTCATTGATGATTCTGTGTTAGATTTACAAGGAAGAAGCATAAAATATTTAAATATGTTATGAAATCTGTACCATTGTGTCAGTGAAAAATTCCAACACCTTCAACATTCTGTCTTAACAGAGCAGCTGAATTTTGTGGCTTTTTTTTTTTTTCTTTTTTCATATATTAGGAACTCATCATACTTTAGCTCTTTCACTCAATATCATGATCTTATGATTGATCTTATTTATTTTTGGTTTGTGTGCAACTTGAAGCTGATGCCAGAGTTATTCTAATTATAACACAGTCAACAGAATGACAGAAATCTTATGTCCTGAAACTCCATAAATAATTCAATGGAATTCAATAGTTTATGTTCATTGCAATCCTGATACGTCCACAAACTTACGGTCAGATTTCAGGTATTTTCCATACATTTACCTTTTTATTGAAATATAATTGCATCCCAAACCAGAATCATTTGCCACGCTCCTAATGTTTTTGGATGCAGATGGTGGAGAAAAAAAAGTTTAATTCACTACTTATCGATTCCCTGCCTATCAAAATAAGTGTGAATATAAATTATCCCAATCACTTTCATTTTGTGGCACATGAAAACTGAGAAATCGGAGTGTTTGTATTTCCTTTTGGTAGAGGGAAAAGTCAACTGAAAATACTTTCAGTACCTTTTCATGACACGTTTTTGTCACCCACAGTGCTCTCATTGTCCGTGAAGCCCGGACACAGCCTGGGCACAAATAACTCACAGCAGACAAAGCAGGGAAACTCTGCAGCACGTTCTCCTTCCCCAGCAGGGCCAGAGGTAAGGGAGGAGATGCTCAGGGTGTGCCAGCCATCCCCTGGAGCAGCTCTGGGATCACAGGAGGAGCTGTGCCATTGGGGCAGATCCTGCTCTGTCTGGATCCAATCCTGCTGATTTTAATTTTCCCAGAGGTTTTCAGCTGAAAGTCTCCAAGCCATGACCCCTGTCTTCTCTTGGCAGAGCTAGGTGTGATGCTTTAGAATTTCAGCTTTTATATTTTTCATTTATTTGTAATCCTGCAGTTCTTTAGTGTAGAACTCTGAACTCCATACTCAGTGTGAGCTGCTGCTCTCCCATTATGGTCAGACACAGCAATTCCTCTCCAGGCTGGGGATCAAGGACACCTCACTGCCTCAGACCCCAAGAAATACAAACAAAAGTGATTTGGGGGAGCAAACCTGGGGTAAATGACTTCCTTACCTGAAGCTGTAATTAGAAGATTAACACCCAATATGCAAATGGACCAAACATAAAAGTGTGAAAACCTGTGACCCATTGTCCATTTTTGGGTGCAGCCCCTGGGTGGGCTCCATCTGCCCTAAATGTACATGAAGGTCCTTCAATAAATAAAACTGCTTTTTATTCCCTTCATTCTGTCTGGCCTTTGTTTTTAGGAAGCTCCAAAAAGGCCTCAAGTGCACCCCCAGCACCTGAGCACTCTCGTTGGGGTGGGCAGACACAAAATAGAATTCTCCATCCAGCTCCTGCCATATCTCAACAGCTTTAGGGACATCGACTCCAGCTCAGTCAAAGGAGTTAAATACCAGCCTGGAAGAGAAGGACAGAACAGAGGGAGGCTTTGGAAACGTTTAAATGGTCTGGATTTCCCATGTGTGTGTGGCAGGCAGGAGAAAGAGCTGAAACAGGAAGGTCAGGTGGATGAGATGCTCACAGGCTCCTGGTTTGCCTCAGGGCTGCCTAATGTACCAGAGAGCCAGGACAAAATGTGCCATCAGTGCTGCCTCATGGGCTGGGAGCATCACCTTCAAGTGCTGATATTCCAAACATGCATTCAGCAGCGATTTTCCACCAGGCCACGAGGAATTAAGAGCAAGCAGCTTCCAAAGGTGTTCTGAGGTCTTTTCTCCTTCTTATATATTTGATAAAAAACAACCAAAATCATCTATCTTTCAAAAATACAATTTTTTCCTGGGGAGGTGGTGAGTTTCCAGAGGTAACACCCAGGAATATCCACTGCAAAAGGAAATGCATGAAGAGCACTGGTTATACACTCATGCCATTGTTATTGCTACAAAGTTATGTTTTTCTCCAACCAAGGAATCACCTGAAAACTTGAGCTGCAAATCCGTTTCAGAAATTTCCTATTTTTGATATCTGGATATATATTTTGATATCCTATTTTGATATCTTTTGATATTCCAGTTAAATGGCAGAAGGAAGCAGAGATCAGAACAAGAAATGTGGAGATGGAGCCTCCCTGGCTGTCACTGCAAGGTTTCCTGCTTTGTATTGTTTAGAGCTTTTCCCTGCCCACTCCTAAAAGACTCCAAAAGAGAGCATTCATCACTTTTATTGGAAAATGATTCCCTACTTTAGCAGCTGACAGCCACAAAAAAAAAAAAAAGTTTAATTTTTTCTTAAGTTTTTAGCCCATTAGTCCAGAAGAAACTCAATGCTATACCAGATGTTTGCTCTTTTAATTTGTATATATACACTTTCCTCATATTATCTCATGTGTTTAGTCTAACCAGACCAAAAATGATGAATGTGATGTATTTGTTTTTAGTGCACTCTTTAATGAATCTTTATTTCTTCTTCTTCAGAGTGCAAAGACAAGTAAGAGGATAAGAAATTAAATAACATTTAAAAAATTAAATATTCAGAATATATATGTCTTAATTCAAAGTGCTTTTATAAAAAAAAATACTGCTTAAAAAAAATACACATAGTAAAAGAGAAATCCAACTGAGCTTCCATCTGGGGCAAATTGAAGCATCCAGACCCTTCCTTAACCCTTCTACAGCAGTTTGAAGATGAAAAAACCCCCACTTTTCCCACCAAAAGACAAGTTATACAGAGAGACTTAAAATGAACTGAGCTAAAAAGAAAAAAAGAGATAAAACTACTATTACTGTGTAGTTTTCAAGAATCACAGCTGTTCAAACAAGAAGTGAAAGTGAATTAAATTGTAACCTGCCAGATTATTGAATTAAAAAGTCTTAGTCCCATTTCTCCACTGTTCCTTTCCGTGGGATTAGAGCACTAATGATATTTTTATGTCGTTTGCTGCTCCCTAGTGGAGATAAAATATAATTTCAAGGTTAAAAAGAACAAGAAGATAGAAAAAGATCAATTATTAGTAAATTTTGAGCTGTAGGGAAATCTGAGTTACTGAGAAGAGTCGGTGCTGCAGTCAGGGGTCCTCATTTGTGAGGTGCAATCACAGCAAGGTTGAGGTTTGATCCCTGCAAGGATCGTTCCTTCAGAGTTGGACTGGTCCTTGTGGGCCCCTTGCACATCAGAATATTCTGTGATTCTGTGACTGCTCACACCACACAGCACTGCAGTCAGGCAGTGCTTTTTGGGATATAAATGTAAAGTTCATAATGAAATTAGTGAGACTGATGCTTGCGTATCAAAACTCCAAATTTGGCTCCTGCTCTGCTTCAGTTGATGAAATACACTTTAAAATCTCGACATTTAATAACCCTAAAAGCCTGTAGTGCAAAATGAAAAATCACTGCACAAAAAGAAGAAACTTTTTTGCTTAACCTGCACAACTTTGTAAATGTGAATATTCCTGTGCTAACCCAGAGCTTTCTGTTTGTTTGTTATTGCCTCTTCCATGAAATGGATTCCCCAATTTCCTTGAGTGCAGAGAAGGGCTTGTCTGCTTTCTCTAATCACAGAGGAAAAATAGCAATAAATTATATACAAGCAGAATACATTTACAGTATTTTCATGCAATTGCTACATCACATGTATTTCCAGCTGATTCTCCCATTAAAATCACATCAGTGTAGCCAAGTCACCTTATTCTCAAAGCACAGGTTTTGCTTCTGGAGGGGTGACCAAAATGTCTCCAAAAAGTACAATGTGAATTCTCCAGCCTCAGCTGGACTGTGAGACAACTCCCAGAGAGTCCCCAGCTACACAGGATTTGCTTTGGAACTTTTGGATCACTCCCACACTTTCAGGAATTCTTCTATTTTCAATAGCACTTGGATCACCTGATTTTCAGCTGACTCCTAAATCCAATCAAATAACATTTTCATTGGAAAACTGACTTGAAAATTTTGGAGTTGACTGGCAAGGCTGCTCTGAACATTTATTTTAGGAGTCAGGGACTTAAATAGGTGTTTGGCAGCTGAGCTGCAGAGACACTTGGGGCTGAGTTATCTTTTAATCCTGCTCACAGTTACCTCAAACATATTCAGCATTCCCACCTCCAAAACTTGCTGTTCTGATGAAGAAATTCATTAGAAACCTTTGCCAGGCAAAGCCTGGAGTGTGAACTGTGAAATTTGGTTAGAAGGCCATGGACACCAACCCCATTTAGGGTTCTCCATGATTTTCCCCTGGTATTAATCTTAGAACAAGTAATTATATATTTAAGTACTTAAAGTTTAAAACTTAATCTCATTTCCCATTCATACAAAGCAATTTGTGGGGGTTTCTCTGCAGGTTTGTACAGACACATCTTCAAGATCTACCTTGTTTATTGGACTCTTCAGCAATTTTTAGAAATTGTTGCCCTGTGCAGTCAAATAGAATTCAATACCTTATTTATAGCATGCATTTTATGCATTGCTTTGTAGTTGTTTCTTCATTGGCAGTTTCAGTAATTACTGGAGTGCTGTGCAGAGCAAGAGCAACGAATTAAGCTTACTGTGAGCACAGATAAGAACTCAATGAAACAAATATAGTTGCAGAAAACAGGGAAAAGGTTTAAAAAATCAGCCTACAAACTGGAAGAAGAGAATTGTTTGAAACTTGCTAAAAAAGCCAAGAAAATATTAAATTTACCAGTATTAAAACTTAAGTGTCCTCCACAGAATATTTGATTTGGAAGAGTAGAAATTGGCTGATTTGCAAGATTAGATCCTCATTTCCCCTCCAGTAATGAACTTGCTAAATACATGGCAGAGGACACCTGCAGAAACCAGAGCCATTGCCACATTTCTGTCTCCCAGAGTAAAGCTTTTCTGCACTGAAGCCCCATGGAAAATGTTTACACCTCCTCTATTATTACCAATGTTATATTTTTATCAGATTATTCATTCTCACTTTCTACATAGACCTAATGCTTTAATTTGGCTTTTCAATTCATCAATGCTTCTTCAAAACCAAACAACAATAACACTGATTTTACTCTTCCCTGTCAAACTGACTTTTATTTGCAATATCACCCCTTCCAACTTTACCCCCAAAGAGTCTCTATCATTACAAGTGGCAGCAGTTTGCCCATGTGGGTCCTCCTGATAGCAAAGAAGCAACACTCATAAAAGAGAATTTTGTGGCCACTAAAGCAATATCAATATTAAACAGAGAATGAAAAAAAACCCAGAGTCCATCCTTGCTGAAAGAACTGTCCAACATGACCCTGTAATATTCCCTTTAATAATGTTATCTGTTCCACTCAGGGCTCAGAGAGGAACAAAGCAGAAGATTTGTTTTCTGCTCCCATCCCCTTTTGGGAGGGCAGAAGAGGTGAATTCCATGTGCCTTTTGTGTATGTCAAAGTTTTTCAGGTAGAATTGCCAGTTCCCTGTATTTTAAAGGTTTCCTGTCTCAGTGGGGATTTCACAGTATTTAAACAGACAAAAAATTCATCTCGAGATTAACAATCACACCTTGGGAAGGTCCCTAGGTAACAAATATTCAGTGTTTTTACAGGGGGAAACTCACCTGGGGCTTTGGGTGCTGTCATCAACCTCTCAAGCATTTCTGCAGATCCGAACACTTGAAAAAATCCAAACCTACCAGGAAAAACAAAAACTCTGGGAAAAAACTTCTTGTTTTGGGAATAAAGTTTACTGACTCTAGATGTATGATCTCCCAATCTAGAGCTTATCTTTGCTGCTTGAATTTCAAGATGAAAATAATATGAAATATGAATATCACAATCCTAAAATGCACAGAGACGCACTCAACTACCATGGGCAGCACTCAGCACCACCTCCTAATGAAAAATGGAACCCACATTTTGGGCTGGGGATATAAATTTTCCCCAATTTTCTATTTCTGATCTCTCAGTACAATATCTGTCGGTATCAATGTTACTTGCACCACAACATAATGGAAAATTTGAGACCGGCCTATGCACCCTGCCTGTACTAAAGAGTATGGAATGAGATGTGCAGGAAAGTAGACAGAAAATGTAGGTTTTTAAATTGTTTCTTTGGCAGTTTTTAATAGTTTTCCTCAAGTGTATAAATTTTAATTTAAAATGCAAATTTATAGCCGTATAATTGACTAAAATATAGTGGAATGAGTACTGTTAGCAGTGATTTATTTCATGTCAGCAAGAGAAAAATCATAAAAACTACCATGACACAGCAGAAAAATTCCTATTAGTTAAAAGCTCTGTAGCATAGCAAACAATTCCCACTGATGAGTAAAAAAGGAGTTGTTACATATAGTGAGTATATCTTAAATGATAAGCAATTAAAAATTGACAAGACTGCTCTAATGGAATGATAATGGCTATCAAGGGTAATATCCAACCAGAGAATAAAAATCTGAGCTGATAGATCAATTAAACCTACAGGAAAATTTGTGCCCACTTTGTCCCAGTGGCTGTTCCAAGAGTGGATGTTCTACACAGAACAGTCTTCCACAGCCAAGGGACAAACCAGATTTTTAACAACTCTTGTCTCAGAAATTCAAAGACAAGGGAAAAAAAATGGAGGAAACAAGTGTTCAGCTAAGTGAAGAGAATATTTTGTAGGATGCATAACTCCTATCAAAAAAATCATGTTCTTTTCTTTCATTTTCTTTCCTTGTCTTCCCTCTTTGTGAATCCGAATATTCTCAGAAAGCCCAGGATGTGTCTGAACTGAAGAGAACATTGAAACCCTTGGTTCCCCCCACTCGAGGAGCCTCCACCTGCGTGGCAGCCCTTGCTGTTCAGCAGCTGAAGCAGAGCTCCACCAGTGTTTTATTTATTTAGAGCATTGCCAGCACACGGGCTGCCGTTTGTCACGGTGACGGCTGAATCCATCATCCTCTACCTGCAGCTGTAATAGGAGCGCTCTCAAATCAACAAGTCTTTCCCTCGGAGTAACTGAACTGTAAATTGTCCTTGACCAGTCAGACAAACAAAAACAACCTTCCCTGTTAATCTGCTGAAGACAAACAGCCCGGTGTCTCCCCTCCTGCCAAGAAGGATGCTGGTGGCAGGGGTGGTTGATGTGCCACATCCCTCACGCGCGGCCATTCTGCCCCAGCGTCCCCAGCCCACTGAGGGATGGAGAAAAAGATGCAACCCGACCCCTAAACATGTAAATAATCGTTTTGTTTCCAGGATCACGGGGCTGTTTTTAATGGAAATGAGGTTTTCTGGGTTGTTAGGATGTATTAGAGGAATAGAAGTTTTTCTGCTGGATAGAGAGAACTTCCAATACCACAGGCATGACATCTTGACAATCTTATGTCAAACACCAGCAAGTTTTTACTCTTGTGCATGATTAGGAAATCAATTTCATAAAATGTAGTTTGAGAATTAACTATTTAACTAGTAGTAATTGAATTAACTATTCACTAATTAACTAATTAACTAGTGATACCTAGGCTTCACTAATCTGAATTTCTAGTTCACAGGTATAGCTATAGACATAGATGATATAGATATAGCTATAGCTATAGATATAGATATAGATATAGATTAGATAGAGATATAGATATAGATATAGATGATATAGATAGAGATAGAGATAGATATAGATAGATTAGATATAGATGTAGATGATATAGATATATTACTGGAAATATTTTTTATTCAGATTATTTTCTGTGTTTCTTTTGGCGGCGACTGAGTGCAAATATTTTCTCTCCCCTCATCACTCTTTGTAACTGACTTTTAAAGGTGTTTTACCAAAAAAAGCATTCCTGAAAGGCTCCATTAAAGAAATGCTGACACATTATGTTACAGTATGTTACAGTATCTTGGGTTCTATCAGTCACATTTCATTACTTTTACATAACATCGCTCTATTGATGCAACCTGATGTGACATGTCACACTGCAGTGTCAGCGACAAACTTGGCCTAAAAAGTTTTTCCTCCTCAAAACCCCTGTCTTGACAAAACACAGGAGGAATGGCTGCACATATTCTGTTGTTTATCACCACAAATAAATAATTTAAATTAAGACTAACGCCACGCCTGTGTGTTAGTGTATAATTCCCTGCCACATTTGTGCTCACTGTGTGCAAAGTGGGCAATTGTTGGAGTGTTTTATTACTGGCACATCTTTATTCAGAACATCCAGAGGTGTCTGGGTCAAGAGCTTCCTATTTATTCAAATTTATATTGACTAGCTTCAGAAGGCAAAGCTGACAAAATGATTAATTAGACTTTATAACTCATTGGCAGCCTGCAGTTTAATAGAATTAGCAGAGCTTAAGTTCATCTTTAAATACCATGACGGTTTTAATTTTAAAAACGTTAAATTACATTTTTCAGTCAGCACCAAATACAAGATGACTTATTCCAAACTTATGGGAAACCCAAAAAGGCTAAACAGGCACTGTGTTTAATATTGAATTTTTATAACAATTTAAATCTTCAAGGAGCTGATTAATTTTTTTCTTTTTCTCTCACATGAAGCAGCTGCACTCCTTGGATAGGCAGCGAGTTGACCAGGTATGAAGGTTTTTATAGTGCTGGTGTGTAGGATTTTTTTGTGATCACTTAAAAATTATTTACACTGGATTTAAACAAAAATGCTGTAAAACTCTACAAGGTGGATGTGAAACAGTTAACAAATTAGTAATAATGATGGCATTTTGGTATTAAATTAAGAAGATCTACCTGGCCCCCAACAGGGGACATGACCACAGGAGGTGTCACATGTGCTTGTTTCATTGCCTACTCTTACTGTAAGCTATTAAAATTCAAATATTCATATTTAAGTAATATTATTGCATTATAATATTTATATTATGTATGTTATAGTATTCAATAATATTTATGGTGATTCATATTTAAATACATACAAATTAAATACATTTATACTGAATAATAAGAATTTAGGCTTTTTTCCTCTTTATTCATCATCATTTCCATCCCCAGATAATGTGACCTGACCTACAGAAAGACCCTGAGAGTTATTGTTCACATTTGCTTTGTTTTTATTTTAAAACATTTTCTCATACAGAAAAAACAAGTTTTATATTATCTTTCCATTTCACTCTGGGATGCTTTTTGCAAAAGAATACATCAGAGAGAGTCATGATATTCATGCTAATTAGCATTTCTAATTGATCATTTTAGTCTAAGCTGTATTAAACATTAATTTTTCATGGGAAGACCATTTAAACAATACTTGATGAAGAAATGATGTCTTAGGGGAAATAATAGTAGATTAATTGTACCAAAAAACCCCAAAAACTTAGTTTTTGCTGCGTGTCCAAGAGGAATTAACACCATGACACTGGAAGCCTATCTCAGATAGCAAAGGGAAGCTGGAAGGAGGGATTTCCACAGAGGAAAGGCAGGCTCAGAATGCCCTCACTGCTGCTTTGCACATGGTTTACACAAGCACGGGCAGGACAAGTCACCCAGACACTCAAAGAGAGCAGGAGTGGCAAACAGCAAGAGCAGGTCATGATCATGTGCCCAAACACTGCAAGACCACGGGGAAAGAAGAGTGAGAAGCAGGATAAATGAATAAGGATCCTGCAGTTAATGATATTCAGAACCCCCCAACCAAATGGACTCTTCTAAAGAGGGCAATTTATTCACAGAATTACAAAAGTTACTCAGAACTAAGAAACTCACTTATGATAAAACACTGACTTTTTGTTTGTTTGCTTGTTTTCACAACCTGATTCTAAATATTTTAAAATAAACACATGGCTGTCTAGCTTTGGGCCATACTGACAAGTTCTCAATGTTTTTTCAGCAAAGCAGTGGATCTCCAGGACAAACAAGCTGCTGCAATTCTAGATAGCCTTGCTGATGTGCCAAAATTAAAATCATAGAGAAGCACTTTTAGCACCTGCCTGTACTGCATTGATCTCAAAGTAAAGCATGGAACTATTTTTAAGCAGTTTTTCACTTTTTCAAGACAAAGTTAGAGACTCCCAATTAATACACACGCAGCACATCTCTTTTTAGACTTATAAAAAGTATTTTAAATGGTGTGGTTTCTGCCTGACTTGGTGCCAAATTAAGTGTAAAAAAGTGCAGTTTTTGCAGTAAGCAGATACTCCCAAAATCTGCATCTCAGTCCAAATGAAATTCTTGTCAGTTTTTGCAACAGTGAACAAATGCCCACGAAGTTCAGAACACTCCAAAGCACATAACACAATCTCAGTTTTATAACAGAAAAGTGTCAGTTTTATGGACTGCAGCACAAACCTCACAGTATTTCAGATACTTTGAATTAGAAAAGAAAATAAAAAGCACACAGAACACCTTTTATGAAGCCAGAAATATATCTACAACACCTAAATAGGCTTCCAAGAAACTGTAAGGCATTAGAGAAGCATAAAAATATGAAGCTAGTATATAAATATGCTGGAAATTCAGGGAAGGGTTGCATATATATTCCCATCATATCTAACTAAAAACTCTCCTATTTTCTCTGGATATAGCTGTGATTGTCATGAGACAGGAATTATGGTGATTCCATGAATTGGCAGGGAAATGATTTCCAATGGAAAATTATACATTAACTTTTGAACAGTGTGACATTGCATTTTTGTTTATACTCCCTTCTCAGCTACGAGAGTCAAGGTTCCCTCTGAACCTGCAGAATATTGGGAACAGAACTGGTTTGATGTGCTGACCAAGAGAAAAGTGAAAACCCACAGAGCTGCAGTTTTGGGGGGTGTTTCAGACAATGCATTTTTCTGCACATGATGGAATATTGATGGAATTCCCTCTTAATTCCAGGAACTGGACAGGATTTTCTTCACAGGCAGAGCGGAATAGCAGACTGTGATGGCAGAGACACAGAAAATCGCCAGGGTGTCTATGTCCACCTATTCCCATAAGCAATGGTGACATGTGGATAAGGAAAACAGATCCCCAGAAATGAAATTAAATGAAATGTAGCAGAGATTTGCAGGTTGGGTTTTGGTCATGGGCATGCTAAATCAAGAGGCAACAGAGAAATAAAGCACTGCCTGTTAGCAGTGCAATATCTGAGTGTGTATTTTATAGAAAATGCCACCAGACAGGGCTGATGGTCCTTCAGGAAGAGGCAATTTTCCACTTAAATGCATGTGAATATTAAGGTGTGTAGTGCTGTGCAAATGAAGAAGGCAATCTATAGGGGACTTGGAGCAGGCACACTGAATGAGATTCCAAAGAGCCAATTCAGCACATAGGGGATACATGGCTGATCATAGAGCCATAATGAATAACAATATCCCTTTGATGTTAATTAGTTGCACTTGATAAGGCAGTGCTAGAGAGGCTTTACAGCAGGAGAGTAAGGAAAATCAGAACCTCAATAAAGCTTTCAGCATGCTAAAAGCAATAAGGAGTTTTTTAAAAGCAAACCAAAACAAGAACACTGCCAAGGAACCCCTAATTCACTGGAGCATCCAACCTCCAGAGGAAGAGGAAAGACTTCATAAAAGGCAGAAGCAGAAATATCAAAGGTACAATTTTGTCAGAAACTTCTCCATTTCTTTTTATTTTCTGTACTACTGTAATACCACTCTTTGCCTCTTTTATAATCCACTTTTTACTTCCCCAAAGCCCAATGGGGCACAAACAGCTTTACCCAGTCTGGCAAATTGTCACCATTCAAAAACTGAACTTTCTCCTTGCTCCTGCATCTTCCTTTGCTGTTTGTGCTCACTCAGGTCCAGCCACACATCAAAGTGTTCAAAGTTGAGTTTTCCTGCTTTGGTGGGAGGCTTAAAAACCCCAAATCCATTTGAAATTCAGGATTTCAATCACTGTTGAACACTTGTCCTCTGACTTGCCCCTACACCTTGGTGTTCTTGGAAATCACCTCCCTGCTGCTGCTTCCCTGCCTTGGCAATCCCACGGGAGAGCCCAGCTCAGGGTTACAAGAGCAGGAAAGGAGAAGTGCACATGTGGAAAAGAAATGGAAGAACAAAGGAATAAACCATCCCATAAATAATCCAAAATCAGATCAGCAAAATATTTCACTGAATGAGCTATACAAAATGCCCAAAACTCTACTAAACTACACTTTCAACCCTTTTAGCATAGAACAAATCTTCAGTTTGGGTTATTTTGTGAGTATATCAGGTTACAAAACAAACCAAAATGATCCAAAATATCAAGTAAAAATTAAAATTATGGTATAAAAGCTCATATTCTTACAGTTAAATGTTAAACCCAAGTTAAACTTCTGGTATCTCAACAAATTTGCAGCGATTGTGTTTGTAGCATTAGGTTGATCAACAAAACAAGAAAACAATCTTATTCACTTCTTATTAAAAAACCCAACCCCCTCCAAAAAACAGATCATACTTTGATTTAGGTTCTTATCATCTGATAGCCTTAACTTCATGGCTATGTAAGAAGATGGAGGGAATGATTTATTGTTGACTGTCATTCTTTCTGGAGATGAATAATCTTCTTCCTCAGTATTAAAGTGGCTTTCAGGCAAATCAATCAACCATAGATCATGTCATGAGACTGTCTGCTGATGTTAATAAAGCATTTGGTAATAAGGAGCTTTATGTGTTGTATTTATAGACACAGAAATGCTATAATGTCCTCTTTAAAAAGGGGACAACTTGCCTGTGGCATTGTTTAAAAATGAAGTTTAACACATAAGTTTCTTAATTCTCCAGCATATTTTATGTGCAAGAGAGCAACAGTTTGCCAGGAATGCTGTCTCAAATAAAAGGATCAAGTGAGGGAGACAAAAGTCAGCCTGAGTAATGAACATCATGTAAATTATGATGGTATTTTCCTTAATTTATAATTAGCATTCCTGTATTTCCTAGGCTTCCTACATTACCCAAAGTTTGCCTTTTAGGTTATGAGGAAGAGAGGGATTAATGTGGAACAGCATATATGTGAGGGCTCTCTTTAAACCTGCCTCTTGTCCATTGTATATATCATAAAATGACAAGATAATGGATTGTCAGGACTGCAGAACACACAACATTGCCCCGTGGAACTCCAGCACAAGCACAGAGTAATTTCCAGGTCAGGTATACTCAGGACTGGGTAATTTAAATTATCTATGAATTCTCTCAAGCTACTGAAAATTAATTACTGCCATATCTCCAATAATAAGGGGAAAATGACATTTACTGCAGAAGTTAAATATTTAGAGGAATGACTGAGTAATGGCTTATGGTCATCAAATACAGTTTTGTAATTGAACAATGAAGTAATAAAGAATTAGAAGTACATCAAGAAATAGGGAAAATAGGGAAATAGGGAAAGTGAATTCTTTCTAAATCCTAAAATTTTGACTTAAATTGTTTGCATGTGTCAATTGTTGAGCTCTGCAAGCTGATCTTCATGATTTGGACATGTCTTTGCATTATCACTTTTTGAGTAGATGTTGGCTACTAAGGAATAGCTTGGATAAATAGCATTAAATAAATGTTCAAATAGGATTCCTCAGGATTTCTGAGTGTCATGTTCATGTCTGTATAATATTTGCAGACAGTCTGTATAATATTTGCAGACGTTTTCCTTACTGAGCAGAGACTTTCCCTGTGGGAGTGAAAAAGTCAAAGCCAGGAGCACTGACACCACAAGGAGAGATGGAGAAGGCACAGCTAAAGCAGCAACCATGCTGGGAAGCTCCTTGCAGAGCAAAAATTTCAGTTTTGAACCACAGATGGTGGGAAATCAGATACTTGAAGGATTCAGAAGCTCTTTGCAGGGGCATTGAAATGGGCAAATAAGGTGATCTGGGCAACTCTGAGTTTGGTGCTCACAAGGAAACTATTTAATCATTGGTAATTCAAAGATTAAGCGAGTGCAGTGTAAAAAATTGGAAGAGATGCTGGATCATTGTTCAGTTTGATTGGATTTGGAACAATTATGGAGAGAGCAGCCACAGATAAGATCAGCCAGTCCAGCCACCAGCCCAGCCCCAGCCCTGAGCTCACCACATCACATTTACCCTGTGTGCTGCAAGAAGTGGGGGAAGATCAGACCCTTGACATTTCCTTGTCTAAGACTAAAAATTTCATTGCAGTAATTTAATTCTAATTCATGTGGGGTTTTTTCCCTCTCCCCCCCTTTTCTATTTTGTTTCCCATTTTCCTTCCAGATGTTGCAGTGGGCTTGGGTTTAGCAGCCTGCTGTTAGAAGCCAGTTAGATTGGTTACCTGGTTATACTGTGCAGTTATTTCCTACCCTGATGGCACTGAATTAGATTGCTGGAGTACAACCTTTACAATCTGTCACTTCTCCAGATCTTTTAAGTGCCGTTGATATCATCCTAGAAATTTCAATCACTGGAGTAGGAATAGCTCTGGAAATTATTGATGTCTATAATAAGGTAATATGTCACGGCAACAATGTCATTTTTGTATGGATTCCAGCTGGTGTAGATATTAAAGGAAATGAAATGGGAGATAAAGCAGTCAAAAAAGCTTTGCAAAATAATTCAGAAGTCATTGAGAAAGAGAATTCGGTCAGTCAACAAACAAAAAAAGCAAAGCCAAACAACTAATTCTGGCAGCTGAAGGTTAGAAAAGGGTAAGGCAATTTACAACAGTAGAATATTCTACTTCTGTGCCCAGCTACCAAACCCCACAGAAATGGCAATGAAACAGTGCCCAAGAACCAAAGCTGGGAGCAGACTAATTACATCAAGGTAATGAGATGCTCAGATGCCTTTTCTTAGATGCACGTCCCTTCCAGAACATCCTCACTCCAAACTGCTCCAAAGTAAACTCATTCCAACAGACAGAGAACTGTTCAGTGTACAGGATTTTACACACCATTTAAGAAACCTAATATTTGTCCAAGTGGACACGTTCTCTTGTTTGAAAAATGTATATTAAATCCAAATAAAAAAGATCCAAGAGTAATGAAAAATCAAATTTTACCCTACAGCTTGCAATTACTGGAGCTAAAACTATCTATTAAGTCACCCTTCCATATTTTTTCAGCTGAAGCATAAGTAAAATATGAAAACCACGTCGTTTACAATATATGCTTTCTTCAATGATATTATTTACCTTCCTAAAATAGGTAAAAGTGGACATTAAGTTAATCTAAAGGCATGTTGGATACCTTTGCAGTAATAGCCAGAAAAATCGAACACTCCTATCTAAAGACACAAATCAATCCTCTGACAATGAAACTCAGGGTGCACAGACACACACAGGAACCTAAATACTGGTAGAAAGTAGATTTTGGGAAAATACAGATTGGAAGGGCCATGGTCAGAGCACACTCCTCTTTAGTGCTGAAGAAACAGCAGATTTGGCAGAGAGAGAGGATTTGGGGATAATATCAGCAACAGAAACACAGCATGGAAAAAGTTTATTTTTACAATTAATAATAGTGGGAGCTGATGCTTGCCCATGCCAGTGCATCACTTTCAATGCCCTTATACCAACACCAAAACCTTTCCACCATGGAATTCTTAATAAATGTTTGAGCATCAGCTCTGGCCTCTTTCCCTGCCTCTACTATGACCACAATTTCCTACACACAAGGGCAGGAAAGAGACACCTAAGAACAAAAGTGGCAAAATCCTTATGACATAAAATCTGGAGATGGTGAGCTGGGTACTGTGTCAATCACCTTTTAAAAAAAGAGATACATGTTTTAACAGCAGTTCAAATGTTAAAAGGAAAATAAAAAAAATTGAAGCAAAAGGAAGGGAATAAGAAAAGTTGAAAATATTTTACCGCCCTCCAGTGGTGGAATGCGAGGTGGATAAGAATTGACCGAGTCTTCAAGAATTAAATGTTTTATTTAATCTGTCCTCAAATCTCCCCAAAATATTGCCGATATTAAAAATTTAAATTCTCAAGAGAAGATAATACAGATATATGTCAAAACCAGAGCAATTATATAAACGTATGAACCTCACTGAACTTCTGCAAATCTTTCTGTCCCTCCCCCAGTTCAGGCAATGAATTCCTAGAATGGAGATATTTATATTCTTAGAATTCTATTCATAGGATATTAAATTTTAGCACGATCTTGAGAGATTTAACCCTTACTGTGGGTTTTTTTATTTTTTTTTTAATAGGTGAATAGAGCCTCAAAAACATCTTTTGATTCAACATGAAAGGCTGAAAACAATGAACTGTATTGATGTCAATTAACTAAATTAGTACATCCAACATCAAAGCATCTCCATCACCATCTCCAAGCACACCAACATTGTATTTTCATGCCAATGCTCAGCCAGAAGGCTCCAGGGAACAGTTTTCTGAATGCTTGATAATCAAAATATAGCCTGATCTTAGGAAATACTTTCCATGAATCACTTTTGACACAATATCTTTTTTACAACCTTTAACATTTTTCTATATTTCCCCTCCAACAATTAAAATTCATCCATAGTAATTCTTCATTAGATCTAGGTCACTGCAAGGTAACCATTCTCTTAATGAATTTGCATCAAATTGTTTTGGCTCTTGTCTGAAAATTAGAGACAACTTTCAATGCCTTCTCAAGGAGAAGTAAAATCTAACAATACTTATTGTGCCTCCTCCAGAATCCCCAAATCCAGCAATTTTTCCCTGCAGCAGTGGATGTGAGGATGCTGTGGGACATGAGGGTAACATCCAGCAAAGATCCCAGTGTGGTGTCCAGCTCTGCTGGGAACCAGCCTGATCCCAAAATGTGAATTCCTGCAGAGCATCATCAGCTGCACCCAGGGAGGGTTTCCAGAGTGCTCAGCACAGGCTGGATGGGCTCTGTGGTGCTGCTGCAGCTCAGCCCAGGGCCTGACACACAAATTCTGCCTGGAGCTGCCCTGCCCTGGGCTGCTCGTGCCCAGAAGCACAGAAAACACAGATATCTGAGACTGGCTTGCATAAAACTTGATTGCTCTGCTGTTTATTAATTTCTCACTCAGCTGTGCAAAAACATCTATAATAGCACTTTCAACCCTGGCTGTGAAATGGCCAAGAAAACAAGTGTTCACTTCTCGGGGGACAGCCACACTTCCTTCCCTCCAGTGCCCCTGCTCCGGGGGAAATTCCACCATCACTCTCCTTCTGTTGAGACATATGACTGCAAACATGCTCTGCTCACAAGCAGATAAACGTTTCCTCTCAATCACAGCAAACTATGTCTGTCAGCTGCTCATTTCCTCACAGTATTTCATTGTGTGTTTTGTATTGAATTGTATTTTTTGCAATGAAATGTTCTTGCCTTATTTGAAATGGAAACAAACAAACAAACAAACCCAAAACACTGAAAAATCCAAGGAAAAGCACTGAGCTGTTTGATTATTATGCTATATGGTTTCTGTGAGGAGCTGCATTTTACAAATTGCTGAATACCTGTGCTGAGGAGCTCAGCAGCTCTCAGGACATACCTGTGAATAATTGACAAAATCAGTTCTGAGCCTGAACTCCTCTTCTGAAGCTCTCTGAATTTGGGCAATCTGGGATAAAAAAAAAGAAAATTTCTCATTTTTCTTCTTTGTTATGCTCTGCTGTTCGTCCGACAGCTCCTTCTGTGGCAATAAAACATTAACCATGGAGCAGCAATTGCAAAAGTTCCTTTAGCAAATCCCATCCATAATTGCAACCTGGTAATATCACACACAATATCCTTGTGCAAGCAAAACCCTCTGTGACTTCTGGTACTTCATTCACAACTTCAGCTCCCTGTACAATGCAGCTGCTAAATGAGAGAACACATTTGGACCTCAGAAGTAGCTGATCCTTGGCAATTTTATTCCTATTATAACTTCAACAAAAATACAGCTTTGAATCTGTACAAACAACTTTTCTGCCACATTTTTATCTGCTCAATCTTTTGTCCTTGTGGAAATGACAGCTATCAATTCCACCTGAGTAATATAAATGTGCTTGAAGAAAACAAAATGTCACTACTTTCAATTACAAGGGCAGCAGATAAACGCCAACTCATTACAGAGTACTTAAGGCTCAAGTCTAAACTTAGTATGAATTACTTTCTAAATCTAAATGCCAATATTATACTTAGGTGTATTGATTCAGACATATAAACCTATTTAACTCTCTGGGTCAGAGTTTGTTTATCTTTTGTCAGGAACAGATTACCAAGGCAAGGAGAACAGCAGTGGGTTTGGATAATGGAAAGAGTTTGCCTTGAGTGCCCAGCTTCATTAGGAGGTGACAAAAGCCTGGGATTGCAATGCATGTGGCATTTCAATGCATGTTCCAGGCTATTTTTATATTTTACATAATGCTCAAGTCTGAAATTAGAGGCTGAAACTCTGATTGAAAGCAGCACTGTGGCATGCACAAACAGTGGAGGGACCTGAGAACACGCTTGAAGCTAAACAAGTTCTTCATTGTACTGAGGCTTCAGAGAGCCCCTCGAAATTCAGTTAATTGGGCAAGGATCATTGCATCAAAGAGCAACCCACACAATGGAGGTTGTTAGCCACTCATTGCCATTCCTTATGGAATTACCTGCCTTGCATATTCTAATGAGAATCATGACTCTGAAAACAGTTTGTGCATCCCCATCCCCTCTGCTGCCTCTGCTGCCTGGCCTTGGCTGCAGAAGTGACAACATTAAAGGGTCTAACAATTCCCTGGAAGATTTCAGAGCTTTTCTCAGGACTCTCAAAACTAAAAACTTCACTCTCCTGAAGGCCCAAAGACAAAACTCACTGCTGAAACCCAAATGTTAATTCAAAACAATGCCTTAGCAGCAGGCAGAGGGATGAGAGCATCAACTTGAGGAATTTGCTTTTTCTTATTAGTTCAGTGGTCCAGGATGGTGGAAGTGTCTGTGCTCCTCTGGGAGAAGCTCACAGGTGTGGCCACACCAGAGCCTGGACACCCTGAGGTGGAGCAAGCATTGCTGCCTGGAAAGGCTGAGCTGGAACAGAAACTAGGCAGAGCAAAAGGGATAAAATAGGAATTTATTGGAAGGATTCACCTTGGGCAGTGCAACTGCTACACCCAAATCAAATCCAGGATGGATCCTGGTCATGAGTTTTACACTTCTATAAGTTTTGGTTCATCTTGGGGTCAATTTCCCAACCACAGCCCCAGGCTATGAAGTCTCAGCCCCCAGTTTTCCCCCTTCCCCTCACTGTTTATGATTTTTGGGTACCAGATATCCTTGATTCTCTAGCTGGGAAGGAATTGTTTTATCTGACTACCCTGTGAAGAGAACTTACTGACACATATTATGAAGTTTCAGAGTCACACACTAAGCAGCAGAGATTCTGAACAATATAAAAGCTGAAACCCAAGGCATCAGCACAACTCAAAATGCTCTGAGCTGTTCCCATTCTGCTCTGAGATGAATGTGCTGGCTCCCATCAGTGCAGGAGATGGAATTGTGGAATCTGACCCTGCCCACACTCCACATCACACCTGCAGAGCAAGGAGGGATGGCTGGGCAGAGATCTGCTGTGGCACAGTGGCAGTGGTGCTGCCAGGGGAATGCACCAATTCCCAGCTGCAGGATCCAGCTGTGAAAGGCACATCTGGCTGCTCCACTGGGGGGGCAGGTTTGTGACACCACAGCTGCCACACACCAGGCAGGGGTGACAGGACCTGCCTGCAGCAGGAAAAGTCTTTACAGAAGGACAACATGTGACTGTCACAATGAATATATTTTGTCTTGAACCACAGCACTTTCATTCTGGCTGAACATTCATGAGTACAGCAATTAGGGCTCAGTTTGCTCAGCTAAATAGAATTGTTTTTACCTGACTATATTTCAGATATAGTATGAAATTACAATGTGATTAATTCAAAATTCCATAATCTTATTTTTCACTGAAAGGCATTCTTCAAAGGTAACAGTTTCCACTATAAGCAGTTTCACTCAAATTCTTAATATAATTTCTGTGATACAGAAATCACAGAATTCCTTGTGAATTGAAGCATTACCTAATTTTCTATGCATTACAAGCATTATTATTGATGTTCCAGTGCTTTTTACAGAAAATCTGATCAAAACCACTAAAACTGAATCTATATCTTCAAAATCCCAGCTCAGGGAGGATATCCATATTTAAACCAGATTTCTCATATTAGTTTAAAATCTAAATAATATAGATAAGCTCAAATTTTTAACGTGTTTCTCTTTTAAATAACTTTGAAACATTTATAGCCAATCTAACACATAAGTGGAAATAGGCTCTAAACAAAGGCAGGGATATTACTTCACCCAGGTAAATATTTTTATGGTTAGCTTCTGCTTCCAATACAGATTTGATTTTTTTTTTTAATAAAAAAAGTCAATCTCCATCCCAAACTTGAGGATTATTACTCTCATAATTTTCTTCAAATATAGTTATGGGGTCTTTTATTTATCGTTAAAATGTCATCAGGAAAAATCAATCTTTTTCTTGCAAATGTCTTTGTAAAACTAATTTCTAAAGTCATGTGAAGACATTGTATTTACAATGTAATATTTACTGATTTTCATTACGAAAATGCTTTATGTTACTAATGGTGCACTTGTATCTGAAGGATTATTCAAACCCCTTCAAACCTGTGGAAAGGAATTTTGGAAGGAGCCAGCAGAGGGACCCCTTCTGTTAAAAATTAAGAATCATCCAAAACCCAACCCTTGAATCAAAACCCACCAGGGTTTTATTCAGGCACAAGCCCGGAGAGTGTCTAAGGTAGCAAGAGCACAAAAAGTAGACAGTGAGGTTTCAAACTAAATAACAAATTCTCTTTTTGTGTTTGTACATTTCCAATAAAAGCTGTGATATTTTAAGATTACCATTTACTTACATAATACTGAAGACGACTGGAACCCATTTGCTAAACACCACAGTGTCAGGACTAGAGTTAAGAAAATGATCTGGTTGCATTTTATGTTGTTCCCTGAGAGTAAATAGGAAACAGAGCTGTGGCAGGAGCAGAAACTTATCTGCCAAAGTGTCCCTTCCTTCTCCAAACCACTGCCTTGCTCAGGATTAAACAGGATGTCCATGGGACACAAGGAGACACCCCCAGGCTGCAGGGAATGTCTGAGTGCAGAAAGCATCCCACATCAGCTCAGCCTGCTGCTCAGTGCTGCTGCAACACACATTTACTAAGTGTGGCTCCAAGTACAGAATAGCAGCAAACACTTCTGAACTGCAGCTTTAATTTGAGGGGGAATCTGATCAGGGAGTGTCTTTTGCAATTGTTGCCATGGCAGCTTAGCCAGACATGCTGTTGTAGAAATAATTAATATTTTACACTGCAGGAACTTGGCATTTTATAACTTTCTGCTTTTTATTCCTCAATTCTGTGAACTCCCAGAATATTATTTCTAGTCAAAAGTGGTAGCACCTTTATAACCAATGATGGTCACACTGCAATGTGACAGGCCCCATGCTTCTGGAACATTTATTGTAAAAAAAATTGTAAACTATGAAATTCTGGAAATGCAAATTCATTGCACTGCTTCACAATGGTTTACAATGTTCTAAAACACCAATTACATGTAAAAAGCAACATGGGCCATCACACAGCTCTGCTTTACATTGAGAATGAAAAGTAAATCAGGTTCCATCCACTACAGATTTATCCTGGTTTTGTCTCTTAAATGTGTAACTCTGTGAGGTTTGGAGACCCAAAAGAGCTCTGAGGAAAATTATCTTGTTTTCTAATTACTATCAATGTTTCATAAATGATCTTATTTACAGAGAAAAAGGTAACCTGGAATCTGTAAACCCCCACCTTTACAGATGTACCTCTTTCACAGATAGACAAAATTTACAATCTAGTAAGTGACTCTGATTACAGAAACCTGATGGCAGGTGTACCTTTGAACCTATTTATTAATTATGATACAAAAAGATTCATTTTTGTCAATATAAGAGTGATATCCTAACAACAGCAAGACACAAGGAAACCATTTCCTGCATACAACATAATACTTTCACTGTGCCCTTTGTCTAAAATTTCATCTCCTTCCTCTTCTGGCTGTTTGGAAACTTCCTTTCTTCCTTCCCTGCAATTCTCTCCCATTCTCTTATGTCATCTTAATAACTCAAGTCCTCCTTCAAACATTTTTATACTTGCATGGCCTTGCAGAATAAAGTGATTGTCAGCAGAAAGGGATTCTATCTTTTTCAAATTTTCATCACTTTTGATGGACGTGTAAAAATTTACCTGGAATTAAAAAAACAACACTTGGGGAAATAAGTTTTTGATTATCTATGCCAAGGTGATGGAGAAATTTATAAATGTATCAGAATAGCAACATGGGAAGTAACAAGAAACAATTTGCAGATAATTATTTTATGACAGGACAGTTCTGATAATTTGCCAAGATAAAATTTTCATTTAGTGTTTCAACAAAAGAAACAACCTAAACATTAAATATACCCTCGTCTCTATTCACTGATTATCCTGAGCTCTCTTTTCCACATTCCTGATACCTTTTGGGTTCTCCTGTTCCCAAGAACTGCTAAAAAGGAATGAAATCCTATTATATTTGCCAAAGCATATTTTTTTTCCTTTTGCTGATTAGGATCCCACTGCAGACAGATGGCAGCTGCTAATTCCTACCCAGCTGACACACTGAGGGCTTTTGATCCCCACATAGGCAAGGAATACAATAACTTGCAAGTTAGTCTGAAAAACTCAGTAGATGACCAGAATTTGCTGGGCAGAAAGCATATGGTCAGCAAAACTTGAAAGAAATTAACAGGTTTGGGATTATTTTATCTCACTTCTCAAATCTGCCTGTTTGAGAGTCTGTTGGGGCATTTCTACAAAGGTTTCTTGCTTCATGCATTTATAAAAATATGCAAGAAATTGAGATTTTGTGGATCTCTAAACAGCTTATATATTTATATATATATATATCACTATCTAGGGAAACTATATATATAATGATATATTTTAGAATCTCCACCCACATTTCCAATTCTTGAAGTTTTACTGCACTTTCATAGTAAAAGCAGCTAAATTCTTGGCATTTTGAGATTATAGAAACTCCTCTCTAGTAATTTAAATGTGTGTGACATTTCTGGAGTGCACAGTTAAAATAGAAAGGGAGGAAAAAATAAATTCAGAACTAAAAGTCCCTAAAAATCCTTCCTGTTTTTTAAAAATAAAGTCTGAGTGCAGTTCAGTGCATGGTTGTGCTTGGAGAGCACATCAAGCCCCGTAGTTCCTATAGCACAGGCATAAAAAATTCAATTCCAAAAGCATTTAAAGATGGAATTTCTCCCTGTACATTATTTCTGATTAAAGGCTGCCCCTGCCATACAGCCTTTACAGCAGAACTATATTTTCTGTCTCTCAGCAGCAGGTGGCTTCCTTCCTCCTGTGTTAAAATTCAACAGCTTAGTCCTACAAGGCACCACAGATTTAAACAAATGGCCTTTTTGAAAGAATAAAATTTACTTTACAAAGCAAATAAAAATATTTGACTAAATTATTATTAATAGGGAAAAATAGAATAGAGAAAATATGAAATCTCTCATTTTTTTCCTTAGAAAAGTCAGTTGTAATGCATTGGATCATCACAATAAAAACCCTCAAGAGTAGGAAATAACCAAAATAAAGAACTGTACTGTAACTTTTTTTTGTATTGTCAGTCCTTACTTATTTAAAGTTTGTTCAGTATTAGCTAAACTACACTGCTCTGAATTCAATGGCAAAACAATTTTTGAAAGCTCAGCTGGGGAGATGAATTTGCCATGAATTATTTTCAAAGGTATTGCTTGGCTTTTTAAAAACGTATTTCAATGGCATTTATTTTTTCCCCAAAGCAATGTCAACTATTGCTTTACATAACTTTTATTTAATTTAAAATCAATAAAACGATACTCATATAACCTTGGCATTCAAAAATGACATTTCTCCTTTGTTTTTACAGCACACACAGCAAACAAAAATCAATGTTTTATCTCTCCACACTTGGATAAAAAGGATAATAAAGCAGCAGGCTCACAGTGCTCTATGATATTGATCGTGGAGTCTCTCAAGATAAATTACTAAGATTTAAAAATTATTCTTGGTGAGCCAGCACTACATATTTTTTTATCAGTTTTCACAAGACTTTGAGGGAATATGGGCATCAGTACATGAGCTAAAATGCATTACACTACTGGAGTAATTCTTTGTAAAACTCTTCAATGAAAAATGCACTCAAGGAGCACATTTAAAAGCGAATATGTTTCATACTTTTTTCTGTAAGGAAAAATGGTGCAAGTTTTATAATCAAATTCATTGAGACACTCCAATACTTGTGCAATACATGGAGAAATATATTGAATAGATTTGCATTTGCTTGCAGTTTTTAGCAAAAGAGAAATTTAGGACAAGAGAAAAGTTACTCTGTAGGCATTACTTAATTTTTAGGAAAAAGTAGCTTTTCAAGATAGGCCTTTTGGGTGAATATTATAGTACAAGCCAGATCTACCTTAGGACTATTTATAAAATATATTTTGAAGAGAAATTAAAGATAAGAAATTTTTATGCCAGCTTAAAGGGCAACCTTTCATATGCCAGCTTGAAAGGATTGCTTTAAGAGATTTTAAAATTTGAAGTTAATTGCAACCTCAATGTAGCTCACCTAGCAACTTTATTTTCACAGTAATACTCTAATGAATCATTAGCTGCCACTTAAATGTGTACAAAAATATCTGACTCCTAACTGTAATAACTAAAAATTATTAAAACCTTTGACCCAGAGGAAAATAAGCCTAAACAGAAAAAGGTTTTAGCAGGCTGGAAGGGGTACATTGCTGAATATTATTCTGTAAAATAAATGAAATCTGCTATCAAAGTCTCACTATAATTTATCTTGGTGTGTTCTCTGGTCTCCTACGATTCTAATCATCTACCAACACCAGGGCATAAAATACATAATATTGTACCTGTATTTTGCTCCTCAAAGCTCACAAAACCCCCTCAAAGTCTAGCTCAAACTCTCCAGAGTTTTCACTTATTAGCTCAAACTCTCCAGAATTGTTACATCTTAGCTTTGCAATTATCCTGCAGGAAATATTTCTGCAATTTCAAGGAGAGTTTCGATTTCTGGGGAGATTTTCTGGCGCGATTTTTGTGCTAATGATATTTAGGAGTGGGAAATGTGCTGCAAGCCCAAATTGCACCCCCTGGCAGTGGGCAGGCACGAAGGGGATGTTGTTCAGCAGCACAAAGGGGAGGCCCCAGGAAAAGGTCCCTGGCAAAGGCGTTGTTTAATGTGGATGCTGAAGGAAGTTCAGCGGAAAACATTTATCAGAAGCTTCCGTCCAGAGAGGAGATATGGTGTAGGGAAAAATGCAAATATTGCTCAGCAGGCCAAGGGCAAAGGAAATAGGAAATGGGCTAGAGAGTTCTCTGAAATAATCTGTCACTGAAATGTGAGAAAACAGCCCTGTGTGCTGCCTGTTGTATTATTTTAAAGCCTTCCACAAGTCAAGATCCTTTTGCAGCATTGTGCCATTATCTGAAAGTTGGCTGCTTCCAATTCGAGCTTCTTCAAGGTAGGATAAAAAGTTTCATTTGGGTCTTATCTTGACACATCGTTTGCATGTTTATTATTTGGAGTAACTCATAGGAAAGTCATGAGCTTATCACGGAAACAATACATCTCAGAAACTGTTGGCTTTGGGGCTTCTCAGAGCCTGCACAGAAATGCCAATGATCCAGCCAAAATCTTGGAGGGATCTCAGAGGCACTCTGTGCCACCTCTGAGGCTGCCAGGGCTGGGACAAGGGGTGGAGCAGGGCTTTTGGGAGCCCATGCAGCAAGGAAATCTCCCCAAATGCAACAGTGAAGGGACAGAAAAAGAGATGGTTCTGAATCTGCATTTTTAACCTTGACATACTCGACTATACAGGCACTAAAACTCAAGAATGCCTTTGTTACAGGTAAGAAAGGTGTTTGTATGAGTGAAGACAAAATATATGTTTATTAAAGTTTGATTTTTTGATGGTTTTTATAATAATAATATTGCTCAAATGAACAGAACTGTAAGTCCTTACACAGAAGGATATTCTAACAATCCTTTCTTCAGCCATATCTTATGTTCTCCCCATTGAGTAAAAAAACCCCCAACAACTTTCTCAAAGGTAAAGAAAATAATATTAGAAATCATAACTGCTGCAATTAGTGTTGCATTATCTTTTGAATTCCATCATCCTTGAGTTCCTAGTCAACAAAATATTACTGAAATTGTAGCAATTCTCTGGGTTTGACAGATGCTTTCCATGCTCATCTGAAAACACAGCAGGAAAGAGAGAGAAGTGCATTATATGGAATATTCCCACTAATTCCAGATACCAATAATATGAAACAATGCTCTCTAGGTGCTTCAGCAGCAAAGAGAAACCCCTCCAGAGGGTGATTTAGGACAAGCAAATTAGACTCTCTGTTGTGAATGGTACTCAGAAGGCTCGTGAAGCCAGGCAAAGTGAAGAAGTTCTACAATGGATGGTATCAAGAGCATACAAAAAACATGAAAGCCAGAAGAAGAAGTACAGGAGGAAAATAATCAGCATGATTGCAGTCTTGCACTCAACTGGGTGCTTGTCTTTGTCTGTCTGCTCTCCTGTCTCCATTGTTCACTCTCCATATCTTTGCCCCCACACTACTCTCTGTTTTAAACTACAGCACCATGTGTACCTCACCACTTCCTTAATTTATAATGTAGATAAATAAATGACTTCATCCAAAAGGATTCCACTAGACAGTGTACTCACATGCCTCAGTGCTTACCACATTTCTGAAGTGGGCTTTAGTTTTTTTTTTTAAATGAGCAGAGGAAGTGGATTCTACAAAGCATCTCCTCAGTGAGGAAAAAACAGGTTAAAGGTATCTCATTCATAAAGTTTGATAACAACAAGAATGATAAAATTACTGTGGCTGATGCAGAGAAATTTGACAGTAAAATAGTGAGAATGCAACAGAATTGAAGAGCAGGGCAGAAGTGCAGGAGGAATTTCAACTTAAATTGGCTGAAAAAGGACAAAGAAATGGCACAAATTAATCAGGAGATGAGATCATATCAGAAAGCATTAAAGATATTCTCAGTGATAAAGAGATTCTTGGCTTTGTCTTATTTCTGTAATTGATTGTGCTTCGCTTTACAAACTGGGAGGACTGGGAGGAGTGCCAGCTGTGTGTGGCTGGAGCTCTGGGCACGCAGGGATGCTGCCAGGAGCAGATGCTCCGTGCTGGGCTGGGCACTCCTGGCTCTGGGAACGCATCCTGAGGCAGCTCAGGAGCAGAGCTGAGAGCCCCAGCCCAGAGCACTGCACTGGTTGCTTTTCCAGCTCCTTTTCCTTTGGAAGGAAAGCTGGGAGCACAGTGGGGCAGGGCACTCACAGCTCCGAGGTGAAGCAGGATGCAGACACAGGACTGGAGAGCAGACACTGCCCCAAGGCTGCTCTCAAGCTCAGAATCAGCAAGTGATGCCATCCTGTGTCACAGCTCTGCTGTGAATGGAAAGGATGAATGAGAAGGGTGCTGAAGCAATTTTCCTCCTGTGCTTTTTATTCCAATTAGATAATTCAAGTGGCTTGGCAGCAAAGAAGGAGTTAAAATTGGGAGAAGCTGAATGCACGAAGAAAATAATCCAGTGACTTCCGAGATTCATGGCTTTTCTATATAATTAGAAAGTTTTGCCCTTTTTTAAGTGCTGGGTACATCAAAGCTCTGTAGGTAGTGATGACAGCTGACTCTACACACGCCTGCATGAAGTGAGAGATCAGATTCAGAGATTTCTTTAGAAGAGTTCATTCCAGAAACCTCCACCACCTTGCTGGCAGCATCAATAAAAAGCACTGCTCTTGCCTAATTTGCTTATGCAGTAGAGCTGATCCCCACTGGAGCACATTTGGAGCATAAGTGTGGGGATATCACAGGGAGGAGGAAGTTTGAAATCTTCTTGCTCTTTCTGTAAATATTGCATGGATATCGAGAAGATTTAGATTCAATTGTAGAAGAATCTATCTGGTTATTTTATTTTTTAAGAAGTTCATGATTTCTGCTATTAAGTGTTGGTAGACATACTGTGCCATCTGCTGAAAAACAGCCAATATATTTATTGCTTTTTAATCCTAGAATCAAGAGATTTAACTATTTTTGTTAAAATCTGAACAATTTCAGACTGCAACAAGAAAATACTGCTTTCACTCACTGTCAAAAACTTACCAAAGGAAAAATCCCCCTCAGAAATCTCTGCATAATGCAAGATAATGCATCATTTCAAGTAGGATTTTTACAAACCATGTCTAATAAGTATTCTGTGCTCACAGGAGCATGCTATGGGGCAGGAAAACAAGAACTAATAGCTTTTGAGGAATTGACCATTTTCCCTTTAGAAACTGCTTGATAACACAACTACAGCCATGCAAAGCAAGGTTCCTTAACTCTCTGTCTCTTCTGATGAGACATAATTGATTTCAGGCTATATGGGGTCAAATATATTCTCTGTAAATACAGAATATAAAAATAGGAAGCGAGACCAGGATATGTGAAACAGCTGAATCCACAGATGCCCATTTTAGAGAACAAAAACCAACTTACTGTGGGGCACAGAAAAGGTGAGTCATCTATACCCAATAAATACATATGTGAGAATATATAGCTATTAGGAAATTATTATAAATTTATAAATTATTTCTGAAAGTTTGCATTACCCACTTGGCCACAGAACATACCTGGATAAAATAATCTTTGTGGCTACTACTTGTTCAGCAGCAACACTCAAAAGGTTTATGCAATGAGTCTTCAAGTCAACCAGATAAAGCAGAATTTAATTACTTGACTACAACATCAAAAATAAAACTGCATGATGTGAAGTGTGCAACACTTGGATGTTTTGCTCAGAAAAGGAACAGGGCTGTCTGCTTCTGTTTCACTTAAGAAAATGTGAAGTCTTTACATAAAACCTTGTTTACTACATGTGGGATAATTAGCTTGTCAAATATTAAGACAGTGTCAGTTCTGTTCCATTAGCTAGCTGAAGATACTATAAATTACATGGAAAATGTCCAAGGAATAATAATATCAAGGAACACCATCCCCTGGAGGAGTTTTGGTGGTGGCTTTTCTCCTCTCCCTTACTTTATATCCTCTGTAGAGAATTTTTAGACAGAAAGGTCCCCAAATTTAGCCCCCAGACTCAAGTGTAAATACCCAGAAGGGGAGATCAGCTCCATCAAAGTCTGTGTGTCATATTCTATTTGCAAGCAGACCCAAGTGTTGATGGCTGGGACAGCAGACAAGGATTGCTGAGCAAGGTCAGTGGGATGGAGGAGCTGGAATCCCTGTCCCTTCCCTGCCACAGCACAGGGACACACATCTGCCACAGCAGCAGAGCCTGGCCAGAGCTGCCTGCTGCTGCTCCCTGCATGCAAATGCAGCTTAGCACCTTCTCCCAAACACTCTGGAGTGCTCACCACAAATAACTGCACTAAAAATAACCTGCAAAAATATGCACCAGGAAAAAAGGCAGCATCTCAAGGCAGCTGGCTGCTTGGTTCTGGTGAAACTCTAGGAATAATCTCAGAGCTGGCTTGCTCTCTGAACTGAGCACTGGGGTGGTTTTACTCTGTAACTCCATTTAAAGATGGCTGGATCGATGCAAATAAAACCAGTAAATAAAGCATGATTAAAGGTTACAGCATTTTTAAGGCTCTTTGTAAATTTTACTGTTAAGTAATACCAATATTCATAAATAGGTGGATTCAAAAGTCATTGAGAAAGGGATAAACCCCATTTAAAACTGCAGCAATTCTGTGGGGCCTTTTTCCTGGGGTAAACCTGGATTGTCAGAGTCTGTTTCATGGATCTTTGCAGTTACACGTGTAACAATTTAGAATCATGGATTAATTTAGGCTGGGGACATCCTCTGAGGGTGCCAACCCATCTAACCCAACCTTTCTGTAAGAGGAAGGGTCAACTATGAAATGATAGTTAAAATGGAATTTTAATAAAATTGGCTATACAAAGAATTATAAAATAAGAGCAGAAAGATGGTACTCCAATAAATACTTCCATATCAGATTTTCAATTAGTGACATTTAAGAATCACTGCCACACATTTACCAATATTCAGGAAAATAATGTTTTCTATAAAAAGATTGAAGGGTTTTTTTTCCTATTTACTTATGCTTTCCCAATCATAAGAATTGGGAACCAACAGTCCACCTGGTTTGCAGTATTCTAGAGGAAACAATGTGGGATCACACGAGAAATGGAGAATTGTGTCTGCTCATGACTGATCCAGACAGGTCCACAGAGTCTGGTCCAGCAGTAATGGAGAAAACTCCTTGAAAATATCACATTTTGGGCTGAAAAGACTGATAGAAGTTTCTAGCAGAAGGAAATGTTCTCCCTGTTCTCTGAACTACCTCACCCATGCATTTTGGGGATCAAAACAGTTTGTGACTGCCACAGAGAACCTGGCCCACGAGGATTTGGTGTGAGTACAAAGGAATGCCAGTGCCTCCCAAACCCAGCAAAATCCAAAGAGAAAAGCAAACTGCAGTGCAGATAACATTTCAGCTTTTAGTTTAAGAGATTTAAGGACCTTAACTTTATAAAAATGTTTTTTAAAACATCAGATACTAAAAACTGTAATTACAATTCCAATACTCTCAGTTCCAGCTTTTGTTTTTTTTTTCCCTTGTGCCTACTGTTCATGCTGTCAACACTTGTCTGGTTCATTTTGAGAACTCTTAGAATTACAAAATAAATGTGCTGCATCAAAAAGCTTGAGACATGAAGACTTGTACAACAGCTTGTATTACACTACATCAAAATGGGAAAGAATTGGTGACACCATTATCAGCTTGTGAGAGCTGATATCACACACGGAAAGTCTCTGGGGACACCAGGAGAGGATTGAAGCTGCTCCTGTAATCCAGCAAGCAAACTGTGTGCTTAGGTCAGAGAGCAGGGAGCACTGAGAGGCAAAGCAATGGTGCAGAACAGACCAGATAAACCCCAGCAAATAAAGAATCTGTGCCTGTGAGAACTTCTGCACCCGTGAGGAGAAACTCTGCAAGTAATGTGAAATATGATTAGATCCTCTCCTGATTTCCATTCTTGTTTTGGAAGGCACAATAAAAAAATTAGAGGTTTTTCCATATGCCACTTTTGAATGTTGACTTGATCCATCTGTCAATAAGTCACCAAAGAGTTTTTTTCATTTTCTGTACATGACTGTTGACTGGGGCTTGGGTTAAACTCATGGGGTGAAAATCCTAAGGATGCCTGTATTTATTTCTTTTTCCCCTAAATGCTTACAATATTTCCCTTTCTTTTTTTCCTCAAGTCCCAATAACTGCTTTTCATTCAGACTTTACATAAACTCTTTCCCTTCCAGTGGCTCAGAACCTTGTCATCCCAAATCCCCCAGGACACCACATCCCCAAGCACTCCTGGCTGTGGTGCTGTCACACCTTTCAATTCCCTGCCTTTGTTTTCCTGCCTCATTCTCTCTCTCAGCCCTGCAAAACCCTTCCTCCTTTCCAGCTGCTCCTCAGTGGGGACAAGCAGTTAGCAGAGGAGTAGAGCCAGGACAGAAACATCACATTTCCTGCACTTTTGACAGTTTTACAAACCCCTGACCACAGTCAAGCATTTGGTGTGGCTGAAGTGAATGTGGAGTGATTGGCAACGAGCTGTGAACTGGAACAGCCTTGGGAGGAAGAATCACTCTAAAGTTGAACAGAGGTAGAAAAGACATAAGAGGTAATTCTTACATAACCCTAGAATATGTCTGGGGGCTTTTTTTGAAACATGGTTTCAGTACTTTTTCAGAAATTCTGTTTCTTTGCTGACAGCAATATTTTTATCGTTTGCAGCACAGCTTTTATTATTCATCTTTTACTCAGTTATTCTGAGTTAGTCATTATTATGATGAGTTTTTCTGAGTTATTCATATTTGGATGTTTATTCATCTTGTGTGGATTAGAGTCTTTCACTAAGTGTTAATTAAGAATTTGAATATATCACTTAGTTTCCTAAGCAGATATCCAGTACAAAACCTCTACTAAAGAAAGGAAAATCTGCCTGGTTTTAAATAATAGCAGATCAAAGCTGCCTGAGAAAAGGAATGGTGTCTTGTAAGGGAACTAGGATTGCTTTCCAAAGGCTACTCTTAATCCTTTCATATAATATTCATACATGGAAGCAAACTCAGGTCATGCATCAAATAACTTATTTCAGAAATTAAGTTCTGAAGCCTAACTTGAATATTTGCCTAAAAATAGTAAACACGTGACCACAAAAAGCTTAAAGCTGAATTCCTTTAAATCCAAATGCATTTTGGAGTATTATTTGAGAAGGTCAGGAAAAAAAGGCCATGGAAATGAATTCAGTGTTGCTGATATAGTTTGATGTCAGATATTTTTTAATACACCAACTTCAAATAATTTTTGATCACGACTTTAATGCACCAGAAAAGCTGTGCAGAAGTTGAGATCTCTAACTGTACAAAGGACAGGAGCTCATTTATTTGGTGACAAACATCTTGAAGACTTGCATATAACAACAGAACAGGAACTGGACAGAACTTTACAACTGGAGAACACAGGAAATAAAAATACTCTGTATCTCCATTTCTAGTAATGTAAAATCTCCTCCTAGACAAGGGATTGAATACATAAGACATGCCATGATGTAACCTACTGAAGTCACTAAATGCTTTAACAGCAAGTTAGGAACAATTATCCCTGGATCCTGGATATTTATCCTCATCCTAAAACTGTTTTGTTAAGCCATTAGCTCTATGCATTCAAAGTCACACAAAAGCTACATTGAAAAATGATAAAAATATAACTGAGTTTTCTTATTCACCAAAAGACAGAAGTAGAAAGAATAGATTTTATATGAAATTTACTTCATTGTTATAGTTTAGTGTTTGGAAACATCTTCATAAAGAAGATTTAAGCCCTTAAACAGATTGCTTAAATAGACACTGAAAATTATTTTGCTGGTATCCCTTACTGAAATGCTGAAAGAGAATTACCTTCCAAGAGGAATCAAACAGTTGGAGGCTTATTTGAAAATTTAAGAAATAAGAAGTCAGTCATTCAAGGAACCATTTTCTCTCCATGTAAACATCTCAGCGATGCTTCTTTCAAATCTATTTTGTTTGAAGAGGTATTTCCTAGATAAGAAATAATTACTTGTCTTTCATCTGCTTGGTTTATCTGCTTCTTCACTTAATTTCTCCTTCAGCATTTTAACTGCCTGCAGTACTGTTCCTGCTCTGCTTTAGTTGGGGTGTTGGGATGTGGGTTGGACTCGATCTTGAAGGTCTCTTCCAACCTCGTGATTCTGTGATTCTCTGATCCACACAGAACATTTTTCTGACAAACACCCTTCTGCCCACCCTGCCTGACTAACAGGCTATCTGATCACACTGACCAACAAAGGAAATGATCTCTGTTTCTGCTCCAAAAACCAGAATTGTGTGGTCACTACAGCTGGTTTGCTCTGTTTCTCACACAGCTGCTCAGGCTGTGAAAACATTTGAAGTGTCAAGGCACAGCTCAGCTCTCTCCTCTGCTCCTGGAGAGGGAACAGCTCCTGTTCTCCTCTGCTCCTCCTCAGGGAAGTGTTAAGTTACAATAGATTTATAAATGCTATAACTATAGTTTAAGAGTCTTAGAGATATTTTATTTAACAAACCAGTAGGTTTGTTATTAGTATTTTATATAATAAACCTCACCACTGTGTTGGAACAAAGTACAAACCTGGCAAACCTCTTCTCTACAACCCATTGTGTATATTTCCCCTTTGATCTTGGAATAGTTCCCTCACTGTTGCAAATTTGATGGGCTAAATAAATGCCAGCTCATAAGCCCACCAGATGAATGCCCACAGAGAGCAATTTTATTCCAGTGTTGGAATAAAAACTATTTATCAGAGAGCAAAAAACCTGTTTCCTGGACCATGTTTTTGTCACCTCTCCATCTTGGTATGAAAAAATCTAAAAACTTTGTGTCTGGTGAATGGGAAATGGCATGACAAACACAATAATGAGTCCTGTGAGCACAGGGATGCTGGAGGCAAGAATGGGAAATTGGTTCTGACTGGAAATTTTAAGTATTTCTTGAACAAGGTCCATAAAAATTTTTTCCATTTGAAAATACCAGTCCTGCAAGCCACAAGCTACAAACCCTATTCCCATCTAAAAAATCTAATGACAACAGTAACCACAATTATCATGCTGCAATCAGCTGAAATTGGATCTCTTTACACCACAGAACAGATAAATGGTTTGCAACAGCAGTGTTATTTCTAACCTCCCTTCCTAATTTACATAAAGAAATTAATATTCTGAAAGAATAGTCTCTGGTGTATTGGTGGGAATATAATTAACAAAATCAAGACAGTATTTACATGAGTATTTGTTTTGATAAACAACAAAATGTGCTGAAGACAATTTTTGGGAATAAATTGGTATTTGTTTTTTTTTTTTATGGATGGCACAAGTTGGCCGAAAAGCTTGATTTTCTTTCAGGATTTTAATTACAGCCATAGCAACAAATGCTTGCAAATTCTGACAATAGCTGTCGAGCTTTTTTGTCTTAATCACTCTTCCCTGACTGTGGGGAATATATTTTTAAAAGTATTTATTGCTTAAGCAGCAATTCATCCTAGAGTACAGGACATCTGTCAGGAAGATCAATAAAATCCCAGCCCTAAGGGCTTTGACCAAGGCTGACCAGCATAAAAACCACAGATGATGCTCAGAAATGAAACTAAAAACTAAATTTAACTTCAAAAACTCTCAGGGTATAAACATTGCCTCTAAAATCCCATCTGCTTTTAGCTCTGTGGGAAACCAATGGGTTTCCATTCCTGAAAAGCAACAAAAGGCTCTCATTTTTCAGACAAACCCACATAAATGTGTCACAGCCATGACTCCTTTCAGGTCCTTTAAAGGCCTTTCTTTTGTCAGCATCTATAATGATAATAATTTTCATTACTGTTTGTTCTATATTAAAAACTGCTGAAGTTTAACAGTCTCTACTTAAAGTACATTCATAATTAATTTTCTACCACTTGATATGTTTTAACTGTGCTTACAGCACTAATCTTTGAACTCAGCTGAAAGCTGTTATAAAAAATAACAGGAATTCTTCCATTAGTACTCCAAGCTATTCCATTCGCCATCCTTCTATATCATTTGGGTTTCTTGGCTACAACAATGTCAATATAACTAGAAAATTAAATATAAAAGCTATCTTTGGAGTCAAGGAGGGAATGATTTAAAAAAAAAAATAAAGAAATCTGTGACATTTCCTTTGTTGTGTTTTGTGGCTTTTTTACAGTTACATATGACTCATTTCTTGCTTTAATATATAATATCAAGGTTGTGCAAAAATTCTTATGCTCTATTTTTTTTGCCCAAAGTGTGCATTTATAAGATGTACATGGCTTGCACCCAGGGATTTCAGTACTACAAGGTCCATTTTTTATACAAGAATTCAACATGTGTTTGGTTGGGTTTTTTTTTAAGTTGTTAAACCAAAAGCTATGCACAGAGAAATCTGGTGTGAGTTCCTCTTTTCACTCCATAAATTCAGTCTGAAATTAGATAGAATTGTAAGACTTGCTCATTTCCTTGAGTTCTTACACTCTTTTTCATCTGTTTTCTGCTGGCCTGCTCGTAGTTCTTGTATTTGAGTGCACAAAGCAGAGAGTGACTGCAGAGCAGGGTGTGCCACTGGGAGAGCAAATCTGGGGTGAACCCCAAATATTATTGTGACCACAAGCAGGTATCAGGAAACTTGCAACAGCCAAGCAAATGCAGCTGCACATCCTCAGAGTTAAATTTATTTTTTTTTTTGGGGGCGGAGGGTGGCATAATTTTACATTTTCATGAGGTTATAATCATAACCCAGGATCTTGCTCTTGGGCATGGCTCAGAGCCCATCATTCCACCAGTGCATAATTTGACATTTCTCTGTATTGGGTCTCAGGGGCCTTGTTATTGCCCAGTTACTGAACTTTGCTGACTTTTTGTTCAAACCTACAATTCTTCACTGCCAGGGCCTGAGTGTGATAATCTGCTGCTCAGCATCATCAGGAAATGTTAACAACTTATAACTCTACTCCTTTTCCCAGATGTTATAAATATGCTGGACAGCAAAGTTCCAACCTCCAAGCCTTATGTAACTGCTAATAAATTCCCTCAAGGTTAAAGATGAGCTTGCACTCCTACCTCATTTTGCACTTTGGCCAATTATTTCTCCTCTTGTGTTCCTTCCTTCTTATCACACATCACAAGAGGATGTGCAGAGCAGGAAATATCCTGAGACACAAACAGGCAGCAGGAGCTGTAAACACAGAGATTCAATAATTGTTGGTGCTTGTGTGCATGCTTAATGTAGGGATAAAATGAGTAATCAATCAGAAACTGTGATGCATGGCAGATGAGAGCAGATAAGAAAACAAGGGAAATGAGGAGTTGTAGCTTGGCTCCTCTGGTTATAGAACAAAGATAAGATTTTCAGTGCTGCTCATCAGTCACACTATAATTTTTCCCACCTCAGATGCAACATCAGATAAATGTATTTCCATAACAAATCCATCTTGAATCAGAGCCTGATGTTTGAAAAAGAAAAAAAAAAGCCTACCAAGGCCTTTCCTTGAAAAATATTCTGGAGAACCTGCCATATTTGAGCCCATGTTTTAATGACAGTTAATACTGGCATCTAGACACTTTCTAGAACTACAGAGAGAGTTGTTTTCAGGGCTGTGATGCCACATAAGGGACTAAAAGCTGTATTAATTCACTACCAAGTGATTTTGGGAGCATCTTAGAATAGCTCAATGGGTTTTGTTCTGGGGTATTGTAGAAACTTGTTCCCCTCCTAAGGGTTGATATTCATTACTTCTTTTCCAGCTTTGTCCCTTACTCACTGCTGACATTCCCATGAGCAGTCAACAGCAAGTTTCTTTCCTTTTAGATATCTTTTCTAAACACCAATGTCAACTTCTACTTACACACTTGTTTTGAAGAAATCATTACCCTTTGCATTTTTTTACCTCAAATGATATTATTTGTATTTAAAAATGTCAAAACTTCTGCTCTATAATTAGATCTTTTCTAAGATGTCAGCACTCATTAGTGCTGCAGCAAAGCCAGACTGGTACAGTTATCACAGTTCGAAGTGATAGTGCTTTTGCTAGCATTTGATTATTTAAAAAGTGCCTTTTGTTAATATTCTCTGTTTCTGTGTTAATATTCTCTGGTTTGGAGGCATTTAAGCAAACTTTCTTGAATCAAATATCTAAATAAGAACCATATTCTCAGTTTGCCCCTTGACTTTCATGTGAACAGGGTTAGGTTCTACTAGCTGCATTTTTAGGAAAAACTGATGGTTGGAGCTTTTAGCTTCAACATTAAACTATTCCTACTGAAATATAAAACCTACTGCCTCTATTTACAACCAGTATTTATTTCTTGTACCTTCCAGTCAGCTCCCACACCTCCATGTGTGCAAATGGAATGTTCTTACACATGTAATTAACAGGAAACTCTCATCAAATGAAAAGTTGCCTTGAGTCAGACTTCAGAAGAGAGCCCTTGCTAGAGCTGCAGAGACAGCACGTGGAACACTTGCTCTGAAGTGCTCGAGTTTTCACTCAAGGTGCTATTTTCTCACAGATCTGAAACTCAGGCTCCTCTAGCACATCCAAGGATGTCTGACACAGATCTGCCCAAATCCTTCTCTAACACCATCTACTTCATTTACAATCTTTTCATTTTAATTTAAAACCTGCTCCTGAAGAAAAAAACCCTGCCTTTTATCATGGCAGTTTTGCTGTGATGTTTCCTCCACCATTCCTTATAGAAATTGCATAGCCTACAGGTGCAGCATAATGAACAGGAGCTGTGTGCAGTCTATCTCCAGGTTTTCCAACAAGGTGACACTGAAAGACTTTCATATTTAAGTTGTATAAAATTGGTTTCCTTACTGAGCTCCAAGGTATGAAACAGTTCGTGTTTTGACAGCTTATTTAACAGGCTTTGCTGACTTCACAGGCAGCTTTATCTTTGGCCAGGAAGCAAAGCAACCAGGGACAACCAGCTCCAGGAGGGAGGAAAGGGCTGAAATAATGAAATAAGAAATAGTAATGATTCATACACTGTAAGAAGAAAGGGAAAAAAACCTATTTTCTAATTAAAAAAATAAGTAATTTCAGATTTCTGCTTCAATTTCCCTTCTGCAACAGCTCTAATACTCACTGCAATTTGCTCCACTCTCCTGTTATTCCAAGGCACATGCCATGACTGGGTCACAATTCTCCTGCCTAATTAAACAGAAACAACTCTCTGAGTCTCTGAGTCATTCCCTGCAGCCCTGCTAACACACTCTCACACGTGTTGGAAAGGCTTTCACTCTAAAACAGAATTTTATCTACTTGCACGTGGCCAAACCACTCACTCCTCTGTCTGAATTTCCTTTAGAGGATTCCCCTTAACCCTTCAATATTTCACATTGCCTCGAAGAGCAACCTTAAACATTTTCTTTCATGGCAAGTTTTGTGTTCAGTACATGACTTAAACAGGAGATTTAAGAGTTTGAAGGGAAAACAGAACAGGACTTGAGCAGGAAAAGCAGCCTAGGACTGAATGAATCCACAAAGTCTGTTTCCACTGTACAGGCAACAGAATTAAAGAAAAAGTTATTAAAAGTCAGGGATAAACATGGAGCTATCTCCATCACAGAAGAACACAAAAAGAGTTTCAGAAATCAATAGTATATTAAGCCACAAAATATGAGACTTAAATGTTCATCTTTGTAACTACCCTTCATGATTCAAAGGCTGTGCTCAAAACTCTTAACTTCTATTCAATCAGGTTTTGTGTTTTTATTTTCTCTTTAGTAATATTTCAGGGTTCATGAGAATTTTCCATAACCAGGACTTTCAAACTGGGTGGTTTTTAACCTGACCTCCAGGAAGGAAGAATCTGGTACCAGTGTTAATAGCTACAGTACCCAGAAACAATCTCATTAAAGATGAGACCAGAATGGGAAAATCAGCATTTGTGCCTGCTTTTCTTACAAAACAGAGTGGTCAGAGCATTCCCCAGGCGTGAGGAGCTGCTCTGTGCTGTTCTTAGCTGATCTGCCCAGGGAAGGGCTGTGTGTAACCAGCAGATGTTTCCATCATCAGGTCCAAACTGCTCGGAATAAGTGTCACCAACCCTCCTGCAGTCCAGTGCCATAAATCCCAGAATACTCTGAGTTGGGAGAGACCCACAGGGCTCCTCAAGCCCATCCAGGGATCAACCCCACAGCCTTGGTGCTCTCAGCACCAGCTCTGCCCACCTGGGGCAATCTCAGGGCTCCAGGTGACACAGGTGGCACAAAGTGACAAAGTCTCACAGTGCATTTCACCATCCTCACATCCCCCAGGTTGGGGATTAGGAAAAATTCCTTCACTAAAAGAGTGGTGGAAGCTTGAACAGGCTGACCAGGATCAATAAGGAGTAGGTGTGGCCCTTCACAATATGGTTCAGGGGTGTTTGAAGGTTGGATTCAATCTTGGAGGCCTTTCCCAACCTTAATTGCTGTGATTCTAAATGTTCATTAACTGCACTTAAATTAGCAAAGCACAATGGAACAACGCTTTAGAAGGTGTTTACATGAGGTAATATAATGATATTTCCATGCTGTAAAATTGCAGAAAATATAACAAGTTAAATCATTGATCAATTTGAAAAGCATATGTTGACCTTTCTTAGCTAATCAATTCCTTCTAAAAATAAAAATAGATTTTTTAAAACTAAGAATAAGGGTCTCATACAAAAGGACTGAATCAAAGTTCAGCAACACGGCAGGTTCATGCAAATAGCACAGGAAAAAAAAAGCATATCAGAATCCAAAGCTCTACTTCAATTTGCATCTTTTGTGCAATTTCCACTTTAAAAGCTCAGTTCCATTGAACAGAGCCAAGAATTACTCATTAAGTACTGCCAGGTATGAGAAACTTGGGAAATAACTGAGACTCTTATGAAAGATTACAATGAAATAATGTGGGATCATTCATATTACTGAGCATCACTGTTCAAATCCCCCTGCTGTCATTGTCATAGGCAAGGTTTATAATGAACTTGTATACAAATGTTAATTAGGAGTTTCTTGGAAGTTTGAAGAACAGGAAAGAGCTGTGACAAACACTGCAAAGCCACGTGTCCCTTTTGTGCCATGACTTACTCCCAGGATTTATTCTGGTGCAGCTACAGGAGGATCCCTGGTGTGGATCCAACCTGGACCCTGCTCATGCACTAAAAACTAAATTCAGCTGTAACTTGAACAGCTACACACAGTTATATCAGGCTGTAAATGTGGCTGACAAGCCTTAAAAACATTTTATATAGATTTACACAATATCCATGCCAATCTGATAAACACCTTTGGCAGTGCCCAGTTCTGTTTCCATGAAAAGCTCATTTAGAGGGAGCATCATCCACAGGACTAACAGAGTCATTTACAACAAACTGAGCTCAGTGACTTCCCTGTCACCACAGAAAAAGAGAAATATTAAATATGAAATATGCTGGACATACCCCAACAGCTCCATGCTGATTCAAACAGAGACTTATTCCTATTTACTAAAGTTAAATTCCTTCTTCCAACTCAGATTTTCCAGCATGACCTGATCAATACCTTGTCAATACTGTGCACACTTCACATATTTTTGTATCACCTGTCCATTTTAATGTTTGCCTTGGTAACACTGAATTTCTTTGCTGTGCAAGAGAAAGCCATAGCCCTGAGTATTCCCATGAGTATTAATTACTCACCTCACTAATTTCAGTAGAGGGAGAAGGCAGATAGCTGCCAGACCCCAAGTCTTGCCTACATTTAATTAACCCTGTGGAAAAGATGTAAAATTCTGCACTGCTGCCTAAAATCCCCAGCAGCCCCATCCAGGTGCTCACTGCTATTTGTACAGCAGAGTACAGGAGGCTTTAAAAAACAAAGATCAAAACCAATTACAGAGAGTACAAATCCGAGCAGTTCATTCATAAATTTATGTCTTTTTCTCACCCATTGCAGGCTTTAAAACATGGGGATAAGGAGTGTGGAAGCTGCTGTACCTGTGACCTCCTTGCACACATCCCAGTCACAGAAAATTTTCTGCCTGCTGTGTAACGTGGCCCACAGGAACAAGAAAACTTTGCAGTTAACAATTGCCTACATTCTGTAAAAAAAAAAAGAAAAAAAAATCCTCCCCAAACCCCAAATAACCAAAAATCTCTCCTCCCCAAAACCCCACTAACTAATATTTTTGAGGCCATAAAGAAATTTATAATTTCAACTCTAATCATAAAATTACACCCATTTATAGATCATATCTACATTTGAGTGCAAAAATATTTAGGAAGAAAACAATAAAGACAAAGAAGAATAAACTAGAGGCCCACTAAGTTTCAAAGCATTGTTTGCCATAAGTTTTAGCATGTTCTCTGCTTTTGAACTCATTTTCTCATACAGAGAAGCAGCATTTTGAGCCATGTCATTCAGAGAAATCTAAATTAGCAGATCAGTGGATGTGTCATTATTGTCTGACAGGTTAATAGAATTACTGACCAAACCAGAACCAATGGACTTCTTAAAACTTCATGGAGAGAAAAAAGAACCAATTTGATGTGTAAGTCTGGAAAAAATTTAAATACCACTCTATTTTTTCCTCTTTACATACTGTAGCTATCCCTTCACAGACACACTTAATTGACTGGAACAATTCTACTTGGCTTCAGTGACTTTATAATTTGTCATAACCACCCCACGAGCTGTTGAGGAGACAGACTCTTCCTCATACTGCCAAAACAATCCTATGAAATATGGTTTGGTTTAATTAAAGTATAATTAATGCCTTGAATTTTAATTATTTCTGCTGTGATCTGGAGATGAAAATATTCCTCTGCCAGAATAACACATTTAATAGGAAATGGACATGCTTTGTGTTAATTCCCACTCTATATCACCTTCAGGAATGAGTTCCTTTGATTGAACAGGCAGAACCTGAGAAAAAACAGTAACCCACAAAGCTGCAGCTTTTCTGCCTGTCAGAATATAGATGTACTTGTTGAAAATGGAATTCATTCATTTTATGCAAAAATAAAGCTGAAATCTGTTTTCTGAATGCTAAAGCTATCTGAGATTTTCCCTTTTATCTAGAGATGTGACTTGGAAAAAAAAATCATGGCTAACAGGGAAGGAATGTTGAGTGACACATTGACATGAAAATATTTTTGCTAAATGTGCATGTGCTAAATTTTAATTCTGCTCTGGAGAGACTTGAGAAGAAAAAAAATCCCTGCTGAAATAAATACAGGGCACTTTCTTTTCAAAGCAGTGATTCCACGACAGGTTGCTTGGAAAATAGTGTGGAAATATTTAATATGCAAATTGTAAAGTGTACTGATAATTTTTTTTTTGTCAAATGTGATATGGTTAACATCTGATTTAGTCCTGCTGACCAAAATTTAACAGGTGACAGAATACTGGAGCCAGGGGAAAACCAAAGCAGTTCATTCAGTACTTACAACTTCACCATTAGACACTCTTAGTTTATTCCTTTCTGAGCTTGTTGACTATTGCTCCTTTGGGAAAGAAAAACCCACATATTCCAAACACAGAAACAGAATAAACTGAATAATGAGTCAAGGAAAATAAAGAAATAAATTAATCAAAATGATCTAAGGTCTCTCAAAGGCACGACCAGTTTTCTGCTGGTGCAGAAAAACTTCCAGTTTAATTTGCAGATTCATGGAGTTCGAGATGCTCAGTCCTTTATAAGACCATGAGAGGCGGTTTTGTTGCACTAATTAATTCAGGGGTTTTTATTAGCTAAATTTCATGGCTCAAAATATATGTTGAATATGAAAAGAGGTATTTCTATCACTGAAAATGAATATGGAGCATATAAAGGATTTATAAGACAGTCTCCTTTGTACTAAATCAATGATCTAAAAAAAGATAAACCATTGTTGCCACCATCTGCCTTTCTTTCTTCTCCTACCTTTGTTTCCATTTTTACCTCCCTGGGATTCCTTCCCTGACTCCCAGAGGAGCTCTTAACAATCAAACCTAAAATGAATTCAAACAGTGACTCTAAACATTAATTCCCCCAGGTTCAGAACGAAATACCAATATATGCCAAAAAATCTTACACATTCAGAAAAACAGAGCTACAAACATATGCAGTAACATATGCCTTGAAATGAGCAGTACAGTTATTTTAAATATTGAAATGTTTTTAATTTTTGAAGACATGAAAACAGCTGAACCAGTAGCAACATCATTAAAAATCTGGCAGTTGAAATTTTCAAATGTTAAATATTAAAATGTCTTACAAATGCATCCACTATAGACCTAACATAACCCGGCAGTAATTGACATTTACCCCAGATTACCTCCTGCCTTTAACAGGAGCTTTTCTGATAGGCATTGAATTAATGTATGAATTGCAAAAATAATTGCAATATCCTTGGGCATTTGCTTTAAAACATTAATTTATTCAAATAATGAAATGCAAATGTCACACCAAGACACAACCCACCTGCTTTAGTGTGCAAGGGAAAGGTTTTTCCTCAGCCTTTTTCTCCTCTAAAATCTGGTACTGCACCTGAAAAGCCTCCCTGTGTCAGGCATGGCCCAACTCAGCAAGGAAACAGCAAAATTCCATTTTGTTTCTCCAAAAACGAGGAGCAGCCTCATGAGGAATGGGATGTGTCCAACTGTCCATGACCAAGGACTCAGCTCTGTGTTCCTGATTCCACGGACAGGGATGTGGCTGTGTGGAGGATGGGATTCAGATCATCCCCAATGCACAGAGAAAGCTCTTTTCTCCTTGGCAGTTACTGAGATCCCTTTCCCTTCCCTTTCTTTCCCCTTTCATTTCCTTTCCCCTTTCCTTTCCCCTTTCCCTTCCCCTTTCCCTTCCCCTTTCCCCTTTCCCTTTCCTTTCCCCTTTCCCTTTCCTTTCCCCTTTCCTTTCCCTTCCCCTTTCCCCTTTCCCTTCCCCTTTCCCCTTTCCCTTCNCCTTTCCTTTCCCCTTTCCTTTCCCCTTTCCTTTCCCCTTTCCTTTCCCCTTTCCTTTCCATCCCATCCCAGCTGTGCCCTGAGTATGGATCCAGAGCTACTGAAACCTGGGTATGGATCCAGAGCTACTGAAACTGTTACTAGAACTGAAATTGTGAATTTGAAAGGATAAAACAGCTGATGGGGTTTATATTCTACTTTAGCATACATGCATTAAACTTGAATTTCATGAAAACATGAATTTGGCAGGTTTGCATTGGCTCTCATGGGACACAACTCCATTTATTTTTCCATGGATTTGGCTCCTCTCCTCAGCTCTGAGCACAGCTGAGGTGTAGCTCTGTACCTTAGGGCTATATTAAGGTCTATTTTCATGGTGTCTTCCAGAACACAATTATAAAAAACAAACACCAAAAAACCAAAAAAACCCCAAAACAACAAACTGTTTTCCCCCCAGTTTTTGTTTTTCCTGCAGAAGGATCTAAAACTAATTTGACTATATTAAACATATCTGCTCTTCAGTTACTCAGAGGAAATATTCCAATTTTTGCAAGGAGTGCTCATTACTAAGGTTTACAGCCTTGATGTACCAGAAGCAATTTCAGAATGAACTTCAGGTGGAATTCACATTTCATTTGCTTGAAAGTGTTTAAAAGTGTGAAATCCAAAGAAATTTCCTCTCTCTGGCACTACTGCAATACCTTCACATCAAAAGTGAATGCTTTGTTTGAATTTCTGTTCAACAGCACCTGTAATCCAGCAGGAATTCTGCAGGAATTCCTGTTTGGTGTCTCCTCTGCCCCAGTCTCAGCTACAGAACACAGAACTCTCTCAGCCTTAAACTCTAATCTTGGGCTAGGTTTGAAAGATAAATCCCCAACACTACTCCTCCACCTATGGATCACCCACAAAGTTACTTCAAAATATGGAAATTTCTATATATAAACTAATATGAAACTATGTATCATATGCATCATGTATTAATACACATATTATATAATATATAATATACATATATATATATATTTCAGCTTGTTAGGAGTAGGATAGAAAATTTCATGTCATAAGGGTTGTGGTATTTTGTTAAACAGCACCACATTTAACTAGATCATGAGATAAATAACAAAGAATTTGTGTAAATACAAAGTTAACCTTGTTCATTTCACACCACCAAATGGAAAAAAGTAATTCAACTTAAAAAAAAAATCTTTTTGCTTGTTGCCAGGAAGAAAATGTTATTGGAAGCTTTGATGCTTGTGGCAAATGGTATCAGTCATCATTAATTTGACTAAAAGTGTCAGTTTTCCATTATTTGACAGGCACTTCTAGTTGGGGCTTATTTTCTGAGAACATTTTGACAAGTGTATCACAGTACAAGCATTTCTAAATAGAAAGAAACAGTTTAGGAAGCAGTCAGAGTGATGCAGAGCAGAGAGGTGTTTGGGTTAACTTCTCAGGAGTCTGGAGAGCAGAATGCCAAAACTGAGATAAATATTTCCTGAGCAATAACAAACATGCACACAGAAAATGTCCTCAAGTTTTGCATGTGAAGGTGTGAGCACAAGTAATGGAATTCATTCTACATTTTTAGAGGTTTTTTTGTTGTTGTTGTTGACCAGCTCTGTGCTTGTTTGTGAATAAAAAAGGAAGAATGAACAGATGATACTGAGGACTGCAGATATTAAAAATTGGCTGGACTGAGGATGCTTCACTGCAACCAGCTGGCTGATTTCACAAACAGAACTTGGCAGAAGCAGTAGAGTGGTGGCACATGGCACTCACAGAACATCTTCCAGGCCTTTCTGGCATCCTGAGAGATGGATGCACTTCCTTAAGGACAGCCCTTCCAGCCCCAGCCAGTGCAGCAGAAAGGAAGATGTCAGCATCCTCAATTCCACACAAAATGCAATCTCCATCCCTCAGACTGGAAATGTGTGTGAGCTGCCTCTGCTCACCAGAACACACCCAGTGGTTGAACCAGGAGATGGAAATTCTCCAAGTTTGAGTGAATTCATTCACCTCCAAAGGGAAAACTTTCCTCCCTGCTTTTTCCCAGATAGCTGCTGGTGTTCTCAAGTCCCAGGCTATTTTTGGCAGGGCCTGCTGAACTGTTCCAGGACAGAACATTCAATAGCCTCCAAGGTTGCCTTCAGCATTCAACTGTGGCTGCACTGGCAGGAGGTTCAGTAACACAGCCTTAGATAATGGGTTCCCATGGCAACATTCCTGCCTGCTGCCAAATTCTGGAGCTCAAGTTTAAAAGCTGATCTCAAACCAAGGTGCTTTTCCAAAAGATCTCTAAGCTCTTATTAAAAAAAAGCAAACATGCCACCATATTCATCTTACTCAAAATAAAATAAAATAAAATAAAAAATTAAAAGAGAAAAAAAAAGAAATGAAAAAAAATTGTCCCACGTGAAAGGAGGCAGTCCTTGCTCTGGCATTTACTTCCAGAGCTGTTACTCCAGCTCTTCTGACCTCACTATTGGCTTCTCTTCTGCTAAAATGCTACATTTCCACTATGAATTTGCCTGGCTTAAAATCAAGCATGCAATATTTATATACTTCTAGTAGAGCATGCAGAAGATAAAATGCCATTTCTGAGGCAAGCAGCTGAGTTTAAAAGGCAGTTCTGTTACTGTGGGTTTTTAAAAGCACCTTTGGTCACTGCCCTGTGCCCCTGAGAACCTCAGCAGAACTCAAACCAGAAGTTTCCCAATAACTAAATTTTTTTCCCCTGAAAGTTCTGAGCAGGAGAAATAGTTGCCCTAATTTTATGAAATTTAGGGCAGTGTGAGAAAACCCTAGACCTGTCAAACAGGTTTTGTTAATATAGAAGGTAATGCAGAAAGGAGTGGAGTTAAATTTATAATGGAGCTTGAATGTTATTCACAAACTGCAGCAATGGCAAAATTTATCATTATATTCCATTTCTTAGAGCTTTTGGATTTGGGTTTCCAATTCCCAGCTCTAAGTTCTCAATATATTTAAACTACATTACAATGAAAAAAACCCTCAACAATGTGCATCAATTCAAACATCCTATTACATAAGGAGAGAATGCCAGGAAATACACTATATAAAGGGATTTTTCCAAGCAATGTCGATCTCTTTCCACTCAGTCTACAAAAAGCATCCACACTTAGAACCAGCTAAAAATGAGAGATGCAGCTGAACAACCACTGACACTTCAGATAAGAAATATCCTCAGCATCTTCAAAAGCCTCTCAGTGATGGACATTTCTATGGATGTCTCACAGTGTTCACTGTCAAGCAGATGCAATAATCCCTCTGGCAGCTGGCAAGGCACAGCAGCCCAGAACAGACCCTGCCTTGCACTTCTCACTTTTCCATGCCTGGAATGAGGGGCCTGTGTCTCACCTTTGCACTGCTCAGCACTCAGCAAATCCTCCAGCACACACCAGCACCATGGCCTTGCTGTTATAAATTCCATTTAGTCACTACATGGATGGGGAAATCCTAAGAAATAGGAGGAAGTTGACTTTAGCAATTTCATGTTGGGGTATAAAAAGCTTTCCCCAAAAGTTGGAGATCCAATGGGAAAAAAAAAATGAAGCACATCAGGTTTCATGCATACATTACAATGGAGATTGCCTGACAAAGTATTTTAAACAATGTATTTTGGCAAAACACCTCATTCTAGGTGGCTCATTATACAAATAACATCAACGAAGGGCAGAATAATTGCTTTGCCTCATCCCTTTCTGCACAGAGTGCGTGCATTATTATTATTGTATGTACTTTCCTAAAGCAAACAATCTCATCCACTGGCTATTAAAAAGTCTTTTCAACTACTTGAATCATAAACCTCCCTGGTTCTGAGTGTGCTCTGCTTTACACAGGGGTCTTGTTTGTACTTCCTATAATTCTGTGTCTGCACATCTGCAAATGTGCTTATTGTGAGCAGATTTTAGCAACACACACCGGGACCCTCGGGGGAAGGTTCAAGGATAATGCTCCTCACGCACAGGCAGCACAACAGAGCTCTTTTAAAGACACATTGTTTGCAGTGATTTAAAGAAATGAGCCTGTCTTTAAAAGCTCTGTAAAAACTTCAGGCTCTTATAAATCCCAGTGACAGAGTGGTCCAATGCTTACTGGCAGATTTTGAACATGAAAAAATAGGGAAGAAATATCTTTGGGACATTTGGCTCTGCCACCCATGGCTTCTCTTCTCCACCCCTCCTCTTTCTCCCATTTGTGGTGGGTTTTCAGGACCTTGGGGGAAGAGTTTGTGTCTGGATTTGCCCTGGGATGCTCAGAACCAGGGAAGTTTTAAGAGCAGATTAACAGGGTAAAGTCAGTTATTCCCACCTCTCCTTTCACATCATCTCTTACATCCTCCAGAAAGTTTTATATTGAAACACACCACATGAAAAAAATAACCCCAAGTGTGAGTGGACTCTGTCCTGGTTTAGCAGACTGGAAATATCCAGCAAAACTGGTGAAGTTAGACCAAATTTTCCAAAAATAGTGGGATTGGGGCTTAAGAGTTTTAGGAAATTGGGTAACTGTTAATACAGGCACTTTTTTGGTCTCTGTGGAGGTTTAGGCTGGATTTTAGGAAAAGGTTCTTCCCCCAGAAGAACCCCTAGGGTTTGGATAACAGGGATGGGGGGATTTCTGGGGTGTCTGTGCAGGGCCAGGAGTAGGACTGGATGATCCCTGTGGGTTCCTTCCAGCTTAGGATATTCCATTATTCTATGAAAAAGTCCTAGAAAATAATCTGGAGTTCAAGAAAAATGTGCCTGCAGTGAAATTTAAGAAATTAATTCCAGAAAAGAGATCAGTAGGAATTTTTCCAGTTTCATTCTCAGATTTAGGATGCAAAACCTCTCCATCCTATCCCATAACACAAATAAAACTGTGGCAGTTTTGAAAATTCTCCCACGACTGGTGCAATCAGCTGCCAANGTAAATCAAATATCCTGCCCTAAAACCTCTCCACTGAGGCCACCCTCACCATGACCAGAATGTGCTGATGAGACACAAATATTGCATTACTTTCTTTTTAGGAATTATTCTGCTCAGGGGTGTATCCTGGCTGGGAAACAGGATGGAGATTTTGGCCTGTGGTTCTGGGTTGGGAGCATGGACACTTCTTGGAATAATCAATGTATTTTCTGTCCCAGCGTATTTCCTTCTGGGTGACTCACAAGAGGACATGGACAAGGGTCAGGTCAAATTAATTATTGAGGTAATCAGCTCTCTGGTCTCTGCTTTAAAGAGAGAAGGGTCACAGAGAGCATAAAGTTAATTTATATATGGCAAAGTAAAGATAGGGGAATATTGCTTTTCTAAGAAATCATTTAAAGATTTCTGAAGAGGCTCGCAGAGCTTTGGATCAAAGATAATGAAAAAACACCCAGTCCGTATTCTCATTATAGCTTCTAGACCAATACTCTGGCATTTTCATCAGAAAAATCCCAATTTTTCAACAGATTGCTTTTGCTTACGAGGAATTGAATTATTTCTTATCTGTAGCTGCACACCCTCACAGACCTGATTTGGTACAAGGAGACAAGTGAACATTGAAATCTACCTCGAATACTTAAAAATATCAGCAAGTATCTCATTACTTGACTTTTCTGGCTGATCAAACAGAGCAAATGGTGGTCTGCAGTTGTTGAATACAAGCTTATTTCTCCCTGCCCAAAAATGTTTTCACAACTGTAAGTAATGAAAGCTGTGCCCAAAAGTAGCCAAGAAAGCACTTCCAGTTCTGCAGCACAGCTTCAGTAGCACAAATAATCACTTGAAACTGGGTATTTCTGACAATTTAATTTACTATACAACATTTGTAAGCTGACAGCCTGTGCCATGTAATTAAGAAAGAGATGCCTGGTAAGATTTATGTGTTGGGGAGAACCCACTGGAACCTAATAGGTTTTTGACAGGACTAAAGAATTGAACAAACTTAATGACTCCACTGGTGGATCATATAACTTCCTGAGTGAGGGTTTTAAAAAAGTTTTAAAAATAAGTTTATTTGCTTTAAAAATAAGCAATTCAGGGAACTCCAAATTCAAAATGGAATTATTTGTATTAGGTAGATTATCAGTGAAAGTTTATGGATTACATAATACAGCACAGGAATTTCCACCTGGCTGTGTTCATATTCCACTGCTAAATTAAAAAGGTAGGAAATGTGCCTTCAGCCTAGGGATAAATAATATAGGAAAAGTAGCAAAACTGGCTTTGAGGAAAATCAGGAAGAGAGAGAAAATAAAGAATAAAATATTAATAATGATATTAAAGCCTCGAGCTAAAGCAAAATAAAGTAAGGAAAGGCTTTAGTCATGCTATGGAATTCAGCACTGAATTCTTTATAGGAATGACAACACAACCAAGCACAGAAAAAAAAAAGAAGAGAGTTTAGTTTGGAGTTAAAAAAGTGGGTCTGTTCATACAAAAGCTGTCTCCTTTGCAGGAGAATGGATGATCTATTTCAAGTACTTTAAAGCTTACTAAAGAGAACATCACGTAAGGACAATTTTGCACTGACCTGGACCACGTGCCTGAGATCTTCCTGTTTCACATTATCTCATTAAAAATGGAGATGGCAGCTCTGATCCATTTTACACCATTTTACACTGCTGACAGTAATTTAAACAGGCTCCAACAAAAAAAAAAATTCCAACCTTCTTTTCCATTTCTTTTTTCAAAGCGTGTTTCTTTAATCCTTGGGCTGAAAAGGTTCCAAACCTGTGCCTTGCAACCTCCCTGGCAGGGCCAGGCAGCATTTCAAGCATTTCATTGCCACCAGGCAGAGCCTGTTTGCCTGGTGACACTTTCAGGTGCCACACAAACCACATCAGTAGTTTGAANAAAAAAAAAATTCCAACCTTCTTTTCCATTTCTTTTTTCAAAGCGTGTTTCTTTAATCCTTGGGCTGAAAAGGTTCCAAACCTGTGCCTTGCAACCTCCCTGGCAGGGCCAGGCAGCATTTCAAGCATTTTATTGCCACCAGGCAGAGCCTGTTTGCCTGGTGACACTTTCAGGTGCCACACAAACCACATCAGTAGTTTGAAAAGCCTTTATTGTGTCTTTCAAACCCACATCCCTCCTCTGAGAGGCTCAGCTGGGATGTGCCCTGCACTGCAAAACTCCCCGTGGGTGTTATGGGCTGATTCACAAATTCTGAGCTGGGCTCAGGACCAGCAGCAGTTGAGGAACTCTATTAAAATTTCTAAAGACTGGTGAAAACCTTTTATTTTGCCTCATTCCCCCTTTACTTTTATATACTGCTGACATATATCAGCATCACAGGTGAAAAATGTCTCCAAACAGCTTGAAGAAGGGGAACACAGAGCAAAGCCTCTCTTTAAATCACAGCAGCACTGAGTAAAACTATTAGTTCCTACATGCTGAGAATTCAAATGATGTATTGGTTCTAAATACACTTTTTTTGCTCTTCAGACACAGCCAGGCAAGGGGGCAGCACTTTGGCTTTCAGGACACCTCTGCCATTAAATCTAACACGTGTAGCTGAAGATGCAGCTTTATGTGCCTGAGCCCTGAGTCCTGCAAAGCTGATTTGTGCAGCCAGATTAACGAGTCACCTACATGCTGGCAGTGCCACAGGATGTTTCCTGCAGTGTTCATCAAAATATTGACCAAAATAAGATATTTAAGTTAAAGAATTCTCTGCTTTTGAGCTCAGTGAAAAGGCAACTGGAATTTTGCAAGTTGTGTCAGGAAGAATATAGTTCCTGTAGTGGAATTAAAAAAGCCAGACAGAATAATTTGTTAAAGCTTCTTGGACTTGACCAAGTTGGTGAAAAGAAGGTTATTAAAGATCCTGATATATAAATGATGTGAATCCTGACACAGATTTTTGGAATTTCAGTGCTGCTTCCTTTTGAAGGTAGAAGATGTGTTATTTCCCAGAGGACTGGTGTCCTGGTAATGCAGCAATGCCTTTGCTGTGGCGTGCACTTGCTGTGTGTAAGTGAGAGGTCTGCAAGGCAGAATGATTAGACTGTCAGCCAGAAGAACAATGAGCTGTGTTCCAGCACACAGAAAGCAATTTCAGAGGGAAAAACCACCTCAATGGAGCAGCAAGAAGCAGTTATTAAGTAAGGAGAGGCAAATAGCTTTTCTTTTCCCACTGCTTTCTCCCATAACATTTTCATTAGCATGACATATAAAATTATGAAATAAAACACTAATATAATCAACTGCTGGCAGTGATTAAAAAGCAATCCCATGTCCAAGGCTTTTCTGCATGTTTCCATGGTTAGCTGAATTGAGTATTTTCGAGCAGTGGAATCTGGGAATGACATTTTTCCTGCAAACACTAATTCCACATTAGCACCACCACATTTACAGACTTCGTTCTTTAAAGACAATTGTATTTTACATGAACATGGTCATAGCATACAATATTCCTAAATGTTCAAGAAAGTGTAAAGCCATCAGTCCCTCACTAACAAGGGTGTTAGCAGTAACTTAATTTAGGAAATTAATGCCACACACTGTCACTCCAACTGTGCCAAACAACTTAATATATGTTCTAAAGTTAAAGTTCTTTATAACCCCTGATGTGCAAATTGAGACCTCAAAATAATTTGGTGCAAACAGCCTTTTAAATTGACACAATCAGCCAAGAGCATCTCTCTCATTTGTGACATATGCTGAACTGTATTAGTTAGATATTACCAATTTATTTCAGCAGAAGCTTAATTTCAGGAGGCTTGCTTGCCTTAATTTCTCCTGAAACAGCTTCCTGGTAATGTACTTGCAATATGATTTAATTTATTACAGCAGAGCTGTCTTTGCTATAGGATTTCTATAGTTAATGTATGCAGCTGCAAGTATTTTCCTTAATCAAGGAGAAAAGGGCCAATTTCCATTGCCAGATCTCATCAGAGCACAAGCACCCAGCAGTGATGGCTGTTCCTGCCCTGCTTTGATTTCCACAGCTCACAGAGGACCTTTCAGGAGATGGTGCCACTTGGCATCATCACCCAAGCACCAGAAACTCCTGCTGACCAGCATCTCCCAAACATGCAGGATTGACCACCTGCATCCCACTCAAACACCCCAAACTGAGCTGGGAAACTGGAAATGGAGTTAAAGCTTTTAACACTGAAACTCTGTCACACCTACAGGAACTCCTCTCCCATCACTGGGGTTTGGGGTGGCACAATCACAGCAAAACTCAGGTTCAGGATTAAGAGATAAAGAACTGAATCAAATAGGATTGTTGGTGAAGGTCTGAGAAAATTGAAACAGCATAATCTGCACTAAAAAAGAGATGATATTCTCAATCACACCCCTGTCCTAGGACATAAATGGATTTTCCAGCCATTTAATGCTAAATAGGCAGATTGAATGTGTTGGTTTCTGTAGTTCTGTTTCTCTTGAGCAGGCTGTGTAGCTCTGGTCCTTTGGGAATCTGTCATTAATAGGCTTTGTCTCAGAACATTGTATGTTAGATTCAGTAATCTGTGTTTTCCAGAGGTTTCATGCCATCCCTCTCTCCCTGAAATTTGCTATCACTTGCAAATATAATCACCATGTTGTTCAGTATATTTTTTATTATTAATAAATAGATATGAAGAAAAAACATATTACATTTTCCTATTAATTCCCAGATTTCATCTTACGGTATAGTACTTACATGTACATCTATTTCTTTCCCCAGAATATATGAAAACACTTGCTAAAAATTCCTTACACACCAAAATAGAAATGCTGAGTCTCTCTACTCTAAAAATTGCAAACATGAAAGAATCAAAGTTGGGTTTTTTTTGGTTTTTTTTTCATGATAAGGATAGGTCTTGAGTGTTTGAAATGTAGTTTTGTATTTTTATATTCCGGGCCAGTATCACACAGTGAAAGTGCAGCTCCAAGGTGTTTTGGCAGCTGACAGCAGCTAGAGTCAGGCTGAACAACAATAATATTGTGATGTGGATCTGTATGGCTTTTTGTCAAAGTAAAAATTGAGTTATTGTGTGCTTTTCCAGGTGACATGAGCAAAGGAGTGTGTCAGGATGCTGGAGACAGGTTGCTGACAAGGATATTGGTTCACAGCACTTCTTTCAGATGAGCTTTGACTATGATGCTTTTGAACATATGATTTTAAAAATTATTCTGTCCCCTGCATTCTTATGGAATCACAAAGGAGAGATAAACCTCTGGGGAAATTTGTAGGAAAAGTGATGGCAACTGGGAGGGAAACTGAAGTGGGGAAAAGGTTGATGGATGATTATGCTACCAAACCCCAGCAGTAAGAGCCTCAACTTGTAAAAAATGGCATTGTTGCCTTGTTGATGTAAAGGCAAAGCAGCTGCTGCTCCAGAATTCCTCTTTGCACCCCTGCAGAGACAAAAATCCATTTTGGGTGCGTGCCTGTGCTCCAGTGGATGTGTGCACTGCAAGTCAGAGGAGCCATTAAGAAGGACACAAAACAATTGTCTCAGACCTCTCCAACACCTGCCCCAGGCTGCTCGTTTTCCCAGGAATAATCGAGGAGCTCTCCAACCCCTGAAGTCAGGGATTCAGGAGAGATGCAGGACTACCTATTTTAAGGGGTTTTATTGACATACAGACCTTTCATGAGTGTCAGAACACATTTGTGGGATTAAAACCTAAATACTACTAAGAACCATTACATTCTACAATGCTCAGAAATATAGCTGATTCCAGGATTCCCCTCTCCTGCAATTTAAGGTGCCATTTATTATTTTAAAGAGACAACAAACATTAAAAAAAACTTCCCAGAGAAGACTGACCTTGGGCATAAGTCCCTGTTCTGCCAAGGCTTTCAGATGGCAAATGAGCCAGAGCTGTGCTGACAAGTGTCAAATCTACATTCTGGGCTTTGTGGGGGTATGGCAGATCCTTTCCATGCTCCTTCATATCCAACAGTAATAATTGGGGGTTAAATAGGGGTGATGGTTATCACTGAGTGTGCAGAAAATTCAAGTATTTTCTGCAAGAACCTGACTACCACGATCCTTTTACAGCTGTGGAATATAAGGCATCATATGCTTGTTTGATGCAGCTGTTCAATGTAATAAATGCAAATTGCAGCTGCAATTCTACTTCTTACTGGTAGTTACTGGTGATTTACTAATGGTTACTAGGTTAGCAGCAGTCATCTTTTACTCAACACACATAAATACTGCCAGGTTTGCACAACCCTGCCTCACCAGCACGAGAAAGATGTTGATTTACTGAAGAGAGTCCACAGAAATAAAAATCAGTACAAATAATCCACATTTTTTCCATTCTTTTATATCTTGTTCTTAACAAGGGTTTTAGTTTGAGCTTTATTTTTGCTGCATTAGTGGCATCACTTTTGAGCTCTCGTCCTTGTGAGACAGGGAATTGAAAAGTAAGGAATAGTTCATCTAAAACTAAGACAATGAGGAATTCCTGACATTTACTATGCTTGCAAAAATTGGGAGGAGAGGCAGACCCTTCTGGACATTTGCTATTTCTTATTTCACTCCAATATTCTGGTTTCATTTTGAGGGTGACAACATTGCCACTGTTTATCAAGATCTTAATCGGACTGACTAATACCAGGCTCATGTCTCACATTCTTTTTCCTTGGATCTTGTGGGAATGCTGTGATTTTCTCCCCATTTTGGCACAGAGCTTTGTAGGTGGGTTGCAATCTGTAGGATAGCTCCCAGTTATTTGAGGAAGCAATGGTGTTTAAATGTGTCAACACCTTCCCTGAAGTGGATCATCCCTCCTGCCTACTTTAGTGGGGAGCATGGGAAGCCACTGATTGTCTTAAACTGATTTGTGTCTTTGGCATTCAAAGTTTTTTTTTAAAAGAAAGGAGAGCTTTCCTGCAGATTTTGAATAGAGCTATTTGTTTTGGGTTTTGTCCTGTTCTTTTCCCTTTAACTCTGACTCCTGTAATGCTGCTGCTGGGCTCTGCAGATGTTTCCTGGCCTATCTCTTGCACAAAGGATGGACTAATGGGAATTCTTTTTAGCATTATTTGTCAAAACAGGGTAATAAAAATATTCAACTTGTTCTCTGTATCTGGCCTGATCTGCACAGGCTGAGTACACAAAGTGTGCAGACCCTGTGGAACACAGTTTGGGCACAGAGGGAGCAGTTTTTAAATAAGGTTTGGTTCAGTTATCAACAATCTGTGCATATGTAAATCTTATTATGTTCTTTCCCCCAATGCTAACTCTGCAGAGTAAACAATATTGATATGAATAATTAACTTGACTTTCTAAATAATGTAATATCATAATAGACAAAAATTGTCTCAAAATATATGAGAAAACATTCTTCCATTTTTGTGCTTACCTTGCTTTTTGGTTGTCTCATTCAGCCTATGCAGATTTTTCCCTATTTGACTCAGTAACCTGGCACTGAAGAGCTCTGCTCCAAAGCTATCCTTGACTTTAATAAAAAATTCATTTTTTTTAATGATCTGTCTCATATCCAGCAAAGAACTACTTTATCAGCTCTTGCTACTATCCTAGTCCTGCAATACTCCTGGTTTCACACTCCACAAGTGGTATTTTTCTGGGATTATTTTACAAGAAAGGCGGATGATTCCTCCCACTCTCAGTGGATCTCACTTTCCCTCTCTTGGCAGCCTCCTCCCACCTCCCTGACCACCTTCACAGGTAGAAAGTTTTTCTTACCTCCCCTCAACTTTTCCCATAGCCCAACACATGCCTGCTTTCCCCAGCCTGACCCTGCTGTCTCTGCTCTCCCATCAGGCACCTGCAGGCAGCAGGGAAATGCCCCTGAGCCTTTTCTTCTCAAGGTTGAACAGCTCCTGTTGCAGCTGCCTCCCCTCATCCATCACATGCTCCAGCTGCCTGAGCCTCTTGGTGGCCCTAGCTGTACTTGCTGTAGTCCTAGAAAATCCTGTTCTTTGGAGATTTCCAGCCATGAGGGTAAAAAATAATGCTGTTATGTGGTTATTCATCTAAATGAGACCAAAGTCTCATTAAATTAGGGATAATAACAACAGAAAAATCTCTCTTCTCATCTAGCAGTTTGAACCCAATCAGAGACACACCTAAAAGTATGGGAGAGATTCAGAAAGAAATCACCCAGAAGTAAACACTCATTGCATTCAGGTTCAAGAGAACCAATTTTCTCACCAGAAGATAATGTAAATGGTGAAAAGCAGGTACATGGCATAAAGCCCCTCCAGGGTTATACATATATATGCCACACTTCCAGTAATTTCAGGTCTGAAATTTCGGGTTATCAAATCAATTATGTTGACCTGGTACAGCACACTGCAATTTTATCCAGAACACTAACAAGCTCTGTAAAAAAATAATCTCCTTATGCCCCACCTGAAACATATTCTGTGCTGACTCAAGCTGACTTTCTGAGCAAGATGGTTTCTTCAGCAAATGTCCAGTTGGACTATTTTAATTTTAGCTAGATTTTACTACATCTGCTAAAACATGTACTGAGTTAGCAGGAACAGGAGTAATTCACAAGCAGAAGTGCTGCTTGTATATTCCCCAGTAAAATGGAAGGAATATGCTTTTGATGCTATCTCAGAGGAAAGGACGACTTCTGCAAAAGAGATTTAAGGGAAGAAAACTGACAGAAGCTTTGTGACACGGTGGAAAAATATGGATTAAATGTACAGTAGCTGTTGCTAAGAGGAGCTGACAGAGCTGCTGAGATAGCTCAATGACCTGATTAAAGAGTAGCAAGAAACTGTGTTCTCTGTCCACCTCTACAAGGTTTCATCATAAATTATTTCATTGACTTGGTACATAGAGACTCTAAAATAAATGTCAAATTGCTATGTAGGCAATCCTCAGGAATACACAGAGATACCACTAAGTCTCATTACTAGTGTGAAATTGAAAAGAAAAACATCCTTAGGTGTGCAGGCTGAAACTGAGAAGTCAAGAAACATTATATTGAATATTATATACTTGTAATGCAAGAAAAAAATACCCGAAACACTTGTATCTCCAGAAAGTTTTAGATTGCTGTGAAAGGTCATCATTAAAGTGTGGAAACATCTTAAACTGACTTCTGGATATACAATAATCTGTCTTTCTCAGTGCCCAGACTTTTCACTGATCCACTCATATAAATCTATATGAATATAGATCCACTCATATAAATCTTTATAAGTCTATAAATCTTTTAATATCTCTGAAGTTTGGTAGCAGCTTCTTTATTAGCTCATATCCTCAACAAGCTTGACTTGAACCCCCTTATTAAATGCACTTTAAGGCCTTTATACACCTTCTTCTTAATGTGATTTATTAGAAGTGGAATAAGTTGTCTAGCTTCTCTCTATTCCTAGAACATCTCAAAGGAAATCTTGTTAATGTACATTTAATTGCAACAGTTCAGCCTCAATGTTCTCTATAGCAACAAATATGCAATGGTTACGTCTGTCAAATCTTCCCTCAGCTTCTTCCCTCCTGCCTTTTATGGCCAAGCCTTTCACACAGGTTTTCTTTTGTGCAAAGTCTTTCCCTCCATGGATCTAGACAGGGAAATATCTTTCAATTATTTTGATGAGTTCTTCACTCATCCTGTAATTTCTCTCACATGCATCCAGTCCATGGTGCTGCACATCTTTTGCTTGAATACCATTAATAGGACAGGAGCAGGAGAGCCCAGCATAAAAACTGGCAATTCCTTAGTCCTATCCTCTCATTTTGCTTTTTCTTCTTCTTTTGTTTTCTTAAACTCCACTTCACATTTCCTTGCTTGTATTATATGTAGTCCAAAAGAATAAAAAGCAGATTTTATTTGAAGGTTCAATGTCCCATCATAGAATTTAGATTTAAAAAAAGAAGAAAAATACACAGAAAAGACAGAGAAAAAGGAAATTCATGTCAGAAGGTCTGAGAGGAGAGGTGTATTAGAGAGGGGTCCTCTCTGAATCATGTTCTACTGACTTTGTGCTAGAGCTTTTTCTATTTCTGCACACTGCTTACAGTTGGATACACCACCAGTAGCCAACCTGGGAGAATACAACATTAAAAAAAAAATATAAAAAAATCCAGTCCATTCATTTCTTTGCAATTTGCACATGAAAACATTCTGTGTACATTATTTCAAACCCCACAGGGAACAGTTCTCACAGCCCTGCCTGGTAACTAGGGGATGGCAATGAAAACATCTCCCTTTTAAATTTGCTGAAAACGCGTTACAGCACATGCTATCAAAAGAAAGAAAAGAAAGGTGTTTTCAAAAAAACCCCCACGAGCGTTTCACTGTCCGTGAAAAATCAGGAGCAGGATGGGAAAGGCTGTTTACACAGGCACTTAGCCAGGAAACTGTGTTTTCCACAGATCCAGTCATTCAGGGAGCACATCTCCGATTTTCCTGAGCTCCTTGCCTCTCCTCGTAGCCCTGCAATTCTGTTGAGAAATCCATCTGTAGGTGAGGAAACACAGCCGGTCCTGCAGCATGCACTCAAAGGCTGCCTCTCCTTTAGGTAAGTGCTACCACACCGAGGCCATTCGTAGGAATTTGACACAGCAAGACAAACAAACGCAGACCCTTCAGGAGACGCGGGAGCTGCGGGAATCGCCCCCAAAAATCCGCCTGGAAGCATCATCCTCAATAAACCTGGCGTGGAAAGCAGCGCTGCTAATTAGCAGGAGATGGAGAACGCCGTGAGATAGATGGATAGATAGAGGGATAGAGGGATGGATAGATAGATAGATAGATAGATAGATAGATAGATAGATAGATAGATAGATAGATAGATAGATAGATAGATAGATAGATAGATAGATGGATATATAGGTAGATGAATAGATGGATAGAAAGTCTTGTCACTTTATTTGTGCATGCTTGCCTGCATCTTAAGTGGCATTCGGGCTGTGAGGATCATGTGAGGCTGGGTTATAAACGGGGAGGGACAGAATGTAGAGCTGGCAGTGTGTAAGCCCGGCAGCTGCCGAGGGTTATGGTCGCTGCTTTCCTGTGCTAAGCTGATTTACTTGTTTAAGGTCTGACCTCATCATCCTGTCAGCATGGATTCCCACCTATGCACTTAGCAGCAGCTCGGCATCGCCTGCGAGAGATCGCGGTGTGTTAATCAGGAGAGAGAGGGAGAGCTGCCCCTATTTGTTCTTTTGTTGCCTTTTCTTGAGAAGAGAAACAGAAGAGATAACAAAGAATCCGTTTGCATCCTAAAAGAATAGGCTTTTTTTTCTCCCTCTCTTTTTTTTTTTTTTTTTTTTTTTTTTTTTTTTTTTTTTTGTTTTTTTT
>VXBI01001485.1:177188-190871 GCA_013397375.1 Toxostoma redivivum | reverse complement strand
TGTCTCTTAAACCCAGACAATTAGTTGGCAGACATCACTAGGCCTAGCAATGTTCTTATTTTGGGGAATAGTCCCAGCTATCACTGGAGGAATTCCATCTCATATGCATCCCCCAATATGGGAACTTTTGCTTCAGATATGTAAAAATATCTAAGATAAAATACTCTCCCTCTCATTACTTTCCTTCAGTCTCATTATTCAACTGATACTGAAAACACACATGGGATTACAAATTGATCCCTTCTTCGTTAAAAACAAAAAGGGCAGAAAATTAGGTTTATCTTGCATCCTAGAGAGCTGCCTCAGGCAGAGGCAGATATTACTAAGTCTGCACAACAAAACAGGTAGCAAGCAAGTTTGACTTCTACAGTCAAAAGTAGCTCATTAGACTGGACTGAAAGTTGCACAGATTCACCCAGTTTCTCAAAAAGAAACCACACAGGGCTTGTCTGGAAGCATGGGGGACACTTTCACTCAGTGCCTTCTTCACCTGTGAAACGAGCTGCTACTTCAATGGATTGCAAAATCCTATGTGTAATTCTTGAAATATATAATTTTACAGACATCAAAAAACCCCAAACTTCTGTAAGATGGGACTGAGAGGATATATGCTGGAACACATCTAAACATTTGGAAGCATGTATGTAAGACAAGATCTTTCATGCTTAAGTTATGACAAGACCAAGCATAACTCATTGTTTCGCGACCAATCACAATTCATGTTTCCACATTTTACATTTGCAAAATGTAGCACTGCAGATAACATGTTGTTGAAGAAAGCATTTAATTTAATGCAGAAGATCTAGTCTAGGGGATATATTATTAGGAAAAGAAAATAATATCAAATTATTTTTAATGGGTTTTTTTTAATCCCTTATTTGCATATTGTGACAATCACTGAAGTAATCATCATATACATTTTCAAAATCTAGTGTAGCTTCCCTATTGTAAGACCACCATGTCCCTAGTGCAAGGTAATACTTTTTTCTGCAGATAATATAATTTCTCTAAACAACATAAAATACAAAAAGAAAAGCCCAAAATACCATACTTTATTTTGCTCTACTTCAGAAGAGGGTATTTCTGTGACTCCTCCCCAAACCACAGCCACTCATATATTTGAAGGCTACAAGTTACCAGAAAAGCCAACTCACTGGCACAAAACATCTTTTACATACATGAAGGATTAAAATTCTGTTAGAAATATAAGTATTGGTTTTAAAGTTATGGTGGATACACCCCTGGAAAAGAGCAAGATGCACAAATGCCTTTTTTACAACCCTACTGTAAGGGTAACAAAGCATTCTCTCGACTGTGTTGTCAAAGTTTTGAGCATCTCAGTAATTTTTGCAGCCATAGAAGTCTCAAAAAACAATAAAAGTATCAGACAAGGAAGGAAGAACTTAAGTAATAATGATATTATGTGTATTATTAACATCTCTCTGAAGACCTAGAAGCCAGTTACAGTCACGTGGCTGGGAAGACACAGGTGCAGAGGAAATACCATGAGAAGCCATATGGAGAAGATGCCTGACCTAGCATTCCCATCACACTACTACTCCAACTAATGGAGAAACAAGCTATACTTTAAAACTTTAAAACTGTTTAAAAGTTTTATTTGCCTCCTTACATATTTTGCTTGCACTTGTACAACTAAGGAGCTGGACTATTACTTTCTAGGACACGACAGTGGCAGGGAGTTGATTTGTTTAAAATCTTCCAATAAAATAACAATAAAGTTAATTTTAACGAGCATGAGGAGTGCAAATTTTTTTTCCACATGAACTCATTTGAACTGCAGGAAAGGTCTTTAGATACCTTTAACAAGTTTGTTGGACTTCTTCGTCTGACAAAGGGACTGCAGGGAAAGTGTTTCATATGGAAATGGATGTGGAATTATTAAAGCCTGGAAACAATAGTCTCCAGGACATGAAAAAGTCTGTAACTAGTAATAGTATTGGCCTTGGAGCAAGAGGCAAGCACTGAAAAGATAACCTGTATCACTCTACAGTGATTCCAGAGGTTTACAACAAGCACATGGCACAGTACCAGCATAACAAAAGAAATCTTCAAATACCCTATCTTAAACATATGGGGAAAATTAATTTTTTGTGATTTTTACCTTCCAAGATGTTAAGCAACTGGTCATTTCAGAAAGATTTCATCCTCTAGTATTCCTACACCAGGTAAGTGGTATTTTAGCATGACAGAATATTACATGCTGAACAAAGAGAAATTTACATTAAAAGGTTAAGAGCTATAGTATACAGATCTACACAAAACTGGAGACCTCTATTTAGTGTTACTTAATCATATTCTTTTATTATGATTTAGTTAGTTCAAGAGAAAAACACTACAGTATGGGGTGAAAGGGGCTATAGGTAAGCTCCACATCATATATGTCATGCACATCCTCAGGCTTGGCATTTCACTGCGGAGTGAGTGGTGGAACACACACAGCTTCCCTGACACAGCCACACTGGGACAGTTGCCAACCAAGCCAGGTGGTGAGCAGTGCCCCAGCCCTAAATTCCAGGAGGAGTTCCACACCTCATACTATTCATTCTCTTTTAGGACCAGGGAATGTCTATAAGTACAAAAAACTACACATTGGTAAATATATAAAAATCTTGCTACGCTAAATAAGCTTGTATAAAGTGTCACCTGTGCATACACAAATACAACAATAAAAATTATATTTCTAAAACTGCAGGTATAAAGTGTATAAGACATCCTTTAATAAGAGTAATGTATTAATAAAAGCGTAAATTCAAGTATCAAACCATCATGGGTACCTACATACACACTTTCCAATGTTGTTTAAGAATCCCTAAAAACATTCGAGCAGCACTAAAACGCAAATGGTGCTATATCACTAAGCACCTTAACCTTGATCTCATATATTGGTAGGCTAATTGAAAACAAATTTCTTTCCCTGCTTGTCATAAAGCAAATTGCTCACCTCATTATCTTCACTTCTGCTACTTAGTATCATATTTGACTTCAAAAGACACAGTGAGTTCATGGGCTGTTTCTGACCATCTGCTACTATACTGCATTAAAAGCAAGTGTTCACTAGTTTTGGTCTCCTGCCCAAAATCTCTCTTAAAAGAAAAAAAAAAAAAAAGAAAGAAAAAAAGAAAAACCCACAGAATACATAGAAGTTAATGCGAATGTGCATTTGTGTTCCTGAACAAACCTTTATACAAACAATTTATGCTTGCTGAATACAAAATTAATTTGTGGAGGAATAGGAAGGTTGAGGATTAGGGAGAGGAAGGAAGAGGAAGACTTGTGATAGGGAACATAAAAAGCTGCCTGTACAGGAGCAACTTCCTTCTCCTTCTGGTTTCTGCTGCCCTTCTATGCTTTAAGGACGATTGGGCTGCTAATTTGCCTCAATTTTTTCTTCAGATTTATATAATTCCCTGTACTGAACCTCTTGGCATGGGACAATATCACTGAAGCACTTTTGGAGACCTCCCCAGCCACTACACCAGTGCCTGCTCCATTAAGCAGTGGATATCACACCCACAAGAAAGGCTAATATTTTCATAGCAAGAATCAGAGGCAAATAAAGTCTTATTAAGCTTCTCCTCCCTCAAGGTTACTATCTCAAGATAATGACAATATATGAGATAAGTACTGTCAACCCCTGCAGGACACATTAAATTCCAGTTAAATACAGATTAGATGAGTACTGCAAAAATCATAGTTACAAAGGATACATCCCTTTAACTATCTGGCATCCACTGCAAGGCCAGAGCAACAGGAGGTGCTTCTGTTAAAAAGATATACAGCAGCAAGCAAGGTTTAGATGAAGGTCACATTTCTCACAATATCATTTCAAGGGGGGAAAAAATTCAGATTGGATGACAAAGAACAAAGAAAAACCTCAAAAACCAAACAAACACGAACAAGCAAACAAACAAAAAACCACACCAAAAAAACAACAAAACAAAACAAAAAAAAACCCATGAGATGCAGAAAACAGTTGAATAAGAAGAATTTTTTATAGAGAAGGACAAGAGAAATTATATTAAATAGTCTTTATATGCAACTGTTACAATTTTCTACAAGTACAACCAGGCATAACCCACAGCTGCCACAACCATGATGGATTCTTCAGAGTGTACTGCTGAGGGAGTGGATGGAGAGTCACTTACCCAGCAAGGCAGCAAGAAAAATATTGGACAAGTAAGCTTCCTGAACACACTTAAAAGTGGCAAGATAAGTAAACCTGATCACAGGAGTGATGAAGTGTTGGCACTACTGTCTGTAAAAGGAAAACATGCTCCTGGTCAGAATTGGTGATTGAATTGCTCAGACTGGCAGCAGAGTCTTAGAGAAAAACATGCAATAAAAAAAAATTATGCACTTACCTTAGCTGAAGGTTCCCTTAAGTTCCAGGGCATAAATTACCTCTGGGGTCTCCAAACTCTATAGTGCAAACACGTTAGAAAAGTTGGCTGAAAAACATGAAGACAACATGCATGGAAAAACTTACAAGAAAGAAATATCATCACCAACACAAATACAGTTAATTTCTTTCTGCAAGGCCACTCTGCATTTTTGGCACAGAAATTGAAATATGTCCAGAAAATCCAAATATTGCCTATATAGCCATTTTAAAATAATTTTACTTGATATCTGTACCTGTATTTTTAGATGCACTCTGCTCTTTCATTTTTCTTTTTGGGAAAAATGAGGAAGAAAGACATATTGGAGCACCTGGGCGATACATGTCTCAATATGTTCGTTAAAAAGTGAATATAAAACAAAAGCTTTCTTCATATTTTTGGGAAACAAAATGATACTGGACTGAAATCAGACTTTTAAGTGGAAACCTTGGGTATTTTGGAAGATTACTCAATTTTTGCTACAAAAGAATCAAGTGTAGCTTTATCTTAGATAAATTCAGAACAGCAGACAGTTGATTCCACCACTTGTACAAGCAGCATCAGTTTGGACATTTATGCAGCCTGCTGCAGCTCAGGGCAATCCCCTGAAGGCCATGGAGACAGTGAGCACCGTTAGAAGTTGTGGTACTTCTTTTATGTCCTGTCATAGATGAGTGGAGAGACAATCAAGAAAACTGGTACAGACAAGAACCTTGGCTGATGCCAGGCTTTGATGATGAGAAGAACCAAGAATTGGAAGCAAAGAGTTGGTGTATCTGCTACAATGTCCTTCAGTATTAAAGCACAAACTTAATACAACTGAAAAGTCAGTATCTCTTCTCGTAGCTATTTTGGCTACAGATGGTACCAGCCTCACTTCTGAATTTATTTATTTTAAAAGCCTGAAGTAGTCTTTACTGTGGTTACATCTCCCATTAGCTAGTTTCACAGACTAAGAATACATTCTACCAGTAAGTCTTGGCAACTATACTAGATTGCATTGCTGCAAGCATCAACTAACTGTGATAACAAGCAGTTCATTGTACTCCTTACAATAATTTAACTAAGAATAAGTGCTCCTATTTTTTTTTGTATAATAGAACTCTTCTTGAAAGTTTAAGCTGCTTTTATCAACATCAGCTTATTAAAATAAATTTCTAGGGTTGCCACCTAAAAGTAACTTTTTCTCCCTCTGAAAAGATACTATAAGAATTGTGACTTTCATCTGAACTAGAACTGAACTAGATTCTGGAATTATGTGGTAAACTCAGGAGTTAGGCAAAGCCTATCTTTCAAAGCCTACATTTTACTGCCACATCTCTTATGCCTACCAAACAGTACCTTGCATTACCCACTATTGTTAATGTATTCCCCTGCATTCTAAGTATTGTTTTAGATATGCTCTTTTGCAAAAATTTATCAATAGTACTTTTTTGTACTTGCTGCTCATTTCCACCCCTTTCCAGTATTGTATTTTTTAATTTATCCAATAGACTGACAGAGGTGTGAGCTGTGAACAAGTCAGTCAAAGGAAAATTCTGAAGCAAAAAAAGGGGCATTAAAAGATTTTCATTTTGTAAAGATAGATCTAGATGGATGGATGGCATAATAATTTTGCTTCTAAGATATTTCTTGCACATTTACCTTATCCATATAAAATTCTCCTAATATAGTAATTCATACATGTACATAAAACTTATAATTTGAAAAAATATCAAATTCCAGTTTTCAGTCATCTTTCTCTTCATATAAACTTTTTGGTATTTTTCTGAGTTTTTGTAGAAGTCATTTTTGCACAGAAAATGAGCAGTAACACATAGAACAGCTCTTCCCTTGCCATTTTCCAACGCACCACAGACTTTCAGAACCATTATGCTACCCTTTCTGATCAGAGAAATAATAATAATAATTTTTAAAAAGTCTTAGATGGCTGTTTCATATAAGAGAGAAAAACGCCAATGAAATTGAACCTATGTGGTACAATCCTCTCTACTGACACAGAGTGTTGCTTTCTGAGATCAGAGAAACATCTGAAGCTGCACTGCTTGCATTTTCACACATCCTTTAGCCAAATCTAACTGAAAAGTCCTTTCTCTAATCTTCCAATCCTCTTCAATCCTCCAATACTGCTGTTGAGGGGTTTATTTCTCCCATTTCAATGATCCAGAGACATCCATATGCATTTTGGAAATGGATAGAATTTCAAGCTTATTATTTCCTTTAAAGAAGGACTCAAGTTACCTCAAACAAAAAATCCTCACATATCTGATACAAATTTAATGGGATATAAAGGTGTAAAATATTAGAAGAAAATAAGTGCAACACAAATTTGGGATGGCATCGTGGGACACCTTAAATCAGACTGAGTCTCAGATCAGGTCACCTTTCACTGGGTAGCAGTTTCATGCTCTCAACTTGAAAGTCCTAAAAAGCAGAGCACATGTCTAAATTTCCCCAATGTTTCTGAACTGTAGAGTGAAAAAGGCAAGGTTTCAGAAAGCCTTGCCACGTTTTTGAACACTTGTTTGTAACACTGTGTTACAGTGAGGTAAGATACAACATAATACTGAATCAGGCTCAAGCATCTTTACAGAAATCTTTTAGAGCACTTAAAGAATAAACCCACTTTTCTTGAGAAAATACTGTCTCCAAACAGGCATACTGCTGCTCATACTCATTGCATAATTTCAGTGTGTGGCCACCTGGAACAGAGTAGTTTGCACTAAGAGCTGATGCAGTGTGGCTCCAGGTCACAGGCATAATTTGCAGCAGATCCTGCATAACTTTCCTGTAGCACTGACTCTGTAAATTACTTGTTAAACTGGCTCCTCCCATATTTCTTGGACTAAGTGAAGCACTTTACCTCTTCTGGCCACAGTTTTACAATCTCAAAACATGAGACCAGCCACCAGCCCTTCCAATGCTTTTTTTTTTTTTCTTTCTCATAAAAATGAGCAGGTACACAGCCTATTTTTTTGCATAGCAGAGAAGTAGTAAACCCAGTGTTGCTCTAAACCACCTTTCATACCCCCACAATGTTGCCCAAAACCTGGACCAGCACTTCCAAAACTGTGTATTTAATGAATCTAATTACTGTTACAATTTATGCAGCAGTTCTGGGTCCCAAGGAATGTCCCTCACATGAGCACATAACCTACAAGTGATTGCACTGCTTCACAACTTCCACAGCATTCATGCTGGAGTGCTTCTTCTGGAAAGAAAATTCTTGGACAGAAGACTATAAAGACTATGGCTTCACGGAGAAACCAAATATTGCCTTCTCCTTGGCACATGCTACAGTGCTAAAGTCAGCACAGTCAACTGATTCAATAGGTAAGTGGAAGTGAAGTGTTTCCTTGAATTAAAATGTCATCCTTCCACAGTTTTCAAACACTATTTTCCAAGGAATCACTCTAAAGAAAGACTGGCAGCTTTTTCTTATTGAGGTCCTTGAAGATAGCAGAAAGTGCAATATTTTGTGGTCCACAGGGAGCTTAAATACCAATCTGCTTTCTGTATATATAGTCTCACAGATTGAAGTGCCAAACAGATGAAAGTAAATTTCTCATAAGGCCCTATTCCTCAGTCCCTCTTGGACTTTCTGAACTACCTAGCTGTGCACCTCATGGAAAGATGCAGAATACAGATTTGACTTTAAAGGCTGACTTTGCTGGAAGCCAAAGTCACAGATCTTCAGTCTTATGTTGTTTAATTTATTCTTAATATTCCTGAGTGGCCTCTGAAGAGTTATTTCAAAGACACATAATTTAAGCTTTCACGTACTAAACAAATATGGAAGACTGAGTATTAAATGTTAGCTTTGCTGTTTTCAATTGCATGTACTGCAAAGAAACGTAAGACCAGAATGCAGCATCCATAGAGTGCATTGTGCAAAGGGCATTTGAAGCAGTTGACATCACTCAGCAGCTGACAGCAGGAGACTTGTATCACACATGAACAACCTTCAAGTGTTCAAAAGTAAAGTGCTTCCACTGGACAGCTACTGTTTAAGACAGTCTAAAACAAAAACAAAAAGCTGTGGTAATATTTCATGTGCCATGCAGTTGGATTAATGCAGGGTACTCACTGTATTTGCCATTATGCATAACCCAACATATACTTCTGGAGCCAAATGATTTCTGCTTGGCTCACTGCTGCTAAAATAATTTACAGCTACAGAAATAAAAGGTGTAAATTTGGTTTTGACAGAGTAATACAACATTAAGCTTTCTATGACAGGAACTGGAGATGTTGAATATGTCTTAACATATTGAAAGTGATTCTAATCACTCGATCCGTAATGTTGCTCACTTATTATTAAATAACAGTCATTAAATCCTTATTTCTCCTTGAGTTTTATTCATTATGAAGCATAGCTTCATTTGGTTCAGGGTTTCTTGGGCAAGGGTTTTTACTTTATATGCTTTCCTTGAACCCAAACAGGCATTAACTCCATGAATTTTCTGGAAGCAAATTCAAAGCTTTTATTTGTCCGCACTTTTACCTACGGCATTTATAGAGAATGAAATATTTGCTCCTTCAGTCAAGAGACCAAAATATGTAAGGGGCTTTTATTATTTCAGATTTCTTGAGACACATTACATCAGATATAATAGGACCATCAGTCCCCAGTCCGCTCTGCTACTAGAAATCAATCATTTATTAAATTTTATAGATTACAGCAATATTTTTCAGCATATTGACAAAATATGAAGTACAAGGATTTCAAGTATATCAGAAGCACAACTACTCTGGTACATGATGAACTTGTCCTAATGATCTGTATTACTCTGTACTCCCCATTCTGACTATCAGAGCTCCAGTTTTTTCTGTCACATCACAGATTACTGCTGCCAGAAATAAAATAATCCTGGGAGGGAAGAGGATTAAGGTGGATAACCCTCTTGCCAGACAGCAGAACATGCATGAACAGAGTGGCCATAGTCCTTCATTCCTAGGCTCAGTCCAGAAACATTTCTCTGCAACTCTTGGCAAAGGGCATCACAAATCTGACCTCTCCTCAGGCACTATGAAGATTTGTAACAGAGAAGTTCCATCCCACTCTCCTACATCTGCCAAGTGGTTTTTCCACACAAAAATAAAATTGCCAAACCAAATTCAAACCAGAACACTTCATCCTAGAAGTCTTGCTTATTAATAATACTTGTTAAAAAAAAAAAAAAAAAGGCACCTGCTTTTCCAATCACTTATGCACATGAGCAGTCTTAAAAGTCCAAAAAGAAGGAAGAGGTAGTAGTCAGGGATTTTCATTGCGTACTTGCTTTATCAGCTGACTGACAGCATAGGGATAAATCTTGGCTAAGTGTTTGACCTTACAGATATTCTCTCTCCAATGCAATATTAAATAATCTTCTCCCAACCAAACTCACTTTGAAAGGTTCATGGTACAACATGCTTTTCTAGGTTTTTTTGTTTCATTTTGTAGTTTTACTTCTTTTAAGTTAGGCTATATTACACATCCTTCTTTTCCTGTCTTCATTTGCAGTTAGAGATCCTTACTCTGAGGAGAAGAATTTTTCTGGAAACAAGATTGTTATTGCAATTTTTCCCTCCAGGCAGTAAAAGAATGTTTTACAGCAAGTTAGTCAAGTCTGTAGCTGTATCAATTTTTTATAAAACAGTAATTTTTTTCCCCTTCCAAAGCAGAAATTCATTTTTAAAATCACGTGTAGTTCCATATTTTGGATCAGCTGTAATTCTGTCCACTAATCTGCAATCCTGCCTGCACGCAAACACTGTATATTTTGCATATGGCTATAAAAAAAGGTGTTATGTGAGACGACTAGGACTTCCATTTCATAGTTCACTTAGATGAAGATCTACTTATGGATCCCACTGCAACTTAGCAGACAGCATACTGTCTAGACTGTTTCTTCAGATGTAGTCCCTTCCCATCACTTGGTCCTAAGGTACTTCTACTGTACTCTTACCCCTAACTAACTCAATGACAGAGTAAATGGCATTTAAAATCTTATTTTTAAAATAGTCCTACTGTGCAAGGACTGGAACACTTTGTTAAATGTGTGCAGTTATAAACAGATTCCAGCAAAGCTTCTACCTAGGTGAGGAACAGTCTCTACAAAAGATTGAACTGTATGGACATCTGTCCAAGTGATTGATGGTTTGGGTTTGTTTTTTAAATAAGATAAGGTTAGCAACAGAAAAAACATCCAATGCTGTTCAGATTTGATACAGAAAAAGTATATAAGCCCTTCTTAATGAACATGTTGAAGACTAATAAGCTATGTTTACTACTCAAGCTCTTTACACACATACTCTATGCAGACACTGCCTGGAAGATACACGTGCTTTGTTTGCCATGGACCACTTAACCTTCACAGCTAAATCTTAGAACAGGCACCATAATACAACAATGGACCAGGAACAGGTCATGTCATTTGGTCTCTGCTTTCTGACCTTGTAGGTGTCCTAAAACAATAGAGGGGTTTGTGTAAGGCTGCTCTGCAAGGTTTGAGTGTAGAGAATTTATTACACATCTATACTGCTCCAGAACAGCAGTTTGATGGTAGCTGACAGGTTCTCCATCTGCTTTGCCTTCCCTGATGACCTCTACCAGTGCTCCGCAAGTTACCACAGGGTATCCCCAGGATTGTCACCTATCTGTGTAAGCAACGAACACACCCATTTAATTTCCCAACTCCTTGAAGCTTGGTTTTGAAGACAAAATATTCCTACATGCTGCTGAATCCCAGCAGTGGCCAACACCAAGGAAAACACAGACTTTTCAAACAATTCAGAATTCCAGTTTGAGACAGACTTCACAAGCACCATAGCTGATCCCCTCAAGACCTATTAGAAGAAAGTGGATTAGTCTTCCTCGTCACAACACTTCATTTCCTATATAACAGTCTACACAGGCATAACAAATCTCAGCTTGAGGCACACATCTTCCACTCAGCCCTGCCCATGCTAATGCAAGACAGACTACAGAATATAATTTCTTCTTTCAGCTTCTGAAGGCCTACACCACCATCTTGCACTTAATAATCAATCCATTACTCCTGTGATGTAATCTGTTATGAAAACAGGCACCTTTTCCTTCTTAGTGGCTAGAGTAACATGTGGCTAGGTACATGCTTGTCTCAATCTTAATTATGTCTTACGAAACACATTATCCTTGTCTTGGCGGTTTATGCTTTACACACTGTATTTCTGCAACCAGAGTCCTAGTGCTCAAGAGTAGTACATGACCTCATCTCCCAATGAAGACAGGAGCAAGTCCTTAACAGATTTAGGTATTTTGGAAAGACTCAAGACAATGCCGAGAAATGAACTGTGTCACACAGCTCTCACTTAACCAACTAATTCTGTGTGGAAGCACCCAGATCAATTTGTGACTAAGCTCAGTGGCTATGCTTACTGCTCAGTGCTGTGCATTTCACACAGTCCCTTAAAGACTTTGTTTTCTAAAGAAAGAAAAGTGTACTATAGAAGAAAAAGAAAACACCAGCCAAAAACATAGATTCAAGGGACTGTGTAATAAGCAATAACAAGGTTCTGTGTAAGTCATTCTGAAAGCATTTAAGGCAGCACAACATTTATAACTGTCAAGCTATTGAATAGAAACTTCTCAGACTGTAGCAAAAGAGACTGGTTTCTCAGCACTTTATTCTATGTTCCATTATCTTTAGCGTCCACCCACCTGATCCTCCCTTCCCCAACTTTGGTAATCAGCTTCTAGCTCATTTTCTAGCCTGAAGTGCTATCATCACAAATGAAAAAGAAAAGGACATTTAGATGATTTACATTCCCAGCCTTATTTTTGGCTTTCTTGAACTTCTGGCAAGTTGTTTTACCATGAAAATTTCATTAAAGTCTATTAAATTCAGAATGGAAGATGTCAAGGAGGATAGAATCTATTTTAAGGGCATTAATAACTATAGAGAAGGCAATACATTAATGCTTTATCAAAACAGCAAAGGCAATAATAGCTTTCTGCATTATGGGGCATCTTTTCTCCCTTACATAAGGGAGAATGCTCTCTTAGATTATTAGTCATTTCTTCATATGTAAAATTAGTCTACAATGATTCTACTGGGCCAAGGAGGTACAATGTTATGGAAATAAGATCTTGGCATCAAACCCTCAAAGCCAAAGCATATAGAGAACTTATCACACGGTGCTTATCATGGTACTAATCACATGGGTAGTTATCACATGGTCCAATCAGCTGTAAATAGAAACCAGCTGAAATCTGTTATTTTATTCCTGTTTCTACCTCTGCAGAGACAACTTCTCTTTCCAGAATTAATAACAGAAACATTTCTGACCCACCTGTCAGTCATACATTTTTTTTTCCAAATGTCTTATCTCAAGACTTCCCACAGCCATGCAGCAAATTCCAATTGCCTTTCACATTAAACAGGTATGAAACTGCAAATTCTCTATGAAGCCTTACTCGAAGCCTTACTTTTCCTTTCCAAACCAAAATATTGTCTGAGATACTTTTCTATCTTTCTCTTATGGGGAAGGTCTGTAGGGAGTAAATCCAGACAGAAACAGTAAATTCCAGGACCACGGTAGCAAAGCCAGCATCCTGTACGTACTCAAAGAAAACACTAGCAGCACCACAGAGGGCACTATAACCACCACCAAATTAAGCCTGCACAAAAAGTGATCCTCAGGGAGCAAACAGAAGCTATGCCTGCTCTAGTGAGCCAAGTGGCACACATCCTGCTCTGCACCTGAGGAAAAGTCTCTCAGTGCAGCTTACAGCCACATGGTTAAACTGTGCTCCCTTTTCAGTAGGACAGCTCTGTCCACAGAGCGTAGTTTATTAATCCAGACATAGCCCTAAAGGCCAGAATGCCAGTAGAGCACATATTGTAATATACAGGGCATATGTCAGTAAAAGTGACATTTGCAAGGTCAGGGCTGCAGAATACAGGGACACTCCATTTCAAACAAAGTAGAATATGTAAGCGGAAAACAATAATGAGAATGACATACAAAATAGCTCCCAATCTTTTAGCTGTTCTAATAGAATCTGGCAAAAATTGCTGAGATAAGATGCTCAATATTTTATTAAGAAGACTGCACTTCAATATCTTTAACAGTAATACACTATTTTAAAGTGTATTTTAAAAAATCTAAGAAAACCTGAGGAGCAAAAAGAGCCAGACTGAGTTCAGGGATTTTGTTTAACAGAAGAAAGTGAGGCACTATAAATCCCGCCAAAAAACCCCCCAGTTAATCAAACCCAAAACTTACCAAAAAAAAAAAAAAAAAAAAAAAAAAAAAA
>VXBI01001485.1:145356-177179 GCA_013397375.1 Toxostoma redivivum | reverse complement strand
AAAAAAAAAAGAAAAAAAAAAGAAAAAAAGAGATAAGGCTAGATTAAAGGGTTATTCACAAAGGTTAGTCTAGGTAGTTGGTAGAACTGGCACTCAGATAATGCAATAATGATCAAAGGTTATATAAATGGGACAATTGCAATGATCCTATGACAAAGATTTCATTTTGATCATGAGTTCATACATCAAGTGGCAAGTTTTAAAAGTCATTGTGCACAGCACATGCACTGTTTATATAAAGTGACATTGTTATGGGAGCAGCAAAGCAGACATAATGTTCCATTAATGGTCAGAGAAGGTTATCCGTGCATTTGTACCCAGAAGTCAAGGTCACAAATTTTCCAGAAATACAAAGGATATCAGCTCTTTACAGGGGAGGATGGAGATGGGGAAGGATGTAAAATTGTCTCCCATTTTGGTTTTTTTTACATCTATTAACAACAATGGAATACATAGTGCTATTTTTACATGTGAAAGCTGCTGCTTATTACACTAAAACTAAATTACATGTACTAAACTATGTTCCACTGGCTGAACTTGATATCTGTAGGCCCTGGGCTCAACACTTCCACTTTGTTCCTTGAGTTATTGATCATGGACACAAGGCTAACCAGGATGTGTGTAGACTGAGCAGGACACATGGTACGGCAGGCCAGTTGTCATGACTAGTACTAAGCAGAAACAGTCACCGGATCAATAAATTTAAGTTGTTCACAATTTATTTTAAAATTTTGAAGGGAAGTCGATAATGAAAGCTTAAAAAATTACTGTAGTCTAGAGAAAAACCTCATTATTTCAGAGATAAATGATTCACAGGAAACAAGGAGTGAGGGGGAAAGAAATCTTTCCCAAGCTTTTGTGGGAATGGAAACAAAGGAATGTTTAAATTACTAACAAAACTAGAGATAAAGGTTGATGAATAAATGAGTTGATGAAAAACAAATTAATCTTCCTAAGTAATAGCCCTCCAACTCAGAGGCAGAAGAATAAATAGGGAAAAAACTTCAGAGGCAAGTTTACTGTGGAAGAGATTGGGTCCTCAGACCAGTCGTTAACTAAAAATCAAGAACACCCAAAATATTCTGAACGTGTAAGGTTGCTTTTAGAAAAGAGAGCAAAATAAAGGCATCCAAAGTAATCTAGCATGAAGTTTCTAAAGAAGTCTTTGTGTGCATGATATCAACTTTTTCAGTTATCTTTACCCAGGAAAAAGCTGTTGACCATATAAAGACCAGTTCCTGAAAACCCAGCTGACTAGTGCTTTGGCACAAAAAACATCAACACAAAAAGCCTAACCACACACATCTATAGCAACATAACCCCAGGTAATACTAACTGGAGGATTTAATTGAAAGCATGTTAAGAAATACAAAAATATTTTTAAAATCAGTCTTCAAACTTTTGTGACAATAAAACAACGCAGTGGCACTAAAATGTTTTCAGTTGTAAAAAGCTCACACAACTCATGACAAACTCTTACTTCATCCCTTCTGTTCTTATCTGTGAGCTCAGCCAGACAGGCAAAGCAGAGTTAGAATAGAACAATTGGTCCACTCCCATTTTTAAGAGGTTTGTTTGTTTGTTTTCCCAGAAACCAAGTAATCCTTCTGGCGAATTTCCAAAGAGTAAAATTACCCAAATTTTGGCCAGAAGACCTGTAACTACATAAGTAGAAACAAACAACTTTGTCACAGAACATATGATATAGTTGCAGGTGTTTGGACCAATTATAAAAAATTACATTGAAACCAAGCTGATCCACTGTGAAAACCATATACATAGCATATCCAGAAGCCAGGATGTTTTTAGCTTTAATACACAGGTATGTAATACCTAGAAGCATTCAGAATTTGAGGCATAAATGTTTCCAAAATAGATACAGTGCATGTTTGAGATGTGAAAGTATGAAACCAACAGTCTTTCCTGGCATTCTGTAGATAGCAAAGCACTTAGCCTAGAGGCAAAGGATTACAAAATTATTTTGGAAGGTTTCCCTGAAAGACTTGGGAAAAGTTTTATGGCAACAAAGTCCTGTAATATGTCTAAAGAGCTGGAGCATTTTAAAATTTGTTAGAAAATACTAGAGCAGTTGCTTCATGTGGATAATCTTTGCTGCATGGCCAGGGCTGTATCCAGGTTCAGAGTATTTCCTTGGGCATACTCTAACCCAGTGCCTAATGACTCCAGAAGAGCCTCCAAGAATCCCATGGTATCAAGAGCAGTAGCAAAGTAAATAGACATAAGCAAGCCATGGGCTGTTACACTAGTTAGGATCAGAACTTTGAGAGCAAAGGATTTTAATGACATCTATTTCGATGACCAAAATAGTGCTGTACAGCATATATGACAATTAATGCTCCAGTATTTCAAAGGATCAAATTATACAACCATGCAGATGAAGTTCCATATTTTGTGTCATGCAAGAATATCACCTACTAAGGGGTAACTACTTCTTTTTAGGAATCTATACTGAAGCAGCTAAATTCTCCTCCTGAGACTGTTTTAAGACAACACAGTAAGATGCAAACAAAATCCTGCTGCAGACCAGAGTGATTTAAACAAAGACAAACTGCCTTTTCTCTGATTTGCAGAAACTAATTTTCAGTGCCTAATAAATTTCATTTGGAGTTTTATTTCTCCAGTTTGTCCATACATGTCCATTAGCTATATGATCACAAGACTGACATACAGCTGCTGAATTTTAGTAGGTGTGTGTAACTATTCCTACAGAACAGCACTTTTCATAAAAGAAAAAATTTATCTTCTCTGTTAGATTCTTATTCTACCATTAAGCTCACTCAGAAAGTCTCTTCTTAGCATATTTTGTCTCTAATTAGAAATATTATTTCAATAAACTACTAAGCTAATTTCTCTACCTATTAAGTTGTCAAAAGCAATGTATTTCATTTAAAACTTCCTTCTTAAGTCAGGTCCATATATCTGGGTCAAAATCTGAAAGCTTTTTTGGGAGTTGAAAAAAATCCCAACACTCCTAGAATAAGAACTTGATATTTTAGGTCAAAGCACTTAATTGTATAGTTAAGTTTAATTATCTATATGACTTATCACTGGATTTTTCCTAAATCTATTGGCGTTCTTTCCATCTCTGCTTCGTGTTTAAGATTCAAACTCTCAGAAACAGGTTTTTAATCAGGTGGTGGGGAAAAGTGAGACTTTCTTTATAAGAACCCGAGAGTTCCTATTCATTGTCTATATTGAGTATCTAACTCTGAAGGCAGCACTGAAAGAAGATAAAGCTCTGCCTGATAAGGTTGCTGGTGGAATAGATCAGATAAATCACTTGACCTGAAATACTGCCCTGGACACTATCTCCAGTGCAGAAAGCTAAGAAAATTACTCATGACTGAACTGTTAGTTTAGTAGAAAATCAGAGGAGGCCCTACATAAACACTGCTGCTGAATGGAAGCAGAGGGAAAAGACCACAATCAAGTTAATTTTCCCCTTTTGGACTTAGTCAAACATATTTATACATCTTTATACCCCCATATGGGGGGTAGTGGAAATTTGCACCGTAAAAAAAAAAGGGAAAATTGGCCTTTGAGGTCTAAATTTATTGTTTTTATCTTGCAAGTAATAACATTACGTGACTTGCCTATTTATCTGAGAATACAAACTTAGAGAAAATATTATAAACCTGCAAAAATACTGAGTTCACTGAAATGCTTCACTGAACTGTTTACAGAATAGGACATTGCTATGAATCGTTCTGGAAAAAAAAAAATCAATAAAAAATAGTTTCACTTAGAAGTGGAAGAAATTAGTGTTATCCATAGCACATTAAGCAGCACCAGGCCTGTGCTTCTTGCTTCTAGTTACTTCTTTTTTGCCATGACCATCAAATCCTCCTTGCTCAAACCAGCAGTCCTTTCAAAACTAGTGGAGTGAAATGTTTTCCTACATCCAGCTTACGAGACATGGTCCTTGACTGCAAGAGGGCAGGGCAAGAGCAATGCCATCACCAGATGCCACACTACCATGACCACGACAAAAAGTGGTGAATCCCAGCAGCACTCAGGCACTTGCATTGGGCAGGGAGGGAACAGAGCAGAAAAGCAGAAGGTAATAGGAGAAAGTTGTCTCTCTGAGGTGATTTGGATGAAGTTGCCGAACAGCTACCAAGAGAAATTTTTGGTCCTAATTCATCACCTGGAGCATGTGGTCTTAAACACTTCACAGACTGGAAATCAAGTAAAAGGAGAGCTGGCATTTGGCAGGTACATAATGGTCAGGGTGGCCTTGAAGGAAAAAAACAACCTGAGACTCCACTTACATTACTGCTAAGCACTTCACACATACTGTGTGCAGCATGGTACTCATAGCTGATGTTACTTTCCCAGGGGGTTTGCTTCCTGATTTTTCTACCCAATTAATCATCCCCTGGCTATAAACAAGGATAGTTACCCAAACTACTATCATCTGGCTTTTTTTTTAACCAATGGTTTGTTTTGAAAAAAGAGGCACCAATGCAGTTTCAGGATTTCACAAACTAGATTTTTCTCTCTCTTGCTTGCAGGTTATCAAAAGAAATTCCATCTAGAAGGACCATTTCTGGGCAATCGTCCCTGTTCTTGGATAAAACCTGGTCTTAAGAAACCATGCTAAGAATGCTCAACAAATTAAATCTTATTAAGTTTTAGTGGGTCTAAATACCTAGTTCCCCTTAGCCATCATGGACTTCATTTTCTTTTGTAAATTTAATATTTTTAGTTAGCAGCTGTTAGCAAAAAGAATTTTGAATTAAACAGTGGGATTTTGAATATGCTTCCCAGAAAAACCTTTAGCAGGGTCATCATCCTACATTAGATGATAAGTGTACAACTACACACACTTGCCTTACAGTGTTTATGATTGCTTGAGCACTATTTTTGTCAAGAAAATTGGAAAGATTAAGCCTATTAAACAGACAGTATTTCCCTCAAGAAGCACTAATGTAATAAAATGTACATAACCAGAAATCTAGAGGGACAAAATTATAAATAGGATTAAGTAGAGCTTGCCACGAACTTGAGTTAGAAAGGCAGAGATGATAAGTTCCTTAGAAAAGCAATAAGCAGCACTTTCACACCGATTCCCTTGCCTGAGAACACCCATTTCCTTGCACTGAGCAGCAAGAACTACTCTGCAAATAATAGTAGCCTGCCTGAGCAGGAGCATCTCATCCCTTAATCTCAGACTGGCCATTTTTCATGGTCTGGATCGTGCAGTTTTGCAACTCTTCTTTGAAGGAAATGTCAATCCCGCTTTTGCTGCAAAAATCATCCAGTAACAAAGCAGAATATCGTGCTTTTGAAAAAAGAAGAGTTAAGCCTGTTGCTATCTGCTGTTTGCCTTTGGGTTAGTTTTAGGGCAGCTTTCCTTTTAGACAGCTTCAGGTTAGAAAGTCCTACAAGAACTATTAAATGTGGAGAAATGGATACAACTTTTGACTTGGCGAGTCCTTAAGCCACAGATTGCTGAAAGCAACTGATGGAGTGGGAAAAGCTTTACTTAATGCCTGCCTACTCTCATATTCTTTCCCTAAACCTCAAGAACTGGAAGCCCTCCAATCCACAAGAAGTTTGGACTGCTAAAGTGATATATGTACACCTCTGATGTTTCTTCCACTCTCATATTTCTTAATTCAAGTATTTTATGCTATCAAGCATGTCAAATCAAAATTATGATTTCTCAAGGTAATGTATAAGCAAAGTTAGTGGTAAAGCTCTACAATAATGAACCATTTCTGCATCATATTTTCAAAGTAAAACCTTTTAAATCTCACTGTTTCGTGCATTTTATCAGCCATAAATTTAATACCTTTTCACCTAAATATAATGAAGGGCTTCCTTCATTGTATTTAGGTTACTCTGGTGGAAAAAATACATATGTGGAAAAAAGCTGTTACAATAGCTTTTTTTTTTTGTAGGAGTTAAAAACACCAAAATAACAACAACAACAAAAACCCCACATTAACTTTACAGTTTTCTCTAGGGCTCATCATGACAGAGTATTTATTGTCCTTGAGTAGTGATCATTTACATGAAACCAGTTCACACCCTCATGTAAGAGAGGCAAGTCACTTTAGAAAAGTACTGTTTCAGAGATGCATGACTGAAGAAACAAGAAAATTAAAGAGTCTTCAAAGAACCCAGTACTTTTAAAAATAAAATCCTCCCTTCCTCTCCCTAAATATATGGCTACCTTTGGACTAAATCTTCAGGGGTTTGGGTTTTTTATTTTTTGTTTGTTTGTTTTTGTTTGGTTTTTTGTGTGGTTTTTTTGTTTGTTTTGGTTTGGGTTTTTTGTTTTTTGTTGTTGTTTTTTTTTTTTTTTTTCACAAAAAGTATAACCGGAAAATGTTGAAGACTTCTCTTGGGCAGTATAAGTTCCTGCATGTTTCAACTGTTAGTCATATATTCCTATCAGAAGCATAGGAGTTCCAGCAGGGGTAATCCCAGTTGTAGCCAAGAGAATATCTGAGACATTTTTCTTTGTTAATACACCAGCTCCCAAGAAATTACCAAGTTTGCTTTATGTAAAGCATGGACTCTGTCTGAAGAGCAACTTCAGAAAGGATTTTTGCTTACTCTATAAGATAAACTTAGGAAAAGTCTTATCATTCAAGGAATTAGGCAATATTTGTCGGCATACAGGTTAGAAATATTTCTTTGTAATTCCATCTGTATTAGAATGTTTCATGGCTGGTATGACATAAAATTAGCTACATGTTTTGAGCACAATATCCAGAATCAAATCTGAATTTCCAGACTAAAAGAAACTGAGCCTTTTCCTCAGTTTAACTGCAGTCACTCTCAAGGAGAACTACCTATTATCTATTTCAACACCCTCTAATACTCAAAATAGATAAATACTTCTAGAGCAAATACATATCTATAAAGAACATGTGTGGCTTCTTCCTGGAATAAGATGTTTAACAATGTGTAGACAGGATTAAAACAGGCTGCATTTTTCTACTTTTGAGTTCTTCTTGGCTTTAACAAGAAATCCAAAATAAAACCAATAATAACTAATATTAGCTAAATAAGGAAGCTCAGGTTATCTGGGGCAAAGGCCAAAAGTCCATCTCTTGCCAGAACCTTTGCAGGTTTGAGAGTTACACATTTCCAAAAGAAAACTAGCTCTTGGGACAAGTCACACAGAAGAAATTCTATCCCATTGGGAAGGGAACTCATCAGTGAATTGGAGGCAGTGAAAATAAAGAGCCCTTGTTTCAAGAGTCCATTCAGCAGGGTTTGAGCTCCAATACTTGTGCCCTGGCTCAGATAACACTGCCTGTTATGGGTTTGTTATGGGATGCCTTTCCAGGTGAGTCGAGTCAGACTCTTTCTCCTGACCCTGTATCAAAGGAGAGGAGGAACAGCCAAGGAAGCACCTTGCATCTCTGAGTTTCAGTTTAATCCCTTCTCCAGGGGAGAGAAGCACCTGCCATCAACAGTCACATGCTCTGCTCCTGCTAGACTGAAGGGCCATGAAGCTTGAGCAACTGTGTGCTACAAAATTCATTTTGCCCAAATCTACAAAGTATGTATGAGGAAAAAATCTGCTATCCTTTTACATCCTGCCCCTTACAATCTACTTGCGGGGCCCTTCAGTTTATGCCTCAAATCTGCAAGAGTTCAGAATATTAAAAGATGAAAATATTTGGCAGATGGTCCCAGAAAGGTCACTGGCAGTCTAGGAGGGACAATGACTCTCTCCTCTCTTTAGGGAGAAGACAGAGCTACAGCTGAACTCAAGATACTAGGTCTTCAGAAGAGCGTCTTCCTGAACAGCAAGCTACAAATCACATTACAGGCAGCTTTGCTGCCTTTAATGAACAAGTAAATCAGTGTCAGTGAAACTCCTCATAATCTCCAATATTAGGAGCTATACAATAAAAATCAAAAAAACCCAAAGTCGACTAAAAATCCTTTTGTACTACATGCTATGATCTTGGCTATATCCATTACTTTTATTCATTAGCAAATTAATAAAAGTAAGAAAAGGAGTTGTTAAGCTCATGTAAAACAAAGCAGCAAGCTTGTAGATATGCTTGATGCTGCCTCTGAAATTATCTTTTCAGCAGCTTTTCAATTATCTTTTATTCATTATACAAACCAATAACCAATAATGTCAAACTGAGCAAGCCACCCCTCTTTGCCACTTTCACTGCCAGCAAATCCCCTCGAATTTAATTGAAATCTTTGTTTTAAACTGAGTATAGAAGGTACAAAACTCGCGATTAATCCATTTATCCCTCTCCAAGGAAGAATTAATTTTTTAAATTTATTTTTTAATCAGAGGAATTACCAAAATATACTTTAAAAATTTTAGTCAAAAAAGCATGCTAATTCTTATGGTTACTTCAACCAATGATTATTACATAATACAAAAAAAAAAATCTTTCATCTAAAATATTATGAAAACACAATTTCAAAAAAAAGCTTCCAGCATTCTATAAATGAAACAAGGAGTGCAAATGTTACTGAGTTTTCTCCTGAAAAGAATTTTTCAAGAATACACTGTTTCTCCTGCTGGAAAAAAACCCCACATTTTTCAACATGAACTTGATGATACCAACTTTATTCCTCCCCATCCCCTCATTGATGTCTAGTGAAACACCTGTGGAAACAAACCTCTGCATCAGATTTATTCCAGTCTTGTTTGAAACTTCTCCAGAATTCAACAGGTAGAAATATACACCTTGCATTTACCTATAGTCTTCAAACTAAATTAATAAACAGTTGTGCACCAGACTGTAAACTTCATGTTTTGGCAGTTTCAGCAAACAGTAAGAGTACCGATCTCTGGGGAACAGGATTCCTTACAAAGCTTAACTATTTCCAGTTCCAAGTAGGCAATCTTAAACCTAGATTACTGGAAAATTACTGAAAAAAAACCCTCAAAATATGGCAAATTAAGCCCAAAGTCTTGCATCAGCTTTCAGGACACGGAAAAAAAAAGCAATAAAAAAAACGTAATTACTACATTTATAGTTACATGTGACAAGTGCACTTCCTTTCCTCAGCAGTATGCATTCCAAAGTATGACTAATGACACAATGCACACTTGGTGAGACTGTGGGTGATACTAAACTGGAATGTGCTGTTGAGTCCCTGGAGGGACAACATGCCTTGCAGAGGGATACAGAGAGATTTGGAAAATCATTAACAGTATGAAATTCAAGAAGTACAAATGCTGAATTCTGCACATGGGACAGTGGACAGGGCACAAATATAAATTGGGAGGTGGGTGGCTGGAGAGCAGCCCTGCAGGAAAGGGTCTGGGGGTGCTGGTCAGCAGTGAGCCCTGTCAGCCCAGCAGGCAAACCCCATCCTGGGGTGCATCAGCCACAGCATCACCACCCAGTCAGAGGTGACCACCCCACTGTGCTCAGCATTGGTGTGGCCTCACCAGTTCTGGGACCCACAGCTAAAGAAGGATGTAAAGGTCCTTCAATGCATACAGAGGAGGGCAACAAAGCTGGTGACAGGGCTGGAAGGGATGTCCTGTGAGGAGCAGCTGAGGACTTTGGGATTATCTAATTTGGAGAGCTGGAGGCCGAGGGGCAACCTCATTGCGCTCTGCAGCTTACTGAGGAGGGGAACTGGGGACAGAGTAGCTGATAGGACACATGGGAATGGCCCAAATCTGCACCAGGAGAAATCATTTACTGAGAGGGTGGGTGTAGTGGTTTTGGTTTACCAATTTGAGATTTCCCTGCCAACACACCAATTTAATGTAGTGGGTCTAGTGCTGGCCAAATCACCAATGCACCTACTAGAATTATTTACTCATTTTCGTGCTGTGAGATAGAATTAGGAGGAAGGCAAAGCAGGCTCAAACAGTGGTCAAACACTGGAACAGGTTTGCTATAGATGGGGTTGATACTCCATGCCTGTCAGTGTTTAAGAGGCATTGGGAAAATTATTTTGATACTGTGCTTTAACTTGTAATCAGCCCTGAAATGGTCAGGTGGTTGGACTAGGTGACCATTGCAGGTCTCATCCAACTGGATCTACTCTATCACATCAATTAAAATATCATTTAATAATTAAAAAAAAAAACTACTAGCCAGTGACTTAGACACCAGAAAACACCCAAGTTTTTCCCTAACTTTGATCCCTAGGTCTGTGCACTGTACAACATGATAAATTTGCATGAACACATACTGTATAAGAAAGGGATTATGGTCCTACTGCAGAATGGAGGAAGTAAGGTGGAGCATTTTTTTTTAAAAAGCAATGATATCTTCCTCATTCAGAATTAAATCATTCTGTCTAATCAGCGATTTAGAAAGGAACATGTAACTAAAGGAGAGATCTTCATATTTACAAGGCTCACTCAGCTGTCTAGGAAGAGACTATATCTAATTATAGTCAGCCCTTTGACATATTCAGGATGAGAAAAGAGATCATGAAGCACAGTGAAATGTTAGTCATTCACAGACACCTCTTTTTCTGAACTCATAGAATCATTTTTTTCCTATTTTTCCTGCATGCATTGACCCTCCACATATTTACCCATTTTTCTTGCTTCCTTGTCACTCTATTTTTTGCCATTTAAGTGTCTATTTTAAAAACCATGTTATGCAGTAAAATCTGACAGCAAAACAGCAGCCAAGAAAGTCTGAGGGACCAGTGCTGTAGTCAGTGGTGACAGAGGCAAAAGGAAACTTCCATACTGCTTCTCAACAACTGGAGAGATGCAACAAACGCACCTGTAGGCTGAACCAGAATAACTGAAGTGGCAGAGAGAAGCTGCTGACTAACTCTCAGTGGGAGAGGGTGTCCTACTCCCTGGCAGAGGCCAAGACCAATAGACAGGAAGCTCAGCAGTGGTGGTGGCTTGATGCAGAAAACATGCAGCAGAGTTCAGCTAAAGGGTACTCGCTACCACAAAGCAAAAGCAACTCAGAGGGAATTATCTCAAAAGCATCAGAGGTTTGCAAATAAGATTTTTGAACATCTTTTAATTACTGAAATTAAAACTGATATTAGATACTGTAACAGTGGTGAGAGTTTTTTACCACTTAATTAGTAGCTTGTCTCAGTCTCTTCTGCCTTCACTCAGAGTCAGGATTAACAAATACATGATTTTCTCATGTTCAGGCTTGGTTGTTTATTAAATCTTATCAAAAAGTATAGAGCATTCAGCAGCACTTCTAGCTACCTGCTAGAAGCAAGGAAAAATGGAGCAAGATCCAGCTGCTACAAGGTCTCTTAAAGCTAAACAGTCCAACAGAGAATTAACACCTATATTACTTATACTTTTAACCCAGTAACTAGATTCCCATGATCCTCAGTGTGACACTGACTGACCAACCAGAAACTGCTACCTGAAACCCATGAAGAAGAAGGAAGATGAACACCAAAAAAGACAACACCCAAAATCCTCCATATTGTCCCATACCTATTACTATACTATAAAAACCTCAAATTTAAAACCCTTTACCATGTGAAAGCACACACTTCTATTTAACTACACACCCGTGATTTTAACTTCATCACTCAAATTTAGAAGCTGTCTCCAAGGCCTCAGGTCAAAAGCAGTGTTCTCCAGAGGGTCAGTGCCAGACAGCACAGAAAGCTCAAAACCCCCCAGATTTCTGGGATCCAACAAGATACTTTAGACAAAAAGCAATGTATGAAAACAAACAAGTTTTACATGACCTGCTAGAATAAAACAGGATTACTTTCACTTCTATTTAAGATTTTATTTTGTTCAAATTAGGAGTTTCTGGCCTTTCCCTGACAGAATACTAGAGTACTAAAAACTGAACCCTCTTTTACTGAGTGGAATAACATGGATGATTTTGGAAGAATTAAGATAACAAAATCCTCATATATACTCCAATGTCACTATGCTAAAAATCAAGCATCTGGCAAATTGGCTAACTGATAATAGAGGCCAAAATATTTCTCTTGAATAGCATGCAGAGGGAAAGGGTTGGACAATTTTTTTTATTCACAGGCAGCTGGGGGCACTGAGCCAGATCCTCTGTCCACATAAGTTTCAGTAGTGTTGTGGCCAACTACAGCTCTGTGCCATAAAAGTTTCAAATCTCTGATGAATGGCAGTAAATTAATTGTAAGCAAGCCCCTATTTTTCATGACCTAATATCCATATTTGCAATAAAGCACAAAGGGCTTAATCACTTAAGCACAAATGAATAGCCATGCAAAGGAGGACTTCTGAATGCCTCAGTGTCTCAAAGGTGAATCAAATAGAGATATATTACAGCCCACATGGTCAAGGAAATAAATCCTTAGTTATGCACTCTTTTTCTGTTGAGGTTTCCCATTCTGCTGTTCCAAAAGTAATCAGATCTCTTTAAGAGCACACCTCCAGCCTTTCACAACTTGTTCTCACACCCTGTACTGCACAGGGTTTGCTTGTTAAAGAACCTACCCAACACCAAACCGAGACAACACTGGTTTGATTCCTAAGGCTGATTCAGAAATCAAACATCAAACCTGACCAGCCTTTAAGATTTCCCCTCCTTATAACACTGTGGGCGACTGCCATGATCCAAACAATATGAGCATTCCCATTCCTTCTGATCCACACCAGCCTTCACATCAGCCTCTCCATTCTGATACAATGATACCTACTGATGCAATGGGAGTATCACATCAAGAACTATACCTGGATGTTGGGTAAAGCTCAGGCTATCATCCTCATTCCAGCTTTGGAAAAAAGGTGTTTTCCTGGCTCAGTTGAAAGCAACACTCTTGCATTTCTAGGTTAGGAAATTCATAGAAATAAGTCTCAGGTCTAAAACTAGACCAACTCCTAGATTCCTCCATGGCCATTTTAAATTTGGTTTTGTAAAAGAACTCCATCCATAAGCCTGTAAGGATCCCTGAAGCAATCATCAATATTATTTACCCATACAAAGTATATCTACCATTAAGTATTTATAGGTCCAAAGGATATTTTATTGACAAAATTAATTTGTCTTCGTTTATGCCTACACTAAGATTCTTGTGCAAAGAACTTAGAAAATATTTAGATGCAAAATTCCCTGCTTAAATATACAGTTCTGTAACCTTCAGGAATCCATAAAAAATGTAAGACCCTGGAATTCCCAAGTGTCAGGAAAACACTCCCAAACACCATTAAGCCAAGAAAGATTCTTCAGAGTTAAAAAACTTAGGCTTGATTTCTTGAAATGATCCTGTTGATCTGATAAGACACCTTTTACAACCATTAAAAAAAAATGTAGTGCTTCGTCTACCTATTATGCAATGCCTTCCTCAAGCACTTTCAAGAGGCGTTCACCTGCAGATTCTTAGTCCAAAGCTCACGATAAATGGTTTTTGCGCAAATCAAGATGTTTGATGCCAATCCAACTAAGCAAACGCTTTTGTTCTGTAAGGCAGGTAATCACAGTTACAGCACCTCATACTGTTAAATACCAGTTCGGGTAATGTTTAGTAAAACCAAATACAGGTTTCAGTGGAAGGTAAGAGATATATTTTAGCTCTAAGAGAATTACTTTTATTTTATTCTTTGCAATAGATGGAACACACTTGATTTAAGATCCCATTTTTACACTTACAGTACAAAATCCTAGCTGAACATTTCAGATGGATGTGACAGATTTAGATCCTGCAGTCACACTAGATACAGCTGTCCTTATTCGCATCAAGAAAAACTCCTTTTCTTCCCCACACCTTGGGATCTCCATTTGTAAAAGAGCATTATGACATTTGCCTCCATTATAATTTACTGAGAGCTGTTGACAGAAAAGTAGTATGTAAGAATACAGCGACATTTTAGGAAGAAATTTAAGTAGGTTCCTTTTAAAGTGCTAACTATGGCGTCAGATTTGTTTTAAATACTGATTTTAAAATAACTACCCTTCTTCTTTTCTTGAATCTCAATCTTGTCAAACCACAGTAAAATGAGACTTGGTCACCACTCAGAAGTGATATTTCAGCATGTACAAGAAACAATACCCAAAAGGAGATTTGGCTTTCTTTCTAAAAAATAACTTGCCAAAGTTCCCCTGTTAGATTTAACACCACTTGCATTAAAAGTCCATTTCCTCTTTTTCCTTCCAGATCCCAGTAGCTATGATCCCTCTAATATTTGATGATGAGGATGGCTAGCTCCAGAGACAGATTTATTTCCTACTGAACACAACATCATTTTCAAACTTGAATAACTGTAGCTTGAACACAGAGCCCTATAGCACCAAAGAAGGATTTTATTTCTGAAAATCACTGTTGAAGAAGGTCCCTTCACAGCAGTAAAGCTTACACTAGGTAATAGGTAGCTTCATAACCAAATCACTAAAGCAATGATCTCATACTGAAAGGCTCTGCTTCTCATTACCAGGTCTGGGGTTCATCCATCCATATTCATGAATTATGTGGGAAAAAAAACAAATATAAACAACCAAACAAACAAAACCCCCAAAAACAACAAAAAACCAAACCAAAAACAACAAAAACACAGCAAAACAAAAAAAATAACAACCCTACAGAATACAGCTTTTTAAAGGTTGCAGTAGTTGCTAAGTTTTTCTGACAATAAAAACAGCATTTACATAGAGTTGTGCATTATGTTTCTCCTATCCATGGCATGAAGCACCTGCAGCACATCTGGAAGGCTCTCACAAGATCCTGTCTTCAGTATCAAAGTAGCAACACATCACACACTAACACATCCACAAATGACCATTTAATAAATGCCATGAATTGATAGACCTTAATAGAAATGCTTTCATTTATGCAGAAATAAATCCAAAAGACAAATAGGACCACGGGTTAGTGCATCACTCCATCCTCCTCAGATGCTGCAGGAAAACATCCATTATCCTGACTTACCAAACGGCACGACTCTTGAGAAGAGCAGAGTAGGGTACAGCTGAGAATTGCTGCTCTCAGAGCCCTGACCTAGACATGAAAAGACACAGTCCTCCTCTCCAAGGAAAACTACCATTTAAAACAAGCTGACAGCAGCCACAGAAAAATCAAAGCAAAAAAGTTTGAATTTGAAAAGTTTTCAAATAGCCTGTGAACAGGACTTCTATGAGTTCCAGCCAGCCAGCCCTGAGCTTCGGACTTACACATACAGTGTTTTGTATTGCTGCTCTGAAGTAAGGCTGCTGAGCCAAAATAAATGCCTCCAATGATAACGCTGGAAGTTTGTAGTTTAATCTCCAGGTCCCCACTCTCTGGGAGAATTCAAGCTTCACACTAACAAAATCATGTGCAAAGTAGTTTAGAAATATCTTACTGTTTGATCCATAATGAAGTCTACTACTAATGTGAACTCTAATAAATCAGACTGCAGAAAAGTTCCAGCTGGCCCTCAGGGACAGTCATATCTGGTTGCTACACCAGCACAAATCCAATTACTCCAAACATACTTAAAACAGAGTGCAGAATTTGTTCCAGAAAGTTATCTGTATCAAGACTGTGACATTTCCAGGATTATTGTTTCCCAGTTACCACCAAGAGACTAGCAATGAGCACTCAAAAGATAACAAACTGAGTGCTATGGGTAAACATACTCAAAAATAGTTTCATAATACACGACTTGTTCTTAAAAGATGAACCTTGTTAAGCAAATTAACATAAAGAACTTTTGAAGTGTTTTCCAGATGTTTGCATTAATAAACAGAAAATCCTTTATGGTCTATTAAGGAAAAATATGGTATGATATGAATAATTTCCTATGTTTAAAATGAAAGAGAAGAAAACATCCAAGAACTGTCTAAGTTTAAAATAGTACAAAGGTGAATTTTATCTGTATGCACATGAATTTTCCTATTAATAAATTCTCACCAAAAGAATAAATTCAAGGGGAAAAAAATCCAAAGAACCAGCAGAATGGACAGATATAGTCACCAAACATCCTTAACATTTTGAAGTACTTTCAAAGAAAAATGAAAGGGAGACCTATGAAAAACAGGCCAGTATTAAGATTTCCCACATAAAATTTCATCTTCATACTTTGAAGATTTTCTCCCAGGTAGATCTGTTTGTTGCCTTCTTTAAGGTTAAAATGGCTGAGTAATCTCAAAACAGAAGAAAATATTATATTGTCCTGATCAGAAACTTTCTTGAGACAAAATATTAATAATTGGCACTGGCTGACGTAGGGTGCTGCCTAGGGCCAGGCAGTATATGACAACTGCATGGACAGTGCAGCAGCACCCAGGGACTGCCAAATCCCCAAGCCCTGAGTGAGTTGTTTCTCCTTTTCTTCCTCTCATGAGTCAACCTTTCCCAAAATGAGGAGAACACAAGTTAACCCTACATTTCTCTCTCCTGGCCCTGAATATGATGGATCTTACCAGAGGGCTGCCTCCTTTTCTCACCTAGCTAGCACTTTACTCTGCAAGGATTCTCATTAAAACCTCAGGAGGCTTTTCAGCAATTAGCACAGTGGGAATGGTAGTAATCAGCCTGCAATGGGGTCGTGCAACAGCCTATTTGCCCACGGGAACACAATGCAATTGCAATCATTAGTAGAAAGCTTTGGAAAAGCTTGAAAGCTTTCCAAGTCACTCATAATGCTGTGACTGTGTGCAGCTCCTGGCTAGGAATCCCTACAAAGCTGCAAAGCACCTGAGCTGGCCTCTTAAAGCATCATGAGGAGCAAACACAAAACACATTAACCTCCAATGCACTAGCTGCAAACAGTTACCAAGAGGCTCACGTTACCTTTAAGAGACCTCATGCAAACCCAAGTTTCCCCTGTATCTGTTTTCATCTATATCAGCATTAAAGAAGTTAGCCTCTGGCATGTATTTTATGCTCAGTCTTTGTTTGCTAACATCAGATTTTGAACAAGACCTCATCATGTGTTGGGATTTATTTTTCTTTTTTCCTTAGCACGTTCTTAAACCAAGCCCTGAGGAAATATTTGGAAATGGAGGGGTTTTAGCACAGATGTGCCTATACTGAAAATATTTATCAGAAGGTTTTCAGCAGTGGAATAGCAAGAAAATAGTTGCTTTGTACCTACCATTTCAAAGTTTTGGAAAATAGGAAAGGTATTTTTCAACTGATTTGAAAGGGAATATAAATCATAATTGTTGCAAAGGGAAGAGAAAAAGATTGTATTCCCCAAAGTCAGGCTTATTGATTAGACTTCTAAGTACATTATAGAGCTAAAAGCTGTATCCAACAGCTTCCACACATTTGCTGACTCTGCAGGTCATTTCAGACAGCACTGCTTATATCTTCACCATAGAAAAGCCCATTTTCAAGGTCACTGAAACTATTTTTGCTGAACTTTAATACTGCATGTGCACGTGCTAAATCCTGGATATTACACTATTGACTTAAAGAAAAATTACTTTTCCAGCTTGACTACATCACGTTCACTGAAATTTATGCGCTCTGCTTCAGTGCCCTTATTGGAGCTACCCAGCAAGGGTAAAAGTCCTGGATGAGTTTTGAAAGCACCTACTTGTACAATCAAGCACAACTTCCCTCATGTGTATTCCAGCTGCTTTTCTGTGCCAGGTAAGGAATTATCAGAGCAAAACTGCTTCACAAGGTCACTCCCATGCCTGACTCCCCACTCTCCCTGAGGATACATGGAGGGACAAGATTTTGCCAGGCAGTGCTGCACTTAAAACTCAAATAAAAAAATAGTTGTTACCATTACCTGAGGAACTCAAGTGGCTGGCTCCACCACATCTTGCCTTTAAAGAGAACTGGAGCAAATCCACAGGGAACTATAGCTACTTCCTGCACTTCCCCCTGCCTGCAGCATTCACAAGAATAAAGAACAGTCTAACCAAAATCTTTCCACAGTACAAACCCCCCTGCCACTAAATACAATTTAAATCCAAGCACCTGGGAATATCTGTAGGCTGTGATAGCCCTGAGTAGCCTCAGCTGGGGCCACCACCTGCACTTGCTGTTCCCACTACCCAGGGCTCCATTCAGACTCAAACACAGCAGCCAGGTCTGGCCTGGGTGATGTTATAGGTCTGTCTGTTTCCTGCCTGGAACATAATCCCCCCCATCCAGAGTTGTTGATAACCCCAGTCACAGCAACCAGTTCCATCCTGCATGATTGTAGCCCCCTGTCTGATTTAGGAGTGGGGAGGAAAAGGCTTGCATTCTAACCATTAAAACTCAATCTCTTTAATCAGCTAAAGCAAAGTGTCACTGCTCTATGTGAATGCTTGAGGACTGATCAAATCAATTTTTTTTCTTTTTGATAGCCACACAGAGTGACTTTTTGAGACCTCTTACTTTAATAATTCTGCCTAGACCTTCATAACAGGGACTATTATGGACTTCAGAAATAGAAACATATGTTCCTCCCTGGAGGAGGTGAGGAAAGATTAAAAAGCTTGCTATGAGGAGAACTTTCAACAAAATTACATACAGGCTTTTCCTCCATTATCTGCTCCATTCCTGTGAGCTGGTACAATCTCCTGTGGGCAGGTACAATCAGGATTTCTCTTTTCAGCTCCACAGTGTAAATGATGGGGCAGAAATGGGCTGTATGTTGACTTGGAAACATTAAGTTTGGTCCAGGCATGTGATCTGCACAACACTAAATGGCCCTCAACTTTTTCCCTGTTCTCTAGCTCAAGATTGCATTTGCACCTATCCTGAACAGACATTTCCCAGGGCCTAAGATATTTTATATCACTGGCTGATAGATAATACACTGTCAAATGGCAGCAATTTGGCTATTTTGCCTGAAGTCAAGTTGGTTACAAAGATTGCTCTGCTTCAGAAAATTCTTGACACACCAATTTACTATCTCATTATGTTCCTACTCTTTAGAGATAATACAGTCACATTAAATGCTCATTAGCATTGAGATTAAGAAAAAAAATTAACCCTTCATGTTACATTTTTCGCTCTGTTTCTTAAATAGCTCATGTCCTAAACGCTTTGATTTTTATCTCGTGTACATGCCAACTAATCATCTTTGCTCGAGTAGTAAGGAGTACTGAACAATGCATCTGATAAAGCTTGTTAAACAGATGGGCTTTCCCTTGGGAGATAATACACAGAAATACTTACTTTATAAAATGTACCTTTTTTCAATAAGAAGAAAAGAATGGAAGAGGAGCAGAAAAAACATAACAGTATTAGGAAAAGAATTAGTGATCAGCCATGTGCCTAATTTTCCGGAGAACTGAGACTAATAGAGCCACAGGGGACACAAACTTCATTGCATTGTGGCTTTTGTGTGGAGATCAGTCACAGGTACACATGCATTTTTTGTTACCAAGAGATGCACATAGCTCTGGGAGGAAACTACATCAGGCTAATTTGAGTTTGGGAGGGAGATTTATTAGAGAAAACCACTGTGTACATATGCTTATATAGCTTCCCTTCTTCATGCCAAGTAACTTTGTCAACTTCTTCACCTCATTTCCAACGTGCCAATCAATCTTTCCTAAAAATACTAAGTACTCTTTCAAAAGTTTATGTACTGGAGGTGCTGCTTCATGTATACCAGGTGAGCCTTAAAATCTTTAATTCATCATAGCACAAACACATGCTTAACTTTATGTCCAGGAAGTGAAAATTAGCATTATCTTTAGGATATTTTGGAAACCATGGGTGAGGGAGATATGGTAAAGAAAAGCCATCTGCACAGTTCTCAGTTGCTTTGAACTGCATTGGGTTAACAACTCAAAAAATTATTATATAGAGAAGCATAACCATCAGGTTTTAAATAGAACAATCAGGAACTCTAGTATGAACTCTAATAGACTGGGAATAGAACATTGCCTTCCCAGAATTTATTTTTTTGCCTACCAAATGACTGCCTACATAATGAATTACACACACAATGAGGAATAAAACAGTGTAAACATAACCACCTATCCAAAGAGCACTCAAACACATGAAAAACTTCAGCACGGAGTATTGAACAGTTTAATTTTCCAAAGTGTTTGGAGGGAAAAAGTCCCCCATCACCTAATCAGACAGCAAGCTTACTGCTATTGAAGGATGAAGTGCTGGAGTTAAGCTCTCATGGTGTTTGCTCATAAAAGCCTGGAGACGAGGAAGAGAGGAGAGGAAATGATGGGGAAAAGTCTCCTCTGGGCTACATAGCAGAGACATCTGCCAAAGCGATAGAAATTTATATTTGTAACAACAGTTGCTGCCCAAGATTAGCACAGAGGAGCAAGTAGTTAATCAAGCTTGCCTTACCAGTTCGGTATTTCACAGCAGCAGAAGTTACAAGCAGAGTAAACAGGCACTAAAGGGCCAAATTCCTCTGGAACCACATATCAGGGTCCTTCCAGAATAACTCAATATGATCTTCAGCCAGGTGCAATGTAGCAGGAAGGGAAATGTGGCCCCTGTCACCAAGAACAGACATACAGATACTTTTATCTGAGCTGCAGTCTGGGTTGTGTTATGGAGGAAGGGTTCATGGGCAGGTCTCAGAGCATCCCCACTGAGCCTTTTCAGGCATAGTATATTTTATAGTAGGCCACAGATACAAATAAGTCAAACAGGGAGATTAGAAAGCAAGTTATCTGTTTGGCACAGATTTTCATTGGTGTGAGGCCCTGAGGACCAGCAAGGATTTGCCACAATAGGCTGCTGACAGCTTTTCTTCTGCAGTATATTGTCCTGGCTCAATAGCACAAGGTCAGACTGAATGCTGTTTTGCCGCCTTTCTGCTTCTCCTGGGGAGCAATTGCTTAGAAAAATATCCCTTTACTTGACAGGTTTGTAACACAAACAAAAAAATCCATCCTCGTTGTGGTTATTGAACTGACTTCTTAGGAATCAAATAGTCTAAGACTAATAGTGTCATAGAGCCACCAACCACACCAATGTAAATTTAAGTGCACATGAGTGATAGCTGAGTGAGGATAGTCTGGTACAATAAACAAATGAAACTTCTTTTTTTTTTTCGTCTTATACAGACACTTCATTTAACAATTAGCAATTAATTCCTTCTCCATGCAGAAAGTAAGCCAGGAAAACTAACTATAAGAATTTCATTCACACAACCTTGTATGTAAAACCTCAAGTTGTTCTGCAGAACAAAATCTACAGTGAATGTGATGGAAAGGGAGGCAGTTGCTTGGAGATTTTAAAACTGCTGACAAATTACAGCTATCTTTGTACATTCTCAAGATGAATACTTTAAGGTTGACACTTTTGTGTACACAATAAAAGGGGATAATGTGGAGGAGGGAGGTACTGACACACCAAGGCTAAGAAAGAACATCACTACGTTAAAATAGTCCCTATAGACAAAGCAATGCCCTTTTAAGATACATCTGGAAACAAAAGAGATAGATATAGAAATTTCACAGAAGTCTTCCCTAATGCTCTGGTCTCTTGTGCTCAAGAGGAAGATCCAACCCCTCTGTCTGCCTGCTCCATACAAGACATCTCCTGAGCAAGCTGCCATGCCCTCAGCATGGCTGTCAGTATGTCTAGGCATCACAGCTTTACAAAATATCACAAATCAACTGTGTTCAAATACAGTGAATTTTCTGAGCTCTCCAGAACAAACCTGGTGCCATAATCCCACAAATGTACATAAATTACCCTTTTAAATTATATGTGCTTACTTATACACCACCAAGCAAAACATCAATTTGGCCATTCTTATAAGTATCCTATATAACTATTTAAACATTGTTATTAGAAGACTGACAGAGAAGGCTAGTCTATCTGAAGCAGCAGCCCACTTTTCCTGAAGGTCCAGCTCACCATGCACTGGCCTACCTCCCCAGAAAAAAAGCCTTTACAGTACATCATGATTTATGAGGTGCTGGTGAGGAAGGCTGCTCTCACTAAAGCTGCAGAGCTTAAACAGTGCAGCGGATCCCCTGAAGGACACCTACCCAAGGCAACCTCGTAGGACACACTGCCCCACCAGTGCTGTCATGTGCAATCTAGACATGGTCAGCTCCCTTGTCCTCCCAGCCTGTTCCTGAAACCACAGGGAGGTCTGAGAGGATAAGGGATGCTTGCCCACATCTTAGCCACAGTTGGCCCTCGACCCTTTCAGGCTCAGTCTGCAGAAGGAGCAAAGCCTGCAGGGGAGGTGCAATGGCAGCAGCACTCCTTGAGAGACGAGGAAGCAGCAGAGGCAAGGGCCAGGGTGCAGGAGGAGGGCCTTGGGGCATACCACACAGCCATACCGCACCATGGGGCTCACAGAGAGCCAGTTGGGAGCCCCTGATGGTGGTCATCTGCACAATCTACAGTCCCAGACGTGTTTTTCCTGAGGAGACTTGTCTTCAGTTTTAAATACTATTAGATTTGTAATAAAATAGACACTGCTAAAGGGACTTCTGCCATGTCTTCTGTCTTTTTAAGCAGGGTCCACTTAGTCCATTATATCCTGTATTTTCCAGGATGCAAAATTAAGTTAAAGAAAGATGAATGTTAGCCTCTTTACATATATTTAAAATTGTCTCTGTGACAGAGCTTCTGCTATTGATATCCAATGTCAATAACAGAATTAGGATATGAATATAAAAATATTATCATTACAAATGCATGTCAGCTTTGCTTCTCTTCTTGTTTTCTTCTATTAACTACAAACATGCTGCAGATGCTGTTTCAGAGATAAACACGCAAACACTATTGTTATTTCCCCATGAAAGCAAGGGTACAGGCAATTTATGACTATTCATGAATTTTTATTAGATAAATGGGGCTGTCTATATGAAATTGCCTGATCTACAGTTTTGTTTTTAATGTCAGCGTAATGCTACTATTCCTAAATGTTTTACAAGCTGTTTACAGAAAGCAAAGTTCAAGCCCATAATATAATCTAGCACTTAGCTTGGTCAAATTTAGAGGAAAGTAATCCATGCAATCTAGTTATAGTGAACTGGAAACAAAAACTGAGTGCAAAGCAGTCAATATAAACCTACATGAAAGATTTTAATAGATGCGCTCATATTTACTCTATTCAAATTATTCAACCAAATATTATCAGTTTACTTACATTAAATATATTAAGAGGTTTACACTGAGTGTATATTGATCTCTGGTCTTCACAAAAAACAGAAAATACAGGAAAATAAGGGCACTATACAGTGAGAGTATATGGCTATATTTAATCTCTTCCCGGTATGAGAAGAAAAACGGAATCTAGGAAGCTGGCCAAAATACATGTCCATCACAAATACTCTGCTAACATGCTTTCAATTATGCATTCTCAAAGGGACCAGAAGGTCCTAATTACAAGAATGAAAAATAAACCTGAGCAAAACACCAATGAGGGTGGCAGCTCAGCCTCTGTTTCTGAGATGCTGACCCTCATGCTCAGGGGAACAGAAAATGCTCAGCACAGCTCACTGCTGGGCCTTCAGTGAACAGGATTCTTTTTCCTGTTATTTTTCTGGGCTCCAGAAAATTTAACAGGTTTTGCATTCATATTATTGGCTTACACAAGAATACCCACAGAAATTCCCTGTCTCAAACTCCCAGTAGTGCTGTATTTGGAAATAACGTGAAAGCACCTCCTACCCATTCAATTTTCAGGTGGCATTATGGCCAAGCAAGGCTTCATGGAGAATCATTGCTACAAATAATAGTCTTCAGAGGTCCCAGGCAATAAAAATAAGGAAAAGGGGCCTTAAAATAAGGATATCTTTTTTGCACCAGCTGGTCCAAAACAAGCAAGATAAGATGACTCAAACTGTGGCCCATCATTCCCAGGCTGTGCTGGTATAAGCAGGATCACACCAGGGCCAGAGAATTCACTGCTGAAATCATCCAGGGTGAACTGGCAGCCTCTCTAAGAGCCAAGCTGCTCCTACAAGACTCAGTCACAAAATTAATCGTTTGAAACTTATTCCCCACCACACCAAAACCATCTCTGACTAAAAAAATAGGCTTCAGCAGGGTGACAAGGTCTGAAAGAAGTGCACACTGACATCTTATATTTTCACTCCCAATTAAGAGTAGATATTGGCGTCCCCAAATGAATCTAAGTCAATGATCAGCTGCAGTTATCCAGTTCCCCAGTTCTGCTTTATACTTATTTGTAAGCAACCCATGTCCTTGTTAGAATTTCTAGTTCGTTCCACTCTCTTCCCCCCTCCTCCCATTTTTTATTTTAGATCTGCAGATGTTTTCACAGACAGGGAAAATTTTATTCTATTCTTCCTCTAGATGACCTTCCACAACTCTAGTTTATCAGATGGTGTGCACACTTACATACCAAAAGAAAGCATGCAAATGTAGATCTTGTTTTAAATACTAATTAAATGCATTACAATAACTCTGTAAGTTCTATGGTCTATCTTGCATAATTTCCAAGCAACTCTAAGCTGTACCTGACTAGTTCCACCAAACTGCCAGCATAATGCATTCAGGTTATCATCTTCACTTACTAACTTCTGACTCACACTGGGATTGTAAGTGGTAGGAAAGGACAATGGGAACATTAACTCCTCATTGCACAAAGCTTTCCATAAATCAAAATCTATTCTTGCTCATATAATAGAAACTAGTTTAATTAAAGGAAATGGAACGGAGGAAAGAGTCTATAAGTTACTAAGAGAACTCTAGCCTAATGAAGGAGAATTCAGCCTGAAAGGTTAAATTGAAATTTCTTCAGTCAAGACGGAAATCCACAAAGTTAGACCATGACTTTATAGTGTCAGCTGATGTTGGTCATTGACAAATACAATAATAGCAAGAAACACGGTATCAGAATAAAAACTAAAATTAGAGATAAGATTTTCTATTAACATTTAAAACTTGTCATGTTTTTGATTAGGGCACTGATCTTCGAGTAGAGATGTTGAGCAACAAGTCTCAGCAGCCAAAAATTCTGTCTAAGGATAGTGGTGATGGCAATGGAGTAGCATAAGGTGCAGTCCCTTGCAAGCACAAAGTTACCTCTGATAGGATTTTCTATTCCTATCCAAAGAAAGCTTTCCAGCGTGCCTCAGCTAAGCCAAAAAAACTCTCCAGACACCAAGCTTTGATTGCAGTTACCTATGACAATCAATATTGTTTGGATTTTGTCAGCCTGTTGCAAAAGGGAAGCTTGTCTCACTCACTGCAGCAGCAGCAAGGCAGAAAATCACCAGTTTCCTCATGCCCCTGGATCCTGCAGAAGGAACAGAGGAGTAGGAGGAAAGGAACAGGTCTCCAGGCAGGAGGAGAGCAAAAACCACTGCAGAAAACAGGGAAAATTATGAAATCCAGCTCTGACATGCCCAAAGCACAGCTGGTAAGATTTTGTGATAAGCAGTACATAACAATAAATAGATTTTCCTAACTGTCTTCCTGTATCAGAGTATGCTGTCCAGGGATAATTACTAAACCTCATGCTTACTTGCTCCCTTTTTGTTTCCACTTTTCCATTGTCCAGTTGTTTAAGACCAGAAATAGTCCAATTTCACAAACATTAAGCCAGTATCATCCCCACTGCATGAAAGGATAGGATTTGGTTCTAATTAATTAATTATTATAATAAATTATAAAATAGCTTGAATTATTGATTATCCAGATACAAATACTCCAAATGCAAAAAGTATCTGACAGCAGTGAAGGCTTGCTTACACAGAAAGAAGTTAAAAGTGAATCCAAAATAATTACTTCCAGACCACAGACCTTCATTTTGGAATAAAACTGAGAAGCCCATGTCTGAGGTTGCCTAGAAATCCAGTCAGAACTTTGAACCCAATCACTCTCTTCCTCTGAATTAGTTCTATAGTGAAGACAAGGTTCTATAGTTAAACTGTAACTTGAGGATGGCAGAAAAAAGTGGCAAAATTGCTCCTTAAGGAATTACCATGGACTTCTTTTTGGTTATGTTTTTTTACTTAGGATAGCATTGATCTAACTATCCATAACTCTCATAATAAGCATTTCATCAACTAACCTCATCACCAAACACTTTTTCTGTCCCCTTTCTGGAAGGTTGGGTTCCTTTTTTCTCTTAAGTGACCGGCAGCTTTGTACACTCCATTAGATTTAGTGTCAATGGAGCCTGGTACAAATTCCTCACACTTGATTCAGCCACCTTCAAACAGTTACATGATGGTTCATCGCACCTAAAAATCAGTACAAAATCTGCAGCAGAAAATTGTCTTGGTTCTTCAGTTTACAGATTTCCACAAGTCCATTCCTCAGGAATGCTGGAGTTTGCTCCAGGACCATTTAATTTACTCCCCAGCAGAATGCTTCTTCTGAGAACCAATCCTACAGATCTGAGCTCCAAAGGTGACAGCAGAGAGAAGGAACCATGAAGAGGAGCCATGACAGGGATTTTGCTGTGTGCACTCTCTCCTGAGGCAGGGCACACAGTTGGAAGTAGAAGTAGCTGTCTTTCTTTTTCTGAGACAATACCTGGCAAAACAGACTGAGGAAGTGCATTGCTATCCTGAATTATAGTGGTAGAGAAACCCCTAGGGGAGAAACTGTGTGTCCAAATTCAAGTTCAAAGTGGAGCGAGAACAAGTAGGCAAGAAACTAGCTTTAAATAAATTTGGGATGAAAGTTAGAAGGTGGATCTTTAGCCAGAAGGCATAGGGGACCAAAAGACTCTTTCTGATTGTGTGGCAGAACTATTAATAAAATAGGAATTTCTCTCAAGAATTCAAAAACTTTTCTTATCTTCCATTGATTTGATGAAAATCAAGAAAATTTTTATCTTCTGGACAATTCTAAGTCCCTTATCCTAGGTTATATGGTTGTACTTTGAAACAAGAGATTTTTATATAAAACACACCACTCATTATTTTAGAGGTGGGAAAAGAACAGCAAGGAGAAAAGAGCACTCCACCTTTCCAGGGATCTTTGTAAGTTTTGGCCGCTGTAATCTGTAAAAGCTCCAGTGAAATAAACTTTCTGTCTTATGCAAGCAGGTTCTTGCTAACTAACCCCCACAATACTGTCCTGGAGATGCATTCAATTTAGCTCTGGGTACCCACCTTTTCAAATAACAGTATGGCTCTTCATATTAATCTAATGACATCTGGTTTAAAAAAAAAAAATCCATGTTAGGAATCCCTGATGCATAAGCAAGAGAAATTTGAGTATGGTAGATTAGAATAGACTCAAACCAATCACAACGTTGACCACAAATGCTGAGAAATGTTCCTGACATTCATTAGAATCAAATAGCCTTTAATTTTAACATAAGTCCTTGGTCATATTGAATATTAATGTCCATGGCTAGAAGTGGTAAGTCAGAGACAGTCACCATTTTATTTCAGGCTGCTTATATTGGATTCATTAGCAATTTATCATCAATGTAAAGACAAAATTCAATTCCATCTGTGAGCTTCAATGCACGTAAGACTTGTACCTGATAAATTGCAGATAAGCAAGAACTGGAGCTGCCATAATAGAGGTTAAAGGCCTCTGAAAGTTTCAACAATTTTATGACATGATGCAATTTGGATAATAATTATAATCATCAAAGGCAGAGCTTAAGTAACTCCTTGGAAAAAACAGTCACACAAACCTGGAGCCATGCTAAATTTTTAAATCTCAAATATCACGATTTAGGAGCCTTTTAGGGACTTCTAACAACTTCAGACATGATTCATTTAGAATTTTTGTGCTTCAATTTGACAGTATCCAATTCATATTTCTTCTTAAATGTGACCTGCTTAACTGGAAGCATTGGGCCATGCTGATATACCTGAGCAATGTTAAACATTGCTTAGGGTAGGGAAACCAGCAAGGCAATCAGACAAGAAAGGCAGCCCATGATGCAAGTAGGAGGGGAGCAGCCTGGCCCATTATAGGCAGAACTGTAGGTTAAGTCTTAGGGATTTCCTTGCTTTGCTTACACACAGAGGAGGTTCAGCACAAAGGCAATCCATTCCCCCTCCTCCTTTGCACAATAAACATTATGCAAAAAACTTGTGACAAACAGCTTTCCTAGCAGGCTGTCCCTGTAAGATTGCAGAAGATAGTGTGGCACCACACTGTCTAGAATAAGGTAGAGGTAGTCCTTCTTACTAAATAATAGACTCTGACTTATTATCTGATCCTGTTTATTATTACATGCTTTGATGTCTAGAGTAGGCATCTGGAAATAATTTGAAGAGAGTAACAGTAGGGGATAGGAATAAATTAATCAGACATCACTGTGAAGCCACTTTCTTAGCAAATCCCCCCATAAGTACTTATTTTTCACCATTAAATTACAATTTAAATCAACTAAATACAGTGGATGAGCTTTGCACACAAACAGAGAGACAACACCACACGCAGTGTAACAGGGAAAGAGAAACAAAATATTAACTCAAGCTCATGATCCACAGTTAAATTTGTGTGCAATAAAATGGAAATGTCATGTGTGATCATGGTTTCTCTAAGTGTATACATACACTGATTTCTGAACTTTGTAAAGCATTAGTTTGTCCTTTAAACTAAACTGAGAACTAAAGCTAGAGTTGTATAAAGGTCACCAAAGTGTAAATATACTTACCACTCTAGAGCTTGACCCTATGCAAAAATAATGAGTAAAAAGTCACATTCAACTGAATTATTTGCAAAAAGCATTTAATGTACTATTTTTCTCTTTGGAAATTACCATTACATGATCAGCCCCTGAATAAATACTTTATGCAGAGTTTTGTGAAATTAATGTAAAAGCAACAATACAATGTACTTTACAAATACTAGAAACAGGAAATATAAAAATGTGACAGCAAAGGGCCCACAAAGTTACCAGAGTGGTAGAACCAGGAAGCAAGTTCTGTCCCCTCAATTCCCAGCTCTCTTCTCCCCTCTTCCCCTACTCCCATTGAACTTTTATTTGTACATTAGTCTTCCAAATATCCCCACATGGTAGGCAAGATATAAATAAGGGTTTTGTGTTTAAACGCCAATTCCAAGAGAAAATCTCAAGAATCTCAAGGTGATCCTTCACATCCTACTACCAGTGTGTTTCAAGTGGAAAGGAAACATTTCTTTAAAAGGAGAGGATGGTCTGGCATGGAAGTTGGGAAGAAATTTGAGTTCACTATCACAGGTGTGAATACAACTTATAGAAAAGTTCAAAGCTGAGAGAGACCTTAGAAGTAAGGAGAGGGGGAAAAAAGAAAGAAGACCTTAAATACAACGCAGTTATCTTGTAACCTCTGAATGACAGAGGACAAAAATAACTTCAGCAGCTGCAATTCTGAGTGCAATGGAAGTGAGCAGAAAGAAGTAGAATGCTGTCATTGAGAGGGTAAGTGAGAGTTTATTTATGTTAGACTGAATCAAAACCTGAAGCATTTTCCTTTCATTCCTAGAGAATCATGTTGAGTCAAACGTGTTCTTCAATTCAGCACTAAGTTTTCTGAATTATATCTCAGTTACATTACTAATGATTGGTCACTAATTAAACCTTTTCTGTGAGATGTAAGCAAAAAGATGTGAGGATAGTAATAATTTTAAATATAAATGAGGTACAAAAGCTAATGTAAGACTTGATAATGATTAAAAGCTGAAAAGGAAAAAATAAAAATAACTTTAAAATAATGAACAGAAAAACTCAAGCCGATCTGGGAATTACTTAAAACAAGAACAAATTATTATACAAGCATCCAGAGAGTGAGTACATGCCACCACTTACAAAAACAAAGCCGTAATGCAGCTATAGAAGGTGTGGCAGACAGAGAAAAACTGTCAAGTAATAATGGATTTTCAGACTGTGTTATGTAAACAAAAAGTGTTCTGCTTTAATTTTTCTTTTTAAAAGAAAAATATGGCTTTATTTTTTTTTTAAAGTAGAATCACCATACTTCCTTGATTCACAGTGTTCTAGTGTCCTCCAATGGATACTTTTGAAAGTACTTGCTCTGTAAAAGTATATTAGAATTACAGCTGTGCCTCACTTAATGGTTTTGGTGTGGCATTTATTGCAAGATATAAGAAGAGGAGACAATGTAAGATCTTACAGACTCCTTATCTTTCTTTCTATATTTAAAGAGACATCAGCACTGCTGGATTATCTCATCTTCAAAAAAGGAAGGAAGTGTGATCTTTTGCCAAGTTTTAACAGTGCCACCTGACAAACCACTGAGTCTAGTCCTGACCTTAGCCATTCATTCATCTCATGAACATGCAAAAGGATCAAGGCAGCAGAATAACGAGAGTGTAGGCAGCCCTCAGCATCTATATATAGAACAAAGATCCCAAAGCAAGATATAGCAGTCTCTGGAGATGTATGGCACAGCTGACAGTGAATCTCTGGAGCCACAGCTTCTCCCTCTTCTTTCCAGCTGGTTTTGAATAAATTTTGAATAAAACATCACTGAAGAAACATTCAAGACTTTTCATAGCTAAGTGAGAAAAAAACTGGAGTCAGCACTCATTTACATTGATTTAGTTGATGTAGCAAAAATGGGGGTGATTTAATTTCTTTTAGTTTTTCAAAAATCTAGATTATAAAACTAACTGTTCCAATTTATAATCTGGAAGAATGATGCTCTAAACAGTTTCTCTGGATACATGGTTTTTCTTCAGTCATTTAAGGCTTCTTTAGATGACAGTTATTGCATAGTAAGTTGGTGTAGCAAATTTCTCCCCCTGGGTCAGCTGACAGCCCCCACAAGTCATGGATTTCCTCTGCTCCAGGTCAGTGATCCTTATCATGATCAGTGTCTTCTACCAGTGGTAGCTGTGTTAGCCCTACCTGCCCCATTCCCTAATCCAGTCCTTGCATCAGCCATCTTCTCCTGGCTACACTCACTTTTTTCCAAATACTTTCAAGCATCATCTTTCTTAGGATAAGCTTAAAAGCCATGGATACAGGGAATGGAATAAAGCCATGGATACAGGGAATGGAAGAAGTGTGCATTGGTTGCTACTTGCATGGAAACAAAGGATTTTTTTGTGCAACATGGATTATCCTACTTGTAACGAAAACAAAGATACTGGGCACATCTGATATGTACTGGGAATACAGAGTCATAGAATACTTTGGGTTGAAAGATACCTTTAGAGTTTGCCTTGTCCAAATCCCCTGCCATGGGCAGAGACAGCTTCCACTAGACCACATTGCTCAAAGCCCTATCCAACCAAAGCTCTTCCAGGGATTCACAGCTTCACTGGGCAACATTCTTCAGTGTCTCTCTCCATCTCTTCTATAAGCCCCCTTTGAGCATTGAAAGGCCACAACAAAATCTCCCCTAAGCCTTCTCCTCTCCAGGCTGAAGAGCCCCAACTCTCTCAGTCTGCTTGCATAGGAGAGATGCTCCAGCCCTTGGACCATTTTTGGGGCCCTCAGTCCAAGATGTCCACATCCTTCTTTTGCTGGGGGCCCCAGAGCTGATGCAGTGCTCCAGGTGGGGCCTCATGAGGGCGGAGCAGAGGTGGAGAATCACCTCACCCTGCTGGTCACACTGTTTTTGAGGCAGCCCATGACAAAGCTGGCATTCTAGGCTGCAAACACACACTGCCACCTCACATCCAGTGTGTGTTTGTGAACCTATGAATATTTCCAGGTCCCTCTCCTCAAAGCTGCTCCCAGTCCATTCACCCCTCTCAACTGTACTGATATTGGGGATTGCCCCAGCCCACATGCAGGACCTGGCTTTGTTGAATTTCATGATGTTCACATTGGCCACTTCTCAAGCCTGTCAAGGTCACTCTGGAAGGCATCACTTCCCTCAAATATACCAAAATGCATAAAAAAAGCAATTAGCATAGAGTAGCTAGTACACTATAAATTACAACCTAGTTTATTTTGTGCTGGTCTACCTGTCAGACACAGCTTTCGGAATCCAAATTCAGCCACAGAAATTCAAAGGTCATCATCCCACCTGCTCCTGTCTCCAGGATTTTTGGTCCTCCAAACTGAAGATAACCCTCAGCTCCCTTCAAATCATTATGTACATCCCTATACAGGTCCTAAACAGAGAAAAAAA
>VXBI01001485.1:112296-127294 GCA_013397375.1 Toxostoma redivivum | reverse complement strand
AAAACAACAACACAAACAAAAAAAAAAAAAAAAAAAAAAAAAAAAAAAGCAAGCCAGGAGGGCACATGACACTCTGAAAAACTAATGATTAGAGCAAATTTGTCTAAGGGTCAGAACCACGCCATTTCAATAAGTATTGCACACATATGTCATCCCAGAGCAGCACTGGCCAGCCTGCCTTTTATTGATGATTTCTACCTGCTTTGCAGACGGACAGAGAAGCCAGCTGAGCAGCACTTAGCCTTATTAGGCATATGAAGCTCCCTCACGTGCATAAAAATGCACATACCACACACAGAAACATCCTCTCTTACAGAAAATAGTTTTAGCAAAATGAAAGCATATTTTGTCTATATTTTTCCTCAAGATACAAATGAAACATTTTCAGTGGGATAAGAAAAAAATAAACAGATCACGTTTAAATAAGTGGAGGGAGGTTGGGTGTGGGGTTTTTTTTGGGGGGGGGTTTGTTTTGTTTTGTTTTTGCAAAGAGAAAAACAAAGGAGATCTTTCGGTGGGAAAAATCAATCCCTTCACTGATGGGCTGGCTGTCTCCCTGTCTGCACAGGCTGATGCTCCTTTGTTCCCAGCTCAGTTCCCCAGCCTTCCAGCTGAGCTGGTGCCTCAGAGGATGCCTCCTGGCTCCCTCCCACCGAGCATAGCCCAGAAAGGCAGCTCACTGCCCACCCTTCTCACCCCTGTTGTGACAAACATCTAAAACCCCTCTTCCCACAGGATGCAATGCTAGCAGAAGCAGGACTTTCCAAAAACTCATATTCCCTTTGCTTCCCTGCCTTAAAAATATCAAAGAGAGTATTTTGCTATTAATTCATGGCTTTTTTTTTTCTCTGTCTTAGAGCCAATCAACAACAACAAGAGCATGGTCAGGGTTACAGGCAAGAAATTAGTCTTCCTCACCAAATGATTTGCAGTGGCAACCTTTGTTTTGGATAAAAGCTTGAGGCTTATAAGCAGCAAGGCCAAAGGAAGGAAGCTATTTCACACAAGCAGAGCATGTAGCTCATTAGAGTTGTGGGGCAATAGGGATGTTCAGCATAGGGGATAGGATGTTGAGCAAGAAGGAGGCTGGATGTAGGATCCTGTCCCTGCCACAGCCCACAGCAGCTCCAAGTTATCTTTCTCCCTAGCACAGCCTCAGTAGCACTGGACTCAATGCAGTCTCCTCGGGGCTGTGTACTCCTTTTTGTCCCTAATCTCCTATCCATCCTTCTGAGTCTGTCCCATACACACTGGCATGGGGGGCCGTGGGGCTGGGGCACACTGCTGCACCCAGGGCCACCTCACAGGGCACCCAGGGCCACCCCACACAGTGCCCATCCAGCATTACCATCAGTCACGGGCACTCACCCCCACAAACTTCCTCCCACGTAATTACACCATTCCTTTTCTAGCCCAAAATTATGTTTGTGCTAGCAGAGTTGTATGGCTGAAAGCCCTCTCAGATACCTCGATGGAAACGGTGGTCAGCAGCACCAAATTCTCTGCAAGAACACCGAAACTGCATTAAACAGCCCAGGAAAGGCACAGAGAGGTACTAAAAATAATTTAAAATAATCCAGCCTCCCTCTGCTGCTGTGTTGACAAGCACAAACAGGTTACAGACAGGAGGTGCAGTGCTGCAGCTTTCTATTGACAGTGCTGTCCTCTGTAGCTGTGGACAGAGTGCAACCCTTGTTTTGTGTCTCAAATCAAAAGCTGTCACAGAAGTTTGTACAAACACCATCAGGATTTTTCTAAGGCATGCATTCATAGCTGCACAGATAAACAGCAGGATTTTGCTGTTGAAAGAAGAGACAAAAGCAGGGGGGAATTCCTGTTAATGTTACAGCCTGAGCATTTAGGTGGCTTGGGAATTCCTCCTTGATTTGAGATACACACTTTGGCACTTATGTCCAAAGTGACAAAGTACAAATACCAAAAATAAAAAGAGCAGACAGAGGACAACACCAGGTAAAATAATTTCCAACCAATAAACCAAATACCATTTGTAAAATGTCTTTCTATATCAGTGAGAAGAAATAAAATAACAATTTATTCAGCAGTTATGAGGATGATATCTGTATCAACTACACATTTGATCAATGTCTAGTCATCAGAAGCTCTCCTCTCCTTTCCTCCAAATGATGAGAAATGGCTGAAGATACTACAAGTAAACTATTTGCAATTACATTTCCAGATAATTAGATCACACAGTTACTTTTAAAACCACTTCTGCATCACTGGAAGAACAGACATATGAGGAAAAAATGGAAAACAGAGAAGAAAAAAAATCCCCAAGTAACTACAGGGAACAGTAATTTAGGCTTCATCACCAGGACTTACTCATTTGCAAGCTACAGGGCTATCCCTTAAAAAAAATCTGTCACTGGAAAAACAAACATTGTTACATGCAACCTGTAGTACCTGCCAGCTCCCTGACAACAGATTTCAGTTACCAAAGGTAATGTTGGTGCCATATCATCAGTGAAATTACCCCTACATGAAAAAAACATAAGGGTAAGGGAGGCAAGGAACTTGTCAGGGACATTCAGGCTGCTGGTGGCCTAAGAGCTCTGACATCCAGACAGTCCTGGCTGAAAGCAGCTGAAAACAGCAGAAAAACTCTTCTCATAGAGCTGGTAGTTAGCTGCTCATGGTGTTGGTCCATTAAATCTATCTATTGAAAAGTAAAATGATTAAGCAAAAAAATGTAACATTAATCTCCAGTATCGATAGGTGATGTCACTTCACCAAAGAAGACTAAAGATGTTAATCAAGCAACAAATTTAAAGAGATTAATCTTCTCAAGAGAGTTAAGAAAAATAGCTGATAGGGACTGGTGACTGAATTCTCTACTTATTTCCAAATTAAAAAGTTTCAGTCAATTTTGGGAAAATACCAGAGAATCAAATTCAGTCGTAAGTGCACAAGACTCAAAGAAAAGCCCACAGATTTCAGGTATTTGTTGAAAACACCAAATTAAAGGCTGCAAATAAACCAAAACTAAGGCTAATTGGAAATCAGATGTTATATTCATTACCATCAAGTGGTATTGAATATGATTAATATGCTTATATAACTATTAAAAGTCTGTAGTAGGCATCAAAAAACTATACAAAAAATGCACTAAGCAATTCTTAGATAAGAGCCATGGAACTAGCTTTGGGGTGAGAAAAGGTAACACTAAATTTCAGAAAAAAAACCCAAACAAATGTTCTCAATTAGATACTCTCAAAAACTAGAGAGTCAGAAGAAAAAGTAACTATTATTTCTACTGTCTGTCCAAATCCTGCTTGGGAAATAACACTTATATTGACACCAACACACACACAACTCTTGGGAGGTTGATAAGGAAAGGAGAAACACAGCTACTATCCTGCAAAGCAAAGGATGTCTTGTTCCAAGAATATACAAGCCCCTTTATTATGAGGCAGAAAATATAATGAAAGAAAATATCCCTCTTCACCTTTACAAGGTGCACAGTCTCCACCTTGACTTCTGCTCTCCTGAGTCTGCTACATCACACCTACAGGCACAGTTTCCATATGTGTGCTTTCTGGGGTTCAGTTCATGCTTTATGGGATTCATTTGTGGAAATAAGGGAAGAAAAAAACTCTGCTTTGAGAAATGCACCTTGCCAGTGACAGATGAGGCCCAGTACTGCATTTGATTGGCATCATTCCCAGTCACCAATGTCTGAAGGTACTCAAATCAATTTTCACTGTGGAATCCTGCTGAGGACAAGCAGAGTACCAAGGATCAGCAGAACCTGTCTCAGGGATAAAGCCAGTAGGAATTTTAAAATTATGGGAGAACTGACCTGTATAAGGAACTGACCTGTATAAGCCAGGCAAATCTATGACACACTGATTTATAGGGATTTGTCAGCATGCCAAAGAAAGGCTGGTAATTTGTTGGCTGGTTGGAAAAGTGCATAGTGGCACTTAAGCCATGTAAGTGCAAATGGTCACTGCAAACACACACACAAAAAAAGACTGTCCCTTTTCCCTGGTTTTGTAGTAGTTTGTGTAACCTTTTTAAAATTCCTAGGGACCTAAATATAATTATATGTCTTGGGGATGAATTTGGACACCACTTATCACATAATACCTGGTACGGCTTTCAGTTTAGCACAGACCTTAAATGTCAGATATAGGAGAGGAGAGTCATATTTCTTTGAGTATTTCAGCAATAATTTACAATTTCCAACAAAAATTAGAAATTATAATTCAGGGAGACTCCTTGACCATTAAAATCCTATGTGATTGTAGTTGGTTAAGCTGGGTACAAAAATCATTGGGAAACTATGAGAGGGAAGAAGACTCATCTTGCTCATCTGAGGCACACAGAGATATTTTTCATACCTTCAGTATAAACCATCAGAACTGCTGCTGTAAGATGGCTCTAAATATGTGCTGTTGTGCTGTTATCCTGCAATACCAGCTCCTCCAGCACAATGCCTGGAATCATTTCTGCACAAAGTGTTACCACAGCTGCTGCTGTATATTTGGCTTGAAGTTCCACCTCTAGGGAAACCCATGCCAAACTATTTATAATAATGGGCTGCAATTTATGTGAAATGACTTTGTACCCTTCCTACAAGAGAAAGATTCAGCATACCAGTCTATTCATTAATGCCTCATTAGTTTAAAGGTTCCTTTATAAAGCAATAATACGGGTACTTTGCTTCTCTATGGTGTCGTTCTGCAAAGAATGTCAAAATGTTTTCCAAATGTAACCAAATATTTAACAGCCTCCAAAATCAGTGTGGAAGATGGGAAAAGATTATTATGTCTGCACCTAGTATACTTTCATATTCCTGATAAAAGGAGGCATTTAATAGTCAAAAGCCTCTGGGTTCCTACCAGGGCTCTCCAACCTGGCTTTCACCTTGCACTGCTCTTGGAAAGGAGAGAAAGGCATGTCACAGGCAGAGCTGTACACAAATTCAGGAAGAAAAGCTGACTCTGTCAGGGGAATCAAGCTCACAGTGTAAAAACTGCGTGGAATTCTCTATCTCATGTGGGTTGCACAGCCAGGGTTTCTTATTTGTGTACTTGATGGATGGCTTGAAAAATATTACAAGAAAATTACAATGAAATCACAAAAAAATACACAAGTTCAAGTCTACAAAGCACTTAAGCAAGATATTAGCTTCCAGCATAGGAGTAATCAAAAACAATGCAACATAACCTGTTTTACCAACTCAGAGCATAAAGCAAGAATTTGCTCTCATATTAAACGTCTGGTGGGGGACAGTAAAGGCTGCCACACAGATACACAATTCTTCCACAAAGTTCACTGTTCACTGTATTATCTACCTGAAAGTGGCCAAATTTAGACTCTCTCTCAGCTATGAACTCTGTTCTTAGATAGAGGTCATCCCCAGCTCCACAGTTTTGAATGCTGATGCAGTTTGAGTGTTGCCAATTTCCTTGAAAGCTTAGAACAAATTGCTCTCTGTGCTGCCCATCTCTTTCAGTTTTTCCTCCAAGGAATACTGGAGGCTGGTAATAGAAACTTCTGGATGGAAACAAGCAAGCAGTATAGCAAACCTCCACTCTTCTGCCCAAAGATAGCCCCAATACTTGCACTGCTTATTTTTATTCACGCTAAAATAAAGTGGACCACTAAGTAACCTAGTTTCTCTGAGCCAGACAGCCCTGCTGAGCAAATTCACAGCTATCTAATTCAAATCACATATTTTCTCAAAGCCTGCCAGTGACCTCCAACAGAAGCTATAGAAATCCTGGTTCATCTTTGTCTCAAACTGACAATGATAACGCAAGCTGAGCAGATGGCCATTTGTCTGGTCAGGAGATTTCCTGTGACATTCCTTTGGCCATATATCTAAGATACTTCCTGCTCTTTCATTCAGAATATCTTGATTTCTCTCTTTCTGAAGGTGACATTTACATCCTTAACGTCTTGACAACTTCTGGAATGAGATAAGCAGTCTTCTATGTTTATTTGCTGTAGTGTACCTCATTGGCCGGCAGACAAAACCCAAAGTAACCAAAACCAAAAAAGCAACCCTACCTCTACCATAGCTGGCTCTTTCCTGTGTAATTTATCTGTGTTTTACACACACCCAAAACTCACCCCACTTAGGGTGAATGATTGAAATTATTAATCCAGTGCTTAAGATGAAGATATGAGGAGACCTGGGCCATCTGTAAAGATCACCCGGAATCTGCTGCAAGCCTACATTTGGACAATATGCATGTTCCTGACAGCTTAGATAATTGAACACTCTGCACACAGGCATCTTCCCTAGGGGGTGTGCTGTAGAAAGGAAAAATACAGCCCCAGACTATAAACCCTGCCAAGTACAAAGCACTCCACTCATTCATTACTCCACCTTGTCCAATTCTCTACCGCCTCCTCATAGGCAGAGGAGAGAGAAAAATCCTGGGAGGAATATTAAAATCCACATCTTAACTCTGAATCATCATCCCAGGACTTCTTTCCCTAAATAGGCAGCTATGTATGGGTTTTGTTAATTATGTTGTTCCCGGCCAACAAATATGTGACATGTTCCCTGTGACCACCACTGACCATAGGACACTCCATCACTCAGCAGCTTCGTGAAGGCAACAAGGAATTTGATCTTCTGTGTGATGAAGTCTCCGATAATCTCAGCCTCCCACAGCAGAACATAGTTGAAAGGACTGTGCTCACAATACAAAAATACAGTTAGTTTTTCCATTTAGCAAACTGTACTGTAAGTAGTATATCACATTTTTGCAAAATTGTCCATAAGTCATTCTCAGCTCCCAACGCACTAAAGTTTATAAAACACATGTTAAGTCCCATTTATTTTGCTGGAAGCAATCCCGTATTTTCAGCCAGTGATATTGCCAAATGCAGATATTCATAAGTCTTGACTAAAGCACTATGTTCCAAAGTAATAGGTCAGTATTTTCTTAAAGATATCATTCTTTCTTGGACTAATTTTCAAACTGTAGTCCAGAACCACAAGGACTACAAAACTGAGTTTAAATTTAAAGTTGAAGATTTGAATCTCAGTTAACAAAACTCAAGCCTTAAGATCAACACAAAACAGATGAGAGATGGCAACGCTGAGTTAGATAGGCACATGCTTAAGTGATTTGTTTTGTTTCCTTCTTGAAGGGAAGGGCTTTGGAGGAGAGGAGGTCAGAACTTTAACCTCCAACCCTTTCACCTTTGAATCCTTCCTCAAAAGCTTCCAAGAAGGAAAAAGGACTTTGCAGCATGTCTGGGCATTTAACAAATCCAGGCTCTGGTTAATCAAATAGAGAGGCCCTAGGGCTGTACTAATTCCTAGACCCAATGAGGCCCCTCAGAATAGAAGGAAACTGTGAGCATAATAGGTAGTAGAGCTGCTTGAGTTCATTTACATGACATATGCCTGGCTCCTAAGCTATTCGAATGCTTCTGACTGAATAAGCAAAAGGAGGTTTTCCCCACCCAAAACACTGACCTGGTCCACTCAGGGTACAGCTGATTCACCTGGGTGAATCTAGGTGACTCCTAGATTTGTTGCACTGCAAAGCACACTAAATATTATGGAGTGAGACTTCAGGAAATGACAAACATGGATTGTATTTATTAAGTGTGCTGATAGATGTACCAGATCTGACACTGCCTGTACAAAATTAGCTTCAGCACAACACACAAGGAAGAAAAGTCTAAACTGCTAATTACAGAAGAATAGACACTCCACAAATGTTTTCTTGCAGTCAGATTCTCTTCCTGCTCTCTCAATGGAATGATTTGCTATTATTTCATACCAAACTCAGCTGTAATTAGCTAGCCATGATGCTTTACATCAAGATCTCTTTGGTAGCTGAGTAGTTCCATGCAAGACATCCAGAATTTAGAAAGCAATTTAAGGATCAAATGATTCAGTGTAATATTTCTGCAACCTGCAATTGAAAGGGCTAAAAGTCTTTCTGTAGCCATCAACACTTTCAGAGTCATGAGTTTATTTATACTCTGTTATTTCACTTGGTAAGGGGACTATAGATATTTAAGGGGATGACTGATCCTAAAATAGGAGCTCAGTCTTTAAAAACCTGTTCAGCATACATAGTATTCTGGTTTGCAGAATGAAAAATGAAGGGGGAAGTTTTACTTGGTTTTGACTATTGACAATTTCACATATATAAAAAAGAAATTTCTCCAATTATTGCTAGGCAATCTGCACTGGAGAATGTAGCAATATTTCAAAAAAATTAGACAACTAAGGTTTACAGACTTTGCAAGAGAGATGAAGTTTCAAATCTGAAATTTTCTGTAATTTTATGTATTTAAAGAAGATTCTTTCTTGCCTCATAACAAAGAAAAAAAATCACTAACTTATTTACTTCTCTTCAGAAATGTAAGCAGCCGGGAACTCAGAAACTGAACTGAGAAAAATGAGGCACTGATTGGACTCATTCTTGTAGGATGGTTCAGTTAAATATTATAATATGTACACAGATTATCTTCTTATCTTTTAGCAAATAGTTTGCTAGTCAGTCTTGACTCTCATTAATCACTCTCAATCTCAGATTTGCTGTATATTTCCAGTTAACAATTTTCTGCCCGTTGTTTATTGTCAATATCTAGAATTTTATAACCATTACATATAAATATCTGGAAAAAGAACTGTAACTACAATAATTAGAATTAATTGCAATTAATTCTTAGGCAACATTGCAATTAATTTTTAAGCAACATTTTGGTCACACTCGTTGAAGTTTTTTTCATATTCTGCAATATAATGAACCCCTGAACAAAAGCGGACCAGAGTCATACTTTAGCTTGCTTAGAAGAAAATTAGATTTATTATTTATTTATTAGATTTACTGGGGGAAAGGCCTACTTGTAAAAGCAGCTTAATCAGACATTCAGTTACTTAGCCAACAGAAGGAAAGGCTGAGTAGCTGGGAGTTTGGTAACAATAAGTGATGACATCATTAAGTTGTTCAACTCCCACCTTACAGCTACTGAAATTTATTGCAGGCTGCGGCTGCTTGATCAATACAAGTATGCAAAGCAGCCTTTGGGTTTTAGACCTGTTCTGAGGTGTTTGAAACTTGCATGAAAATCAGTGTGACAGGTATGATTAATTGCTGTCTTGCAACCCAGGTGAATGAAATTACATTGTCTGCAAGGTGTTCCCTCTAAGTGAAGGGAGAGACCCTAACAGCACTAAACCAACGCGGTGTTCTATCATCACTTATTGGAAAAAAAAAATCACCACAAAAAAAACCTCTAACCTACAATTAAATAATTTGGGGGAGGAAAAATCAAGTCTTTTTCATCTCAATCTCAATTCTCTCAGACTTCAGACATTCAAAACCTTCCTGAGATCATATTTCCATACTGACTTAGAAGACATGTAAGAGCTAATGCAACCAAGTCATAAATTACTCCATCATCATTTGATTGTTTCTAATTTCCCACCTCTAACTTGAAGCTTTCTGAATGTTCTGATTTTTACAGCAAAAGTTGCTTAACTAAATTTATTGCAATAAACACAGATAATCATTTAGATGACAGATTAATTCTCAAAATTAACAAGGATGCAGCACACTGTGGGACACATAGCCACACAGGAAACTGTCATATTTATCCCTTTACCTAGACCCCTTCCAAAACCCTTCATGAAGACCTAATAAATAAATAAATAAAAAGATGAAAACAAACCAAAAAAATCCCACAAAAAAACAACCAATCAACCAAATTCTGAAGAGCGATCAAGATCCCTCAAGAATATTGTAGTTTTTCTTATTTATTGGAATATCTTCTAGTATTTAATGTACGGGGGGGATTTAATAGTTTCTGCATTGTCAACAGGAGAATAAACATACCTTGACTTTAAAAAATGTGACAAGTGTTTGGGAACCCAAAGAAATTATAAAGCACAGACAAATGTAAAGGGGAAAATGAATGAGGGCTTATTGCTGGCTTTAGCTCCACCCAGCAATTCTAGTGAGAAATATCAGAAATAAGAATTGAATTTCTTCAAAAATTATCTGTTTTCCTTCTTTTGAGATGAATAAAAGAATGAACCAACTCAGAAAAGTGTTTTTCTAATCCCTATGCAAATAGCAATTCTTTTCTTCTTCTTCAGACAGTAACAGAGTATCCACTGCTCCCAGGGCTGAGATTTCCCTTCAGCCAGCAGCTGAACAGGTTCTGGGCCATTTCCCAGGTGTGCAGGCTACTATGTCACCTGTCAATTATCACATTTCCTGGCTTGGGCTGCTGAGAGTTTCAGTAATACCAGGATAGTGGACACACATGCTTCTGAATGCAAATTGCGAACTTACACCTGCATCCTGAATGGCTTATTTTGGAGAAAGGGACAAAAGATTACTGGAGGAAAAGTAAATAATTCTGGGTTGATTTCATAACATCCAGCATCAAAGCTACTTTCACAAAATGGCCCCTATCCCTACAGACTCTAAGTATCCTGAAATTCTAAGGTTTGATATGCAGAAGACAAAATTCCAACACTTAAACACTATTTATTGCACCTTTATTCTGTGATACAAAACAGTATTTGACAGGGTTGTTTTTTCTTTTGAATATGTCAAGACCCAATACCCTTTTTGTGCCTGCACTTGGTGTTGTGCCAAACCATAAGGGGCACCTGAGTCACTCTGGTACGAAGAGCTCTAAACACAGACTTTGTGGGTGGCTACAGGCTCTCTCTGTGTGATCAGAGATGAAAACACCACCTTAGTGGCTCGTAACACAAATCTGGAGCAAGGGATGGAGTGAGGCTGTACACAAATAAATAAAACGCACAAGTAGCCTGAAGTTTTCTCTTGGCTCAAAACACACATGTGTACATACACATGAAGACTAACACTGTCCCAACTATGTCCCCTCACATCCCCTTGAGAACCTCAGCCCCTTGCTGGCATGGCACCATCAAGCAGAAAGGCCTTGGCTCAGTATAAGCCCTGCTCAGCAATATCAAAAACATCCCTGTATTTTCAACAATGTTTTCAGCACAAATCCAAGACATAGCCTCACACTAGCCACTGTGAAGAAAACTAAGTCTAATCAGCCACTTGCCTTGCTGTTATTCTCAGAGATGAGTCACTTAAATTTTATCCAGATCAGTTTGTGATACTCTCACTGCTAAGAGGTCCTGTTTTTGTGGCCCAGGGAAGAGATCAGTCTGCCAGCCCTCATCCCACCTTCAATCAGAAGAGTGAAGGGTGAAACCAAACTCAGTTACCCACTAAAGGGGGGAAAAGGAAGTGGCTGTGAATGCCCTTGGGCTTTTTGGTTTTATTTTCCTTTGCTTTCAAGGGAAATCTGATACAGCTCTGCCTTTTTTGCACTCATATGTGAAGCTTGTGCAAAAAGGAAAGTTGCTTTAGAGTCAATCTTCTCACCTCAGGTGGGAAATGACAGGGGATGGGATGGGATGGGATGGGATGGGATGGGATGGGATGGGATGCGATGCGATGCGATGCGATGCGATGCGAACTGAGCTGCTGTATTGAGTTTGCAGGGCGAAGTTTTGGTAGTAGGGCATTACTGACTACAGGAATGGCTTCTGTGAGAAGCTGCTCAGCACATCCAGCAGAGCCAATACCAGATGGCTCCAGGATGGACAAGGCTGAACCAATCACAGATGGCAGTAGCACCACTGTGATAACAGATTTAAGAACGAAGTAAAGTTTTTTTCACAAAGGTAATTGTATCCAGAGAAGAGCAGAGTGAGAATATGAGTGGAATAGCTACACAGACACCAAGATCAGTGGAGAAAGAGAGCAGGAGGTGTTCAGGCATCAGAGCTGAGATTCCCCTGCAGCCCGTGGTGCAGACCATGGGGAGGCAGCTGTGCCCCTGCAGCCCATGGAATTCCATGGGAGTGCAGAGATCCCTCTGTAGCCCGTGGGGGAGACCCACACCAGGGCAGGTGGATACCTGAGAGGAGGCTGTGACCCTGTGGGTAGCCTGTGCCAGAGCAGGCTCCTGGCAGGGAGCTGCAGACCCATGGAGAGAGGAGTAGGATTTGTGACCCTGTTGGGGACCCATGCTGGAAGGGCCTGTCCTTGAAGGACTGCACCTGGTGAAAGAGTGATTCATGTTTGCAGCCCTTTTGTGGAGAACTGCTGCCTGTGGGATAAACTCACACTGGAGAAGTTCATGAAGAACTGTCTGCTGTGGGAGAGACTCCATGGTGCAGCAGGGGAAAGACTCCTCTCCCTGAGCACTGACAGGAAAAATATTTCATGAACTGACCATAACCTTCATTCCACATCTCCCTGAGCTGCTGGGGAGGGGGAAGAAGTAGAGCATGGGTAGAGGGAAGTTGTTTTTAAGGTTTGTTTTACTTCTCTCATTATCCTGCTCTGGTTTTGATGGCAAAAAATTCAATTAATGTCCCCAAATTCAGTCTGATTTGCCCATGATGGTAATCAGCGAATGATCTCTCCCTGTCCTTATCTCAGCTCACTAATCTTTCATTATATTTTCTCTACCCTGTCCACTTGAGGAGGGGAGTGACAGAGAGGCTCTGTAGGCATCTGGCATCCAGATAAGGTCAACCCACCAGAGCTGTGGCAGAGATTCTTTAAGAAGAGTAGGTTAGGGTCTCCTTCCTGTTTTCCACATCTCACTGAGATGTGATAAAGAAAAAGGTAGAAGCCACACAAATGAAAATATTTTGAGTATGTGTCTTTCTCAATGGGAAATAAAAGAAGTAAGCAAAATATGAGTAATAGAAGCCTGAGCTCTGATGCTTTGGTAAAATCACTTTTATTTTGGATTTATTAGGACAGTTTCCTAAGTATACTGCTGTTGGCTTTGCAGATTTTGTAACCTTCTACTGGAGGCTTCAGCCAGCTGTCTTGAGTAATATAATTTAAAAGAGACAATATCTATTCTCGTAAAACTGTACTAGAATGAAATTACACATTATTGAGCTCCTTTATCAGAAAACATATTTTAAAATAAAGTACAGGTTTTTTTAGATAATGTTGGGAAAAATGAGTTATTTTTAATATGCTGGTCAGTTGGTATGGAGACTACAAGTGTCTTCTCATGCTTCTGAGAAGACTTCCCCTGAATACAGGAATGGGGTGTAAAAATGAGTGAATACATTATCTTTCAAATGCCATACAGAATAATAATCTAGAGAAACACTTATACATTATAATTATGTGCTATTTAGAGCCCTTATCTAGGTAGAAATACACAGTGAGGAGCTATAGATAGGAATGTTATTTTCAGTGTAAGATCTTAATTTCATTTCATTCATCTTCTCACTGATGTGATTTTGATCACCTCCCAGAACCCTGATTTGTTGGAGGTTTTTATATCATATATACTTATCAAAGTTGTATTTTATTTTTTTAAATAAGATGATATTTACTATTCAAGCAGTCTGTAAACTTCCCAGATCAAATTAATCAACTGAGAAGCTTCTGGAATTTTAAATATGGTCCCCATGGCAATAAATAGGGTTCACTGTTGATTTTGATTTACAAGAAATAAAACAGATACTTATTTCATTCTACAAATTGATCATGACAGCCAAACTCTACAACATGGCATTTTGGTACTGTCCTATGACTCTCCTGAATGAAAAACTTATCACATACGATATACCTTCTAAGATGCTAATTTCTTTGCTATATAATATTGCATTGAAATATAGTGCTGTGCAGACCAGAGCACAAAACAGCTTGGATTAAATGTCTGGGAAATTAAATCCCTTTGGATGACAGTCAGGACTAGTCTGCCTCCATTATCCCAAGACTCAAGCTGGCACATTATCGTTTTTATATATAGTTAAATACCCAGACTGATTTCATTAATCATTCAGTTAGGGCTGCAAATTTACCAGGGAGAGGGCATTCCCTGTCTTCACATGGAATGCCATTTCCTAAAATACTATAGATGTATTGCATAATATAAATGTCTGACATTTTAGCAATAATAATAGCACTTGAATCAAGGATGTTTTCTCCTCAGTTCCCCTTTAGCCTGCTTACATTTTCATTTCTGCAACTCCTACTCCTCTAACAGAATTACAGAAGCTTTCTTATATCAAAATACGGCGAAGGGGCAAGGGGGGAGAAGAGAAAAAAAGTTTTTATTTTTGAGTACTTCACCCAATTCAATCACAGGTAGCTCCAGAAATGCAGATCTTTATCCCCATCACATGCCAAAGTAAAAGTCGTATTTCCTTATAAGTAAAAAAAAAAAAAACCAGTATCTGCAGAATAATAATCTGGATCAGATTCGAAAAGACGATGACAGGGAATTAGAACCTCCTGCCTTGCAAAATGGATCCATTTTCATAACACTGGAGACCCCACCTGTCTCAAGCCAAGACCATGACCACAACCCCTCTGTAAAGTGACTAAGCACAAGTGGTCTACTCAGCAATACTCGCTCTTCCTTCAGCATAAAACTGAGCTCCAAAATTTTCCAGTTGAGTCATTTGCAGGCTCATATTTATAACATAAACTGTGATTCATTCCCAATTTGTCTCATCTTGGATTTCATGCCAGGACCAAGTGGAAGAGATATGCCCTTCCAATCTTCTATGATGCATTGCAAGGAGCTGGAAAGAATTTTGGTGTTCTGTATAAGCACCATGCTAATACACAGTGCTGATACTGTGCTGCTCTGGTGGCATTGTAATATTTTCCATTACTTGCAGATGAAATAACTTGTACATTATTTCAGGCAAGATTTTAGAGCAAGAGTTTATTTTTATTTGCATCCTTTATGGGGAAAAAGAAAAAAAGTAGAAGCAAGCTGCCTCTACAAAATTAGGTCATTGCAGGTATAGGTCCTTTATAAGTAGGAGCAGGTACTTCAATGTTTAAATTTAAAGAGAAAAATAGTTACAGATAACTGGTGTAGTTTGTTAGGGTATTTCCTAAGATCTCATTCCTTGTAGCCAAACTAACATCCAGACTTGGGAAGAACAATGAACTATATACCAGTTTATTTATATATATAAATATATATATATATTTATTATTTT
>VXBI01001485.1:75252-111921 GCA_013397375.1 Toxostoma redivivum | reverse complement strand
TATATATTTATATTTAATATATATATATTTATTATTTTTTAAAAATTTCCTGTAAAGGAAAGTTGTGTAAAACCCAATTCTGTACTTTGACTAAGGTAATTTCTTGTGAATTTCAGGACACTAGATCCTGAAATTATGCTAAGATGCCAATCATAACCAAAATAATTTCCTTTTAAAGACAGATTTAGATGATACACACTGTTATCCCAGTCTGTATCTGCCATTATTAAGCAGAACTTGACATTTTTGTCCAAATTAGATGAAGAAAGAGATATCATTGATAATCCCTGTATGAAGGCACGGAGTTATGATATAAAATGAGTCTGTATACTGAGACATACCATATTATTTTCTAATTCCCACTGAGATTCTCCCACTCCTCCTTTCCTCCTTGTTCAAGAGGAACAACTGATACATAAAATTAACTAACATATTGCAAATAAATTATTTTTCAACAATGCCACTGTTTAGGAAAGTAAAGCAAACAAGATGTGGTCCTAGATATGAGTACAATATTGATCCTGGATTGTGCCTATCTTAACAGGGTAAGGCTTTTTTATGCAGTCACTAAAAAGAGCTCAGAGCAGTGAGGTATGAAAACGTGTCATTTTGCTATCACTGGATGTACACACTAATAGCACTCTCCCTTGACCCTCTCTTTTTCCAGTTTACTGGATGTCCTCTCCCACTGAGTATAGATTTTTTCACCCAGTAATCTCCACTGCCTTTTGAACATTTCCGTCTGTATCACCTAGCTCAGCTAATTGCTTCATTATTTTCCTTCTAATCCAATTCTTTCTCATCTGCTATTCTTTTCTAAATCCTGGCACAATATAATCTTTTTTTCAGATTAATTTCCATGCTGTTACGTGAGGCCATCCCCATCCTCCGGCATCACAGAACAGCAGTTCATGCAGCTTGGCAGTAGAACACTAGAACTCCAGCAATTCATTCATGTTAACAGTTAAATTAAATAAGGGTGTTTTTAAAATTAATTAATTAATTTTGAAAAAGAAAAAAAAAGGCAGTTTGCAGATAAAACTTTCCTCACCAAATGCCATTAAGAACATTGCGTTCTAGCACCAGATATTTCTCTCACATAAACATGAACTGTCAGTCCCTTGGTTGATAAGTAAAGTAATTATATCAAACCTGCCAGGGTAAATAATTTTATTAATAGAGAGTAATACTCAAGCAAGTTTTTTTTGCTTAAAGATGATGCAGAAACATTTTGTAAAACATGTTGTAGCAGCCTACATTGAACAAATCAGTGATGGATCCCTGATTTTGAACTAAGAATCATGCAGTCCCACTGAAGTCTATCTTGGCCTGGACTGAGAGATGCTGGGTTTGCTGCAGATAAAGACATACCCCTTTAAAATAAACAAGCATTTGAAGTAGCTGAATCTTACTAGTTTTAAAATATCTGAGCTTTGTATATCCCCAGGGTCTCTCTGTTTGCATCTCCTTAAACAATACAAGCCTTTATTAAGAACATGAATAATGTGGCATGCTATCATATTAGGATATAATTAAAAACAAGACAGCAAAGCCTCAAAGCTGTGCTGAACATACCACACATATTGCAGTCTTCTACATTTGTTCTCAATTAAAATCCTACTTCTTACTCAAAACCTCTCATCTGTGTTCCTCACACAGCAGCTATTTGAAAAAACATTCACTTTTGGCAGAACAGCTGTACCATCAGCTCGGGTTGGGAGAGTGGGGAGAACCAACCAATGTGCTTCCCCAAGCACCCTTTCTCTCTGGCTCTTGGGGATGGCTTAGGAGCCATGGGAGCAGGAAAGCTTCACTCCTTACAGAGCATCCCATCACGTGGCCAGGCTGACAGCTCACCAAACACCCAGCCCCACCAGACTGTCCCCTGGAGGCAGCATATCTATCCCCTCTTTTCCCAAGGTACCAGCTTCCAGTCCTCAGCAGTCCCATGGGGGCCTCTTCTACAGCAAAAGGTCTGAATCTGCAGCTGTGATCATAGCCAGAACTTCCTCAGGACCATTAGGACTTGTAGAAACCCACATTAAGGCACCCATACATTCTTCCATTGAGCACTCCATTCTCAGAGCAGCCTTTCTCTCACTAATCTATTTACCTAACCTCAAATATTATGTTAAAAGCCAAGAACACATTGGCAGGTGACCTAATTTTACTCAGCTATCAGTTGACTCAGAGTGATGCCAGGCAAGCACAGACTGCTGTAGGAGCCAGTGCTTTGTGACAGCTCCCCTTTCCCTGCTGCTGCAGCTGGTTGGCATCACAGAGAAAAGCAAGCAGAGACCTCTCAACCTGATTAAAGCCTCTGCAAGTGGCCAGTGTGTTCTGTTTGCTGATTTTAACTCACTCAATTCCTCTCTCTTCCACACCTTGAAGAATAACTAGGCTATCTACCTTAAGCACTGTCCACAATGCCAACCTAAACCTCTTCAACTCCACAACCTCTTCAGACTTGTCAGACTGTGAAGAAATCACTAGGACTTTGTGGCCTGAAAGAATGGAGGCCCTTGAGGACAAGAAGGAGCTCTAAGAAGTGTTCAGAGAAGAACCTGGTGGCTGCATTGCTTCAGCCAGGGGTCAGAAGAGTTTGGAGGCTTTGGGGATGACCAATAAAACTATTAGTTGTAGTCATTCCAGAAATATGTCTGGAAAAGGTCTTCCCAGGCCTGCCCGGGACTATTTCTAAAGCCAGCTATGGACTCATACCAGACCTGAAACACTGGAAACCTGCTGAGCAAGGATGGCAGCTATAAACAGTGTAGGTGCTTTGGTATCTAGCTTTGTTTTTGTGGTTGTCTGAAGAGGCGAGTGAGCTGGTGCAGTTCCTGCTAAAGTGGCTCAGTACACAAGCCCTGAACAAGTCTGAAGGCTAACCTAGCAAGATACAATGACTTATTGCTCCCTTGGGCAGAATTAAGAGCTGTTTAAAATGAAATATTATTGGGGGAGAGATATGAGTAATACAGGGAACCCCCAACAGAGGGGTTTCTAATGCCTTTGCTTGTGTTCGTGGACTTTTTAAATTTTTTTGCCCAGGCAGCGAAGCTCTAGCTCAATTGCCCCAAATATAGCTAGAAGATCAGACTTCAATCAGGAGCTTTGAGTGACTCCTTGAGGAATATCAATAGTGACAAAGCCTTTCCCCCACAGCATGACCTCTACCAGTGAGAAGTTTGATAGGGGGAAGTGGTTGGTTTGATTTGGGGGGTGGATTTTGTTCTTTTTCAGCCATCAAAGCAGGAATAAAATACATGGTAAACTGATGAATTTGTTTTGTCTCCTGACACACTGTTCTTAGCATGACCTGCAGCTCAGAAGATTTCAGATCTGTCTACCTGTCAACCTGTGCCATGGCCCTATCCTATGAAGCAGAGATACCATGGCCACAGCAGTATATTCTCACCCAAGGGTCCACTAGAGACATGCCCATTCAAGCAGAGAGCAAGGCCTGGTTTCAGATATGACTTTTCAGATGTGGGTAGAGCCAGGTTGTGAGAGTGGTAAAAACTGACAAGACAAGCTCTTGACAAATCTCTCTGAAGTCCAAAGTGCTGCTATGGAGACCATCCTTGAAAGCAGGCTCAGTGCCTCTTCTGCAGAGCTTTCAAGTTTTACCACAGGGAAGAAAAGTGATCTTTAAATTTTGTCCTGTTGCCTGATCTATTGCTCTATATCTTGTTCCTGCCTCACCAGGGCAACAACTTATTATCTGTATTGGTTCAGCTAATTATTCCATTAATGATTTAGCTAATATAGTTTAATACAGGAAGTATAGATGTCACATCATTAAACAATTATTTATGTATTCTAGACCTTTACCATAATCCATCTTGAGATGTGTTAATTTATTTCTCCCCTGGTGTTTATAAGGTATGACATCCTGCAAGCAACTAATTCTGGATCTCCGTTCTCTTTGAGATTTAATCAGCATTTGAGATTTACATCTGGTATTATGCCAGGATAACTGGAAAGCAAGAACAAGCAAGCTTTCCAGCATTTGGCAGCTCCTTTGAAACAAGCAGAATTTTAGAAGTTGATGTGAAACCCATAAAAACCTTTCAGAAACTAGCACTTCTTTATCACATTAAAAAGAAATAAACCTCTTGCTTATACAAGCTTGATTGAAATAGTGCTTAAAGATTCATTACAAAACCTGCACAATTATATTCTAGTTTCTCTCAAATAAAAGGAGAGCTAAGTAAATCTAATTGCTCTCAGTAGGACAATGTAACCATGGGTCAGTGTGTCCTGGATAGCGTAAAATACAGATCCAGGGGAAACACAACAAGAAATTCCCTTGGCTGAGAAAAAAAGCTTTTCATCTTTCATCTCCAGGTAACCAAGGCCATGTAAGTGTTGTGGATGATGTGGTAGAGAGACTGACTTCATTATTCATGTTTTCTTATCTCTTTAATTAGTCACCTTAATTAACACCAAGTTGAATAGCACCTTAGACTGAAATCTGTGTATGACTCAATTCAATTATTTACAAGACAATTGCTAATTAAATATTGTAGTTCATTTACCAATAGACACATGTAAGGAGAGTTTGCTACCATTTTACAATGAAGGGTTCTTTTAAATTTGAGGGACAAACCAAATGAAAATGGAAAACAAGAAGAAACACCAAGGAAGAGACATGAAATATTCCAAGTGAAGCCAAGCAACAGTGAGCACAGATTTTGTGTTATTCTCTGATTGAGCTTCCACTAACAGCATTGGCCTTCATACTCCAGCCTTAAATCATTAGATCCTTTACCTGGCAGTAGAGAAGAATTCATTTGAGTATAAAAGCTCAGAGTCATTCTGCTCCTTTGAACCTAGACACAAAAAAAGTTAGTTAACAGGCCTGCTAGCTAGATCTTCCCATATTTGTACCTGCAGCTCCGGGTTTGATCTAGCTACATGACCTACCCCATTATATGTCTTGGTTCACCTTATCCCCCTTAGGAATAAAGCTAAACAGGGCAAAGGTGGCGAGGAACCCTCAAGGGGCCAACCACCATGTTGTCACACAAGAAGAGACCAAAGAACTCAAGTGTGGAAGATGTGAGGAGAGGCTGGAAGGGTACAAACATTTTTGAAACTTTAGGCATTAGAGAGGCCATGAGAGAAAGAGGGAGATTGGATGGTGAGTGCTGGCTAGGAATAATGGCAGTGGCAGGGACACAGCTCTGTGGAAGAGAGAAGGAGAAAATCATGGTGGTGGATCGTGTGCAGGATTCAAAGTTGTCCTAGTGGAGATAGTGGAGGGAGAGGGAGAATACTGAACCATCAAAGAGGAAAGCAAAACAGGTCCAGAAACAGCACAGGAGGACACAAGATAGTTAAAAGCTGTGATTAGGTTGGGGGCTGTGGTATGAGTAAGTAGCTGGTTGAACAAAAAAAAACTTTGAAAAATAGTAAAGGTAGAACAGTAGGAGAGCCCTCTGCAAGTGGGAGAGCATCGCCGTGCCTGCAAGGGAGCAGAGAAGTAAGTCAAAGCTTCCCAGTGAGCTCTTCTGTTCTGTAGTGTAAGCTTTGCTATGAAATAGAAGGCATTTGATCTCCACATAAAAGCTTCACCCAAGTCTGATAGTTACAATTCTGGATAATTATGTCGCAGACAGCTGGCCAAGAAAAAAAAATAAGTGAATTTGGCATAAGTAAGAAAACAAAAGAGGACCTGTAAATGTGCTCTACTTGCTTATCCGTTCCAGGTAATATACTAAGGAACAGGACTTCAGTGGATCTTTTCAAGATCCACTGTAAGGGAGTAAGCATTAAAATATCAGACGTACAATCAGTATATTATACTACTGCAACATAAACATTGTGGACACAGATAAAAATCACACAAAGTGCTATTTTACTGTGCAATTGTAACTGGTCAGATGCACTAGGGCATGACAGTAGATGACAGTAATCAAGGCTCACTGAAAGTAATTACAGTTAAAGAATAAGAAAACATGCAAAAGTACATTTAACCCTGAGCCAAATTCTGCATGAAGAAGGAAGCCTTTTCCAGTTATCCTATGCAAAGAACAGAATAAGTAAGTCAGCACTCAGGAGCACAGAAAATTTTCATTTTGTTTCCAAAAAAACCTCAGCAGAAACCAACCGTTTTCCAAAACAGGAATTTAATGCTAATTACCAGTGTGAAAGTGAGACTACAAAGTAGGTACTTTATTCCTATAAGCAATCTAATATGCCACTAGACTCTTTTTTTAAACTGGATTTACCTGGCTCAGTGTGAAACAACGCATACATTTCATTACTTGCTGTGCTTTATTTGCATATCAACATGGCCATGAACCAGACTACAATGTTGGCCCACTTCATTCTAGCAACTGCCCAAACCTCTGCAGCCAGCTCTTCTGCATCCTATCACTTGCTAAAAAAATAAATGCACAAGCACACCAATCAGAGGGGAGCTGACAGAGCTACAGGTATTTGGGTTCTTTCTTCATTAGCACAATGCAAACACCCAGCATATGACTCAGTTGTGTTTGCAAATCCTCTCTCCCTACCCAGCTGTAGGTCAGATGCATCTAACCCAAATAGTCTTCCCTAGATTCCTAGATAATATATCAAACATAACCTTTTTTTCTTCAAGGGGCAGAAAACTGCTTTTCTGACTCCAAGGCATTTCTTTGAAATAGGAACTGGAGCTGATCTATTGCTTCATAGTCACAAAAGTTTTTCCTGACCTTAAAATTTGCCAAGCATTTATATGAATAGGTATTTTAAGGCATAACACTAGGCCACAATAGCAATCTTGATCTAACAAACACCTTCTAAAAGCTTGGACAAAAACAAAAACCAAATTTTACTTCTTACTGAAATGGCTTGTTTGAAGTTTTGATTCCCCTCTATAGTTTCAGGAGGTTATTATCCTCACTTTGTTTTAATTAGAGCTTCAAACCAGCAGTATTTATGCTGAGCAAGCTGGGTTTGGTCCAGCTGGGCCACATTTAGCACACAGGTTGTTCCCATTGCACTGGGGTAGGTAGCACTGCTGTGCCTGCTGGGCTGGAAGCAGGGATCAGGGATCTGCTGCAGCCTGAGAAAGAGAAGGCAGTGGCAGCTCCCTGCCTGCTCATGCTCTTCACTCTCTGCTCAGCCTCATCTGCAGCAGCAGCTGCAGCTTTGGGCTTGAGCCTTACTGTCTGTGCTCCTCAGAGGATGGCTGCTGCAGCTGTAAACCCCAGGGGTGCAGGGCAGGGAGAATTGGCAGCAGTGGAACAGCACCCCCACAGCATATCAGGTGATAGCATGGGTCTGTGTGCTCTTCTGCCAAGGATGAGACAAAAATCAGACATCCTGCAAGGGAGGTATTGCAAATCCCTTTGAAGGCCCTGCAGCACTTCTCCTTCCTTCCCTGGCTTGCCAACTTAAAGGGACTGGAACACTTCATGCCTTCACATCCTGTATTCCTGCATCAGCCCACAAGCATTCCCTGAAATCACCAAATCACCATCCTGCCTGCAACAACAAAGTGCTGAGACCATCTGGGACTACTTACAACCCCTGTTACTCCAAGCTTTAGGCTAAACACAGTTTAAAACTTCTTCTCTATCCTCCAAAAATACTGAATGCACCAAACAGCTCCAGAAATCATCCCTAGAAGAAGCAGCCTGTCTGCTCTCCAGCAGCATAAATCTTCTTCACCTTAATTCTGCCCTGCAAGTGTTCATGCCTATGGAAATTGCGTGTTGTGTAGATTACACAAATTTGCCTGAGGGGTGACCTGTCTGAAGTACAGCAAGACTGTCTAAGTGTTAGTGGTAAATCTTCTGTAGCACACTTTGTTCTACCCAATTTTTTTTTTTTAATGACTTGAATCCTTTGACAATTTAAAAAGGACACGGAAAGCATAACCTTATGAGCATCTTCACTCAGACTGCTGCAATTTAATAATGTATTGAATAATAATAATGTGGTGAAGGAGTCCCAGTTTTCCTATGTTCCTTTTTACCATGTTCTGCAATCTTCCCACTGCAGGTTGTGAACTCTTTGGCTCCCATAGGGTAATTATGAACAGGTAGAGTTGGCATTTGGATAGAAAATCCACAGGGAGGCCATAGTAGTCATTTAGATTATTCAATTACGGAAAGAACACTTTCCTCTTTGTATTTTTAAGAATTCTTCTACATACTTTGAGAGACAGCCCTGCTTCTCAGATAAAGATTATCAAGAAGGCCAATGTTTTCAATTTTGTGGCTTTACTTTTTTTTTTCCTGTGGAAGTGTATAGCTCTCTGTAATGAATGGAAACCTAAAGACAAAAGGCCTGCTGAGTCACCTTCATAGTTATGTTAGCATTCCATAAAAACAAAGGTATTTCTGGACGGAAAGTTCCCCCAAAAGATCACTATTTCAAGCCACTTGTATTTATCAGCACCTGATTGGTGCACCTGATTCAAATCCAGCTGCTGAAAACTACATCTTAAAAACATAAGCTTCAGGAGCTGTCAATAAAATCCTGGGTTCTTTTCCCTCATCATGTGTGTTATGGGATAGGATAATATTGTTAAGTCCAATTAAACCAGTGCCATTTATTTCCCAAAGTAGATCTCCAGCATACCCTGTCTTTCAACCATCAGGACTGCCTACCAGTTTTGAGAGTTCAGAATCAAAAGCACTAGAAGGAGGAAGAATGCAGACCCCAAATGGCAACCCTGTTCAAGGCTTCTGTTCACCTGATGGAAACCTGCAGAGACAGAAGGTAGGTAAAAAGTATTGGGCTGCTTCTACTCTCTTCCCCAGGGTTACCTGGCTACCAGGATGGGCTTCTGAACAAGCCATAACCCTGCTAATTGGCTTCCTCATTGCTTGAGAATGTAGCTTCTTATAGCAGGCCAGAAGGTAAAAATAAGCTCTAATGCATATTGGTCATAATCTTTTTTCCAAAGCCAAAACTCCTACACCAGTAACCAAGATAAAGGAATAAAGCAAGTGCCACAATGGAAGTCAAGAATCTACTAGGTAGATTGCCTCTAAAAGAGCAAAGCAAAATCAGACCTAGCAGAATAGAGAATGAGAACCCATTCAAATATTGTTAACAGGGAATATTCAGGGGAAAAGTTATGCAAAATGCAAAGGATTTATTTGTCTGGGTTTGGTACAGTGCTGAATAAAAATAAAATTCCTACACTCATGCATCACTGAAATGAACAATCACTGTCAATTAGTACTTGCATTCAATATACAGTGAAATTATTTTACAGTACTCTCAATCTTCAACACTACTACTAGTGTTATTTTGTTTAATGTACACAGCATCTCATTCAAACTCTGCCACTTCTGTTAAGTGCTTTTTATGAGTCATCGATGCTCCATTGTTTTGCATGTACTTCATTCTTCACCATCAGTGACAAGATTTTTAATCTTTATACAGAAGAAACCAGGCTCAAGCAAGAATGACCTGTCAAGAATGCTTATGGCTTTGTGGTTAGCTCTCTCCTGAGTGTGATTTAATCGATGCGGTGCCGCCTGACAACAAACAAGATTCAGTAACATAATAAAGTCTAGATGTTAACCATTTGAGACCATCAGAGAGAGAGGTATACATGATTGGGAATTTGCAATAGCATAAAACCCAAGTCATCTGAGACATCCAAGTTTCTTCTTTAACAAGTGGTTTGAAGTGGGTTTTATTTAGACAGGACAACTGCATGTGTGCATTTTATTGCTGCTTGATTTTCCACATTAGTGTTATACAGACTGTGGACAGCAATGGCAAAGATGTCCAAGTTCTGTCACTGGACCTTGCTTTATGTGAAGATCAGTTTAAGCCACCTTTTTAGGCAGTCTTTGACCTCACTATTGAGCAAACATGGCACTTGCTGCAATGTACATTTACCAGGTAAGAACTACACTAGTGGCACCAAACCACATATAACCTAGAAGACAGCACTTGGACACCATTCCAGTCAATATTTCGGGATAGTCAGGAAGGCTATTAATATGCAGCCATGATAGGAAGAGAGATGGGCTACTGTAGTGATGATGGATAGGTGAATGGGGTCTAGGTAAGAAAGCCTTCTGCAGTGCTTATGAACTAATCTTCCAGACTTTATTCTGCTCCAGTGGATAAGCACTCATGGCAGGGTCTATCCCTGAAAGCTACATGCCTCCTCTCCTGTCAGTCTGCTCCACCTGGCAACAAATCCACGCTTTCCCTAAAACACTGGTGCTGACCTTGCTAAGTCAGCTGGAACACTTCAGATGTTTAAACCCATTCTAAATCAGTCCACTAGCTCTCCTTTATCCACCACATTAGATTCAAAGTGTCTGCTCTCACCTCTAGTGCCCTGCATAACTGCACACTTTCTGTGTGTAGAGGTTTCCTCTCTCCACTTAACAGTGACATCAGTCTTGATGTCCCACTTACCTGCCTCTCCAGCAAGCTTTTCCATCTCATGCTGCCTGGTTTGTGAGATGCAATTCTAATTCTGGTTCACTGAATTTGAACTTTACATTCAAATCTCTCCTTTTGAGTTCATTTTGGTGGTGCCTACAATTAGTGGCTCGCTGATCATAATTATTTTAAATAAACCATTTAGTTAAGCAATCGAGGTGTTTACAAGCCCCAACAGCTTAACAGCTTGATCTTACTGCTGTAATGTGTGAGGTAGTTCCTCACTCCATCTCCTCCTGCTGTTTATTACTCTTTTTTTAATCTAAAGTCAGATAGTAAATTCTTCAAGGAAGTGATTATATCTTTCTTTTGTTCAGTGCTATGCCTGTCATGTTTGTGGGGCACAGTAAAACATAACACAGAATGTGCACAGACTGATACCTGCAATCTAACATAGGCTCAAACCCATTAATACAATTAAGAAAAAGTAAGTCCTAAAACCCAAATGTCACGGTGTGCTTTCAGTGACCAATAAAAACAGCAGAAATCCCTAATAGGATAACCATCTTAGGTGAAAGGCTTCATTTACAAGTCTCCTTAAAGAAGCAATGCCACACTTCAAGAAAATGGGGAAAACATTCAAGCAAATAGTTCTACAGAGGTGCTTAAAACTCAGTAGACTGAATGAATAAGAATGGCCTATTTCAGTCTATGTAGGCAGGCAAGAATGTCTGTCTAGAAACAGTTTTCCAGGACATAGCTGTCACATGCTTCAGATGAATGTTGTGCTTGCTTCTAGTACAGCTGAAGTCTATGACTTAATCTTATCTGTTTAACATCCAAGATTCCAGTTTTAGATTTTGGCAGCAAGCATATGCTCCCCCTGTGGCAACTGCATAATAACATTATAGAGTTAAAAAACCCCAGATCTTTTAAGGCTCAATTACCTCATGAAGCTATTTTAAAATTCAGGGTGAACAAAACTGCAGTATTTCAGTTTACAAGCATCATTTTAGTTTACAGCTGTTTTTAAGGACCCATTCTAATGTTTTATGTCTTTCAACACCTGCAGAACTGAATGAAAATACTTATTCTATTTTGCAGAGGGCTACCAGAACCAAAAGAGCAGACCTAAGTGAGAAAGAATACGATATTTTAAATCAAATATAAGATCCAGGATAGCTGACTTTATTACCACTCTGCAACACTGAAGATAGGTTAAAAATCTTGCAAGGCCAGAATAAAAACAACCTAGAGGCAAGCAAAAATCTTTAAAATGGTGTCTTCCCTAAATTAGTGTTTATATTAATATTTATAATCCTGATACAACCAAATCAGGTTTTTAATAATTTTAATTACTGTTTTTGAACACTGTATATTTATAAAAGGATGGGTCTCTTAACCTGTGGAATTAATTCCTCTGCATTCTAAATTCTTTGGGTACGAACTCTCAGTGATTATTAATACCAGCTGGAGGCTCCATTGTAATATAAAATAAAGTAAAAAAAATGGGATCTATTATAAAGAATAAGCCAGACTTTGAAAGAGCACTAACTGGGGCCAGGAAAGACATCCTCCTCCCCGAAATAGCAAAGACTAAAGAGAAAAGCTATGAATCACAAAACCAAAAAAGAAGGAAGTAAAGCAGGTAAAAGAACAAGGTGAGGCTGCAGGAGGGGAATAGTGGAGAGTGAATGGAGGAAAGATGATGGAGTTGAAAGGAATCAGTCTCTTTGGTTTGAGGTTAACCAAAGGGTTAACCAAAAGAATTATGTTACCACTGGGGGAAAGGGAGTTGAAGGTTTAAATAAATGTCTTGGTGTGGGACACCAAGCAGAAACCCCAGGCAGTGCCAGCTTTTCTGTAGAAGAGTTGAAAGATTCAGTGAGCAATGCCCAAATGAGCTCTGCCAGATGCAGGAGAGAATTAGGAATGGAAAGAGCAGGTCTCCCTCCTCACCTTTCTCTTTGTGAGCAGTTAAGGGATGCTAAAAGGTTCAGCAGGCTAGTTTTGTTCTGACAGCACAGCAGGTACAGGTGTTGCCCTTCACACCAGAAAGTTCATGCTGCTATACTAATGTTTATTAACTGCAGCTCATACCAGAGGGGCCAATTCTATTACAAAGTGGGCAGGCAAGTGTCCATGTCCTTTTGTCCTCTGCAAAGATGGCCCCAAGGTAGTACGTGTGGTTTCACACCAGTGTACCTATTTACTAGGAACCAATATGAGGCCATATATACACTTCATTTAGAACAGCTGTCTGGCTGCAAGGCTTTCAGCAGAGCTGGAAAAATGATGGGCAGGGGGGAGGGAAATTCTTTATGAATTGTGGAGCTGGTCAAATGCCAGAAAAACTGGTCTGTCAAATAAATGATTTGAGGAAAACCAGCCACATTCACTGAACAGTGAAGAGTTTCTTCACGTTAGAGCATATCCATCTACATTTTCAAGCTGATTCTGAACCAGACATAATTTCCATTCCTTCATGTCTCTTCATGGCAGGCACTGATAATCTTTTCATAAATAGTTTTAGACCAAGAATTATTATGTGAAGAAATGTATGAATAACTTTGAATTACAAGTAAGTTAAAGAGTTTCACAGTCTGCCCATGAACTATGTACTAGTGAGGAAAAGCAGCTATCTTCACTGAATAAATAATTTGTTCAAAATTACTTGCTTAGTCCAGACTTATAGACTTACCAATTTGGCATGGATTCAAGCCAGTCATTAAGTGAAAAAGTGTTTCCTGAAACTCATCCAACAAGAAAGGTCAATTTTCACAAACCTTATATGTATTTAGTCACTCTAGGTAAAACATGACTTTCTGTAACTAGCTCATCAGCACCACAGGTCTGAGCAGTGATGTCTGCCTGCATCTGCAGACAGTCCGGATCATTAACTTTGGGAAACGTGAAGCACACCATGAATGTCAATAGCGTGTGAACAAAGTGCTCTCAGGATCCTGTCAACAGCCCCTTGGGAGGAGCACGGATGTGACAAGCACAGCTGCAGGTCCCAGCCAGTCACTCGAGGGAGTGTAAGGATGGAAGGCTTATCTACAACCTCCCCTCCTTCCAGGTGCTCTTCTCCAGGGAAAAGCCGGCTGCTACAGCAGAGAGCTGTGAAAGTGGCCTCTTGCTACTCCTGCTCTACAAAAGGGAAAAGTGTCTCCCTTACCCCTGCCATGCCAGTTTGGAGCAAGGCCATGGTATGGCTGTCCATAGTAAGGATGCTATTTTGTTTCTGAAGCTTACTTCTTTTGGCAGTTAGGTAATTCTTGCTTCTTGTTCTTTTAGCAGTGTCTCAATTAGGTATGCCAAGGTCTGTCTGGCTGTATGGTGAACCAGATCATGGACTGGTCAGGAGCAAATATAACCTTGTAAATAAAAGTTATTTTAACCAAGACAGGAGGGAATTGGGCAAAAGAACTTTCAGTTACCAATAGTTCACTGCCTGGCTTCTGGAGTTAGCGAGAAATTGGTGTCTAAAAACTTCCTCAGTGCCCATTTGGTGCACTTTAGCAAAGCTATCCTCAAAAGCACAAAGACAGGGACAGAGGTCCTTCAATCTCTCATTACCTGCCTACACAACTCACTCTGGAACCTTATACCTATGTTGGAGATATAGTTCATTGGCTGCGTTTTGCAAAAGTGTGTTTGAGTTTTCTTTTTATTTATTTACTGTTCTCCATTTAGTGATATGTTTGCTCAACAATTTAAGAAGGTTACTTAAAGTATGTTTTTATTTACATATGATCTGTAAAATATTCAGGACAGTTATGCTGAAATAATTTAAGATAAAGTGATAGGAAAATCAAATATGTGGTTCACAGCTGGGGAAAAGGAACAATGTTAGAGGCACATTTTAGCAAAAACTGTATTAATGTATTATACTTTTATTGTACACTGTAAACACTTAAACACTTGATTAAGCTTACTTCTATTTAAACCAGGAAAGCTACACCCACACAGAAAGCAAAAGGATGCATAGGAACGTGCTGGATTAGGTGTAAACTGATGTGTAGTAACACATAACACTTTAATAGATATACCCGAACAAGAGCTATGAATGGAAAAATAATATTAACATCAGAATAATAAAATTTCACTAATTAACTCCAGTTTCAGATTATCCCTAGATATATCCTGTAAAGAGACAGTGGGATTTTCCAAGTCTCAGAAATATAAAATGGCCTCTGCAGCATTTAAAAAGGAGATTACCCTCTTCAGCTTTTTTGTTGTCTGTTTTTTCTTAAATGCTGTACAACTAGCAAAGAGACCAGCTGATAATTATGTAAATTATTTGACTCAGTATGAACTTCTTTGTTTAATATGTATCCTGCTGTTTTGCATATGATAATGTTTAACATTAAGGTGTTGAAGCAATAGGGGAAAATCTTGTTCTTAATGAAGTTGAATACTGCCATTCATTGTACTTTTTAAAAAGAAAAACAATTAAGGACACCTTTCCCTGGACTAGGTTGCTCAAAGCCTCATTCAACCTGGCCTTGAATACTTCCGGGGATGGGGCACCTACAATTTCTCTGGGCAATCTGTTCCAGTGCCTCACCACCCTCACAGTACAGAAATCCTTCCTAATATCCAATCTAAATCTACCTTTTATGCATTTTCCCCAAATGAGCTACTATCCAGATGTCATTAAAAGAAGTTTGTGTGCAGTGCAATTTCTCATCCCCTGCTTCTCATATACCAATCACAAATGAAAGGTAGGACAGCAGATGAAGGCAATCATGTATAAACCAATTACAGGGTAAAAAAAAGAAACAGCAGAGAACAGGAAGATTTGCCAGTCTCAATTCCAGTACAACTTCACTATGCACCAAGTGTTCTTGCTAGTGCCAGAGAGCACAGCCAATTAACAGGATATTTTAAAGACCTGCACTGTTTCTACAAACCAACACTTGTAGAATGCAGGTACCTTTTCTCCAAGACTCATCTCCCTACATGTGTGAGTCATTTCTGCACAAGGTAGTTTCATTCCAGGTGTAGTAGCAGCATAGGATTATGCTCTGCCAGGTCTCTTTCCATAGTCTGTAACTACATTACCAGCTATTGACTTATGTCATCTCTGAGCTATGTTATAAATTTATAGGCAGGAAATAAAAACCACTCAACTGAAAGCAATCCTTCGTGTGACTACCTTTTTCATATAAGAAATATGTGCATTTTTTAAATAATCAGAATAAAGATATCACAGTCTCTCAGTTTGGTATGTACTTTTCAACAGCATGAAGAGGCATTATTGCAAAAATTCTAGGTCTTTCTGGAAGAACTAATAGGCATCTGAAGGTAGGGAAGGTGAAAACTTCTGAACCAGCCAGCTGAAAACCTACAGTGATTCCTGAGAACTCAAAAGATACTCTGAACTCCTGGCTGGAATGAGCTCCATATTTTCATAGATTTTTTTTTTTTTGTGAATCACTGTGTTGGAATAGCAGCCTCCTCAAATCAAAGCCATGTATGTCGACTGAACTCCAGCAAAGGTAAATTTCCCCAAACCCTGAGATAGGATTATGTCAGTGAAACCCTGACCTCTCTCCAGCACTTTTCTCTGTCATGTAAAACAGACTTTAGTGAGGATTCACCCTAAATCACATCAGCAATCAGGGGTTAACTTGAACAGATGAGAACCAGAGCTGAGTGAAAGACAGTGCAAAAGAAACAGAATTTGCCTACAAACTTTGATTTAAGCTTAAACTCAAATCCCCCTAAACAAGCCTAAGGCAGCAGCAGTAGTGATGCAACTTGCTACCCACAATCATTCAAAAATAGTGAGGCAAAAATCACTACTTTGGCTTGAAAAGCCCGACACTGAGGGGTGAGTGCTTTCACCAAGAATTTTGAAACAACAGGATTCGCTTTTTCAGAATTTTTTACATGGTTTATATAAACCTGAGATTCTCCCTATGTCTCAGAATATCTGAATATGATGATCTCAGGAGAACATTCCACATCACTAAAAATATTAATATGCAGACTGCCAGCTTGTCTCTGCAGTATTACCAGCAGATATCTTTTGGGGCGGCAGGGAACTCAATTCAGCAGCAAAGCAGCATGGCAGGAATTCCTGTAGGCAGGAGAGGAAAAGAAGAAGCTATGAGAGTTGGAGTTCCTCTAAGCACCTCCTGGAAAAGAGCACACTTCATTTTATCATTGCCTGTGGGACAAAGGATGGTTATGCTACTGCATGTCCTCATTTTGTGCATTTTCCACCAATTCATGGTTCTGGCTTGAAAAGCTTCAGTGCATCAAATCTGGATAAACTGAGCACCCTATAAAATTTAGGTGGCAAAAAAGATTTATTTTCTGATTTACAGCTCAAACAGATAACACTAGAGTAAGGTGACTAGAAGGCTGAGACAGTTGAGATAAAGATGGGCTAGATACAGGTTTATAGTGGTAACTAAAATAGATATTAGGAGGATTACATATGCAGATACAGTGCTGATGTGATGAATCACATTTGGTTGTATTTTCTGTCCCAGTCCTCATGACTGATTTCTACTGTGGGTCAGTATCTGCAACAAGAGTCTCCCAAAAGACGTTTGACAACAGCCAAACTGTCTGACTTGTTCCACTTTAAAAAAAAAAAGTTTCTGATAAAATCGTTGCCTGTTCTTCAGTTTTTATTAGCATTTTAAAATGTACTTCCTCCATACAGATTTCTTGGCTATTGCAGGCTAAGAATGACATGGCACTCGGTCAGTGTAAGAAGCTCTCTCAAAACCAGGTATTTCAGTCCATAAAACTCCAGTGGACTTGGCTCAGACACACCCATTCCTGTAGGAAATCCCACATGCCTGAAGAACAATCTTCTCTCAGAAAGAGATGGGAGGGGACAAAAGCAAGAAGTGGGTGCATACTGGTTTCCCACTAACCTCCTAGGATGTACTTTAACTATCTGCTTCTTGCCATGTATTTCTCCTTATCTCCAGCCTTAGAGAGCATGAGAAAGGAAGAGAGGCAAGGCACAGCTTTTGGGTGAGAGGATTGTGGTATGGATTAGGAGACCTAGACAAACTGCTGAGCTCAGTGCCTTCCACAGGTCAGCTGAATGTCCTTACCATCAAAGAAAAGCCCACAGGAGAACAAATCTCTGTATTGTGTCCTAAAATAACCCAGAGAGGTGTTTTCCAGGGGGCTTTAGGACAAGGCAATCAGTCCTATTATTATTTAATGCCAAGACGGAGCTCTCTTCAAATTCATGGTGATAGAGCAATAATCTACAACGTACATCCTTATCATCACTTGTGAGTCATATAAAACTCCTCCATTATCATACACCATAAAAAGATTAAGCTACATGCACATTTTAAAAGGTAATTATTACATTTAAAGAAATGAAACCACAATATGAATTGTATCAATACATTATTTAGCACAAGAGGCAGCACCATTTTTTTTCTATTAAAGCAATTTTTCATAATTCCTGCTTGCTTAGAAAATAAAAGCTTTAAGTCAAGCACAGCTGCTGAAAGTCATTAAAGAGACCTGTATCTGCACTGCAGAACCAAAGCAGTATGAGAAGTGGCAGCTAGCCACAGAAAAGGGCAGATGAGATAGGGGAAGCAGTAACAAGGGAGGCATGAAATAGTAGGAGATAGCAGAAATTTACGAATGAGTTACTTGTTGCCATTCATTATCATCTATATCTACATCAGGGAAAAATGAAGTTTAGAAGATTCACAGTTTTGAAAATGTCAGAACATTATGATAATATCAAAGCTCATCACCAGAATCTCCTGTTTGACTTACACATTACTTACAGGATCTGGTTACATCTAAATAAATGTGCATTTGAAAACAGTCATTCATGTGGTTGGGTGCTTTCTCAAAGGCATATGGACAGTCTGTTATTAATCTTTGGAAATCAACTTTGTTCCTTACAAACACAAATTCATGTACTACTTTTTATATTTCCAAGTTCTTATATAATAAAATGCATCCTTTCAATCAAGGCAATGCAAGCTGACATGTGCTTTTCCTTTGTGAAGCTGATGTTTTAATTGTTAGATAAGCTCCTAATAGTTTGCTTTCTTTTAAAGGAAAGCGAAAGTATATGAATGACCTCTCCCTCCCCATGGCTTTCAGAGCAACTACTTTTCTTGAAGATTAGAAGTCTCTTGGACTCCAGCCCCAGCTTCTCTTGTATCTGCAAACTACAGTCTGAATTAGTTTTCTCCTTTAACAAAAACTCCTGCTGTGTTGAGAATCTCTTAATTACTTTTCAAGCTTCTCCTGTTATTGTGAAACTCTGAAAATCTGATTACTGTGCTAATAAAGTGAAGGAATGCCATTTTTTTCTGTTTCATCTGAAGACTTCAAAATGCAAAGATACACAAAATCACACAGCAAGATTGCATTAATATAAATATATGACTAGTGTCATATGAAAACCTTATGTGAGTAAAATGAAACCGTGGGAACTATTTACATTTGATAACAAGAAGTACTAAGGATTTAGGTGTTCAGAATTCTTTATCAAGGTAGTTTATAAGATAGAATTTTTGTTCTCTCTGAGAGCTAAGAAAAAACTGCTTTTAGAATCGTAGAATCATTAAGGTTGGAAAAAACCTGCAAGATCATCAAGTCCAACTTTTTGACTGAACTCTACCCTGTCAATTAAACCTTAGCACCAAGAGCCACATCCAGTCATTCTTTGAAGACTTTCAGGGATGGTCCCTGGACAGCTTGTTCCAATGCTTAACTACCCTTCCAGTGAAAAAATTCTTCCTGATATCCAAACTGAATCTCCCTTGGCACAGCTTAAGGCCATTTCCTCTTGTTCAGTCACTGGCTGCCTGGAAGAAGAGTTTGATCTCCACCTCACTACACCCTTCTTTCAGGCAGCTGGAGAGAGTGATAAGGTCACTCTGAGCCTCCTTTTCTCCAAATTAAACACTCCCAGATTCCTCAGCTGTTTCCCAGAGGACTTGTGCTCCAGATCCTTCAGCAGCCTCACTGCTCTTCTCTGGACACCCTCCAGCCCCTCAGTGTCTTTCTTGCAGTGAGTGGCTCAGAACTGAACTGAGGATTTGAGGTGTGGCCTCACCAGTGCTGAGCACAGGGGGACAGTCACTGCCCTGGTCCTGCTGGCCACACCATTGCTGATACAGACCAGGATGCCATGGGCCTTCTTGGCCACCTGGGCACATGCTGGCTCATGCTCAGCTGCTGTGGACCAGCATCCCCAGGTCCTTTTCCAGCAGGCAGATTTCTAGCTGCTCTGCCCCAAGCCCACAGCGCTGCAGGGTGTTGTTGTGACCTAAGAGCAGGACTCAGTACTTGGCCTTGGTGAACCTCTCACAAATGGCCTCAGCCCAGCGACCCAGCCTGTCCAGACCCCTCTGCAGAGCGTCCCTACCCTCCAGCAGATCAGCACTCCTGCCCAACTTAGTGTCATCAGTGAACTTACTGAGGGTGCACTCAATCCTTTCATCCAAATCATCGATAAAGATATTAAATGGCACTGGCCTTAATCAACTTCCCATGACCTTTAGCAAAAGAAAAAAAGCCAAATAACCCAAGCCAACAACAGGGTGGAAAGCCTCAAGTCCAAGAACCCCAAAGCAGTGTGAACTTTTACAGGTGGTAGTGGTGCTTCAAAGGCCACAAGGCATAAAGATTCTGAACACATAGTCAAAGTTGCTTCAGTGGAAACTCCTGTCTTTTTATTAGCAATAAAGACTTTAAAATCTGCAGTCAAATTATATAGTACAAGGCCAAAAAGGAAAACAGAGCTCTACAGTAGGGAATTGCAAATCTGTTATGGATTAGCAGATGGTCATCTCTTCTGTATAGGATGTCTTTATCCTGGGCTAACTGTATCCCATACAAATGGCAAAGAAATTCACAAATCTCCGAACCACAGCTGAACTAACATAAATTGAACACAGTGGGCCAGGATAGAAATGTTTCTTCTTTTTAAGGTACTGATGTGTCTGGAGGAGAATTAAAAAACCTACTATGAGAACAGCCCCAGATGATGAGACCCTTCATCACCACTGTTTTTTTATGTGAAGAAGCTTCTTCTCCATTACTGCCTTTTATAACTCTGTCTCCTCAAGTTGATTCCTTCAACATTTCTTTCTTCCTTGGTAATTTATCCTTTGAGATGAGTAGCTGAACATACAAGAAGATTTATGCTAGCCAATATTGGAAATCATAAGGGAGACAATAAAGAGCCTCACCTTAAAAATACATGTACTTAATCATCATGAAAAGCGTAACAGTGAAAGGGTGGTATTCCAGACTTTGGAATTGATGATGCTGACATAAAACTAGAGAAACATGGCTGAATTCTATGGGGTTTTTACTCTCTTTTTAGAGAAAGTAAAGTGAAGAGGTGGTGCTTCAATAAGGATAAGGGTGCTGGACCTCCATGGTATCTGCCAAAGCAGGCTGCTCCACACTTCCTGCAGAAATTTAGCAGGAATTTAAGCCATTGCCTTGCTGGAGGTAGCTGATCAGCTGCATCCTGCCTCCAGGCTGAGTTCCTGTAGGCAATCTTTTAGAAACCAGACATCTGCCTTCAAAAATGGCACTCAGAGTTATTCAAAATAAAGGAATGGAGACAAGGCATATCACTCTCTTCATGCAGCGGACATCTGAATATTTATGGTGCTTGAACTCTCACACAGTCCCACTAGTTTTATGCCAGCATTCAGCTACTGATCCTCTGGTCCTGAGAGATGTCTAGGTGCATAGGCTGATACATGCAAATTATTACTGCTTGGAAAAGCAGTGGCTTCCTGAACCTCCCCATGGAGAGTTGGGCAGATTTTCACTGGCATTATACTGCCTTTGGCTTTAGCTCCTTGCATTTCTGCTCTGACCAAGGAGCCCTTCTTCCCTGCCTGTGAGCCCTAGGTATGAGGAACCATTGTCACACAGTAACACGTCACAGCCCTCTGCCACTGCATGGCATCTGCAGGCACTTCTGTATGAAGTCACTTGTGATATGGCTCTGCAGTCCTTGGCACACAAGCCAAGTCAGAAAGGGGCTCCCAGTTATTGTTGCTTAGTTCTGAAGATAAAGTGGAAAACACATGTAAACATTAGTGTTTTGTTAACATTTTATCTGTCTGCTAAAGCTATTGTGCCAGAAGAGGGGGGGTGGGGGGAAGAGTAGAACAAAGGCTGGTTGCTTGCTGGCTGTTTGTCCTCGAGACTGATGTCCTGACGTCACCCAGCAGCGATTTCCTGACATCACCCACCAGCACGGGCAGAGCCAAGCATTCCTCTTTTGGTTCTTCTGCTGCTGTTCAGAGTGACAGTTCACTGCTGATTATGCTGCCGTAACAAATGGGAGGCAGAACACTTCTGTGTTTTTTTCTCCTGTAAACTCAGAGTAAATTAGATTTGGTACTCTGCCAAGAACAAAATACAGTCTACTATTGTAAGAATTGTTATAGGCCAGATCTTAAAATCTTTACTACTGGCAAAGTGTGTTTGTCCAAATGTTGAGTTAGTAAAGATGTCTGATTTGACCCAGTATCTTTTACATCTCTGCCTTTAATTCTCTTCCTCCCAGAACTCACAAGTGAATACAGGCTTTAGAATAGAAAAAAAATATCTGCTTAAATAAGCAGTTCAGGATTCCCAGCTGTAATTATACCTGGTCTGGCTGATTGAAGACCTTTGTTTTAAAACGGTGCAATTAATGTTTATAGTATACAAATATGAGCTCAAACATGATCCCAACACTATTTGCATGGGTGGAATAAAATAAATCCAATGCACCCAGGAGGAGAAGGAATGTCCTAAATAATGTAATATCTAGGAGCAACAATAATAACTGCTTTACAGAAAGTTGGAAATTACTTTTGTTTTCCTTCCTGCTTTTTCTAATGCTTATTATTTTTTTCCTCCAAAGCCTCTCAGAGTCTGAATAAAAGAATATTTAAGACATTTGCTAAAATTTTAAAGTGGATCTGTCCACAACTCATACATGTTGGCTTTCCCTAAACTGCTAATTTCTAGCCAAAGTCTTCTCTTTTGCACTTCTCAAGGGGGGTAAAGCTTAATTTAATCCCAAAAGTGCAAACGTCAGACTAATTTGTTTTTTGAGAAGTCCCGCAAATGATTTTAAATAATTCCAAAATAGCTTATACATGCATGTTATATGTCCAGATGTTAAAATCCAACACGAAGGATCCAGTAAACAAAAGTTTCATTATAATTGATTTGCCTATCTCTGTCTCTCAAAATTTTCCCAGCATTGTCTGGATGCAACGATGCCTGCTGTCATGAATACGAATTACATGGTTTAGTATCTCTTCTTTGCTGTGAAAAAATGACTAAAATAGAATTTTAAATGGAATCATTTTATAAAAGGTTACAAATTATTAGAGAAAATGTATTTTCACTGTAAAATTATTTTTAAATGACAGGATATGGGATGGAGAGGCATTCTAGCAGGACCACAGAGCAGTGGAGGAATCCCAGTGTTTTCATGTGAAAAACGTGGTCCTTTAGAAATAGTCTTTTTTGATAATGAGATTTGTTTTAATTAATAGTCTGTTTAAAATGTGCATTCCATTATCAGGAGTTATTGTGCTTCAGAGGCCTCTCGGTGGAAGACAAGGTGGAGGATGGTGTAAAGATATTCGATGCAGAGGAAGCCACATGGGCTCCACAGCTGTGAAGAAGAGATTCATATTGTCATAGTGACTTCTGCCAAGGAGTGTTTTAGCTTGGAGATTCAGCCTCTACACCAAGGGGGTCACCCATGCCAGGCAAACACTACCCTCTACAAGAAATGGACAAATGCATTTTGCACTGGGATAGAAAATCATGTGAAATCACATTGCACAGTAATATAGATGACCAAATCCATAATGGCCAAGTTGAACAAGTAGATTAAAAAGTTGTTTAATTTTGGTTTGTATATAAGGGATAGAAAATTACCAGGAAATATTACCTTCTTCTTTTTCGTATCCTTTCTACTCTTACTGCTTCCACAACTCACCTCGCAAAACAGTCAGACTAGACACTCATTTGCATCTATTTCTGCTGTCATAATCCATTCTCAAGAGGTTTGAGGTAATACAGGGATAAAAAAGCTAAGGCTTAACATGCATGAAGGAATAAATATTGGTAACTGATGCCCACTGGGAGCAAAGCTGAGTGCTTCGCTCTGGCAGAGGAGATGCCAAAATCACTCTATTATTTTCTTTACTTACAGTACCATACCTATGACAACATGAACCTCGCAGATTTACACTGGTGTAAGTGATTATTGTATTTGCTAGCCTTCCAGATGTTGAGATGCATATTATTTTCCTAGGCCGAGATCCCTCCCCCAAGAATATTTAGGAATGTGTCCTTGTAGCCACTTTGTACTGCTGTTAATTACAGAGGTATGAACTGTCCCTGAAGTGATCTCGCTAATTTCCTTCAGTAAGTGGATGTAGAAGAGTGCTCATCCTACTGAAGGTAATGTCAATCCCATCTGAGTTTACCGAGTTTATGTGTTAAACCACTTTGTGACTGCAGAGTATTGCATATAAAAAGATTGAGACTCTTCTGGGTGATCACCATCTGGGATTGCTGATCTGAGACAAGGGTGTGAAAGCATGCAGTCTGTGTGAATTGTCTGTATCCTCCCAGTTGCTGCTGCTCTGCGTCATTCTTTGAAGTATTCCCTAAGGAATGGCATACTACCCAGCTGAATCAAGCATGGTTAAGTCTTGCTATAATATCACATTTCCAAAGCTGATCTGTTTCAGCTTGAAATAAATTATGCCCTTTGTTTGTATATATAATTTTTAAACCTAAAAATATTTCTTTTACAGAACAGAGAGAATCCCCTCCTTGAAAGCGTGTTGAAGGAGTAGTGATAAATCGATTAGCAATAAGATACTTGAGGCTAGCTTTTTCAAACAATTCTCCTCTTGATCTATGCCTACTCTGTGAATCTCACTGAAATTTAATTAAAGAATATTCCAAGACATTGATTCTGGAAATATGGTTGGCATTTTGTGTTTAGTCGGATTGGTTTTGTTCTGCATGTAAACTGATTTTTTTTAATGGTTGAAAGTTAAGGGAAATTCTTTCTCAGTATTTCAGCGACTCCTTCCATACTAAGACTGACTTATCAAAGCATTCCTTTTTGTCACTTAAACAGCTCCTTGGACCAAAGCATTTGTGCTAAACTGTAAAATGACAGGCTGGGTCAGAGCAGAACACACAGTTATTGTTCAGAGAGCAGTAGAAGAAAGGCCCCAAAGAGACAAGTGTCCTTGTTAATGTCATTGCTCTAATACTGCTGACCTGACCAGTTTGCTGATCAGTACATTGAAGGAAGTAAACTCTCCTAGGAGCTGAGGTCCTTCTTTTCTTGGGCAGAAAGTACTGAAAGGCTAAGGCAGTTACTTTAGTTTTGGCCCTTCAGATCCAATGTATAGTTTATGTCTGGCCCATTACCCATATAAACCTCACAATATTAATATTATAGTTAGTTAAAGAAGATTCTCTTCTGACAGTACTATTCCTATTTTAATAAAAATCTCTTCCTTACAGTACTTCTAATATCTTTGGGAGTTGCTGCTAATCTGGAAACATTTTCCACTTCTGAAATCAGTCATTAATGAGACTGCTACTCCTGTGCATTTGAATTCCATCTAGAGTTTTCCAGGTATGCTGAAAGTACGAAATGAGGCCACCATAAGGTGTTCAAACTAGAAAGGAAGATCATCTAGTAATAAATGCTCTATTGTAAGAGGTGAGGGGGCATTACCAGATTAATATATGTCCCAATATAGAGAGGGCTGCAGTTTCAATGATTGCCTCTGATTTTTAGCAATTCTGACTTTTAGTGTAGATGGCATCTTTGCAGATTTCATGCAGGGAGCATAAATAGCTGCTTTTACTTACAACTGCATAGACCTGTACCCTCATGATGTTATAACAACATCTACAGTTATGCAGGAAATAATAGTAGATAGGTATCTGACAGGCTTTGTCTTTGAAGGTGGCTCAGATACTCAATATCTGGAAGAGAAGAGCTCTCTGATTAACAGCCTCCCAATTTGTCATCAACCAAGAGTCTGTGGGCTACAGTTTGTGAAGTGAGCAACTAAGGCACAAGTTCACAAATCTGAAAGGAAAAAAATTCACAACAGATTGGATTGGGGGGTGAAGATTATCCAGGGACAAAGCCAAGAAAAAGAATGTGTGTAAAGAGACAACAGGGAAAAACAGAGTTGTTGGAAAAGGAAAGGAGAGAAGGAAGAGAGAAAATAGCAAGCTGTTCAGGTATGAAAGGCTTATTTGAAGAAAATCAAGAAAATGTAGAACGTAAGTGACAAAACAGGCAAAAAGCAAATACAAAGGCAGAGAAAGGACAATGGGAGGCTTACTCAAACAGAATTAAATGTGAGATGGTCATCACAGTTTTTCTCCCTAGTTCACCTCTTCTCCACTTGCTGTAGGGGCCTTTTTCTTACTTCGGTTTTGTGCATTTTTAAAGCTTAAAATACTCAGCTCCATCTTCATTATCTCAATGTAGTTAATGAAAGCGGACTTCATTCCAGATGCCAAAACCTGTTTGCTACTAAATAAATTAATGAATAAGGCCATAAGCTGACAGACAAGTCAAATTTATAAGACATTATCATCTGTTTCCTGAAGGGATAGGAGGGATAAAACAGCTTATTCACAGAAAGACACATTTTGCTTTGGATCACAACCTTTTAGGGCAACATCATGTGAAAAGGAGGCATTATACAGAGTTGTCCTAAGAGAAACAGTGTCTGCTGAAGGCAAGCTATGAAAGTAATCCCTGTCTTTGGATAATGAGGTATGAACCATCACAAGAAAGCATAGGGGAGTGAGAGAGGATGTGGTTTTTCACTTTCACGTAGGGTATCTATGTGAAGAATCCTCTGAAGTAGACAGAAGGCTACATGGTACTTTGTGTACATGCAATATCTGAAAAAAGCCAAAGAAGAGGAAGGTTTTGCTGAGGCACATACCCTCCCAGGGTGCTTTTGGTTCTGTGACTCTTTGCAAGAGTATGTGGCTTTAGAACATAAACTGTGACAGAAGTGTGTTTTGGAGAGAAAAAAAGGTTTCAAAACCTACTGTATTTATATGAAAAACTGGTAATAAAAAGAAAACAGAAACAGGCTTCAAATGACAAACTTAGATATTCACTATGGACAAAGATGATAGGTACCCATGCAAAAGGGAAACACCTGGTAAATGAAATATGTTGTTGATGGATTATTGTTTTGAAGTAAATATTTTCAGTAATATTTTTCTTTGCAGTAAAGCTAGTTGGTTGATTTCTTCTATGCCCCTGAGATGGCAAGGCTAGATGCAGATCTAAACTGGGATCCCTTGGGATAGCACAGCGAGGCATACAGCGTTAAATCTTTGCTACAAGTAGTGAGTAACGTGGGTCCCATTCTTGATCCCACCTAAAAGAATGATAGGTAGACATCTACAGCTTGCAGTAAATAGTGACAAACTAAACACAAGGTGTTGAAGTGTTGGCTGCTCCTCTCCCAGGAATCCTCACAGAGGTTACCAGACTTCCCCCTGAGGTTGCTCCTAACAGCGGGGAGCTGAACAGCTCATGAATCAGCTCTAAACCATCACAGCCTACATCTTGGCCTATTAAGGTAAACCAACATTGATTTTGGTTTATGCTGAACTGCAAGGTTCAGAAGCCAATTCGCAAGCCATTTTGTCTCTCCTACTACAATGGAAGACAGCAGAGATTTTTTGCTTCAGCCACTGCACTTTCACCTGCCATTAGCTATACGCCAATACCTTTATGGGAATTTTACTGTGGAGAAGACCACAAAACAAACAACCTAAAAGAAACTTCCAGCTTAGTCTGAAACTCTGATAATAATCTGTAGTTTGCTTAGGATCTCTGTCTTCCCATACCCTTGTTAAAACTGTACATTAATGTTGCTACCAAGAATGCAGCTGCAACCTGAGATGCCAGACGTATATTTTTTCTGTTCCTGGAGTGAAAAATGGTATTCAAGTCACTTTTGCAGCTATGCTGTGGAAAATTAAAGCTCTTGTAGCATTCACTGATGCTTCCAAGAGATTTATTAACATTTGGCATCTCAACCTGAAGGATTCATAAATCTATACAAATATCAGGGCAGGGGGGGCTGAGTTTTTAACATCCATGTAACTATTATGCACATTTTGCAAGAGAAACTGAGGAAAAGTTTAAAAAAAGTGCATTTGTGTAGTTGCACAAGTTTGCTTAGCTCTTCTTACTTTATATATTCTATGTTTTAACAGAAAAGACTATTCTTACTCCACGACACAACAAAATCTGATGCCACATAAAACTACACCAGTTTAGGGTTTCGTTGTAAGTTTAAAACTTAGTTCATTTTTAGAAAAAAAGCCTTACTATGACTTACTATTGATTAACTTTTGAATTTATCTAGATACTGTTTTGAGCAAACTTGCCTATCTAGATTTGTTTTGGTGATCAAACTAGATGAAGTAAGTGAAACCACATCACCCAGGCTTTTATGCTTCTAAGTCAGTTTTGGTTTGCATTTTGAGTTCCAGACCAAAGCCACAAAGTTGAGGGAAAGAACTGTTATGAATCAGAATGAAGAAAATGCTCATGTGAGGTTCTCCCTAAAGAAACCCACAAACTTTTGCACAGTTCTCTATTTTCCCTATAAAATTCAAGAGAGCCTTCCTTCAGAAATAGAGTAAAGCTAAAGTCTTCTGTCAGAGAGCTTGCCCTTGATAGAGTTTCAAAACAGAGACAGATTTTAAGGAGCACAGTCCCTACGGTACATTCAGAACTGTTTTATTAAAATACATATACAACAAATAATGTATGGCAATACTAAAAATGGTTTTATAGTGGCAATTAGGATCTTATCCAAAGTCCATTAACGCCAATGGAAACGTTTCCATTTATTTCCAAACAGTTTGCAGTAGGTCCACATGAAAAAAGAAGTACACTGGTCTCTAAGTCTGTCCTGGTCCACCCAGGTGAGAGGAAACCTCTGTCTGATTCACATGCCTCCCTTACCTTCTGGGCTGTTACCAATGGATTTTTAATTACCACTAATGGGCAGACCATTATATTTAAATTACCATCCAATTTCTGACCCATTGTTTCAGATCTGTGGGCTCTGTGAGCAGATGCCGAGGCAGCTGTGCAGCTCACAGCTTCCATGGCATTTCACCTCAAGAGAGATGTAGCACAGCAAGCCATTTTAGCTGGCATCCCCCACCACTGGGAACTTTGGTCCGGTAACACAGTGCAATCCAAGCTGCCGGCATGCAGGAGGGAAAAGCTACTGCTGAATCTCTTCCAAAACCAAATTATATCTCCCACTGTCTCAAAGGAATAATAAACCCTGGCTGGCTGATTGTGGAATATAATAATAATCTAGCTGAATTAGTGGGCATTCCTAGGAGTGACTGATTTCTCCTTTTTCCCAACAGCATTTTTTTTATCAAGCTAATAGTTCTTCTCTGGAAAACAGGATTTATGTATACATAACTATATGGAAACTAAATTTAAGAAATTTAGAAATGTTATACTCAGAATCATACTCCTTGTGTGTCCATAATCAAAATTAACATAATAGTAGATAGGTATCTGACAGGCTTTGTCTTTGAAGGTGGCTCAGATACTCAATATCTGGAAGAGAAGAGCTCTCTGATTAACAGCCTCCCAATTTGTCATCAACCAAGAGTCTGTGGGCTACAGTTTGTGAAGTGAGCAACTAAGGCACAAGTTCACAAATCTGAAAGGAAAAAAATTCACAACAGATTGGATTGGGGGCTGAAGATTATCCAGGGACAAAGCCAAGAAAAAGAATTCTCCCAATTCCCCTTGTTCATCCTCCCCTGGGGATTCCCCCACCCTGCCCAGCGGTCCATGTTACACCCCTAGGACTGTCAGCCTCATCCCAAGGGAAGTTCCCAATGTCCAGGGCAGAGCATAGTGCACTTTATTGGAAGGAATTTCAAACAAAAATGAGACTAACCATTCACCCATGATGTCAGTTTTTTTTTGTCTCACTTGGTCTGAACTGAATGCTCGAAAACTTCACTAGTGCATCAGCATACAGTTGCAGGGCATGTTTAAATTGGTAACATACAATTTGTTATTTTAATGTATTTTTCCAGTTAGTGGTGGATTGTGGTGTTTTTACAGTTTAAGTAAGTCATACCTTTGATCTCATGAGCAGAAACCCAGTCTTGATGTCATCAGGCAATTTAATACCTATTTGTGATCCCAACAATGATGATTCACAAGCTAAGGATCCTGTAATCTTGCCTGCAGATGTTGTCCTAGCAGAGCAAGCATTCCTACTTTCACCAAAGCACGGGCAGAAGCACCTGTTCAAAATGTGAAGTGGTTAGACCTTTGACTGTGGATGTCAGAGACACAAGCCACCTGTTCCCCTGGAGGGACTCTTAATCTCATATTGCTACCTTGAAAACATGCAGTGGTGAGGGAAGGGGACAGGGGACTTCCTAATCTCTCTTGCTAATGCTGTTCCATTTTGAACGGGATCATTAAATATTAAAAGAGTGAAAGATCAAAAGATAGAGAATGACTTTTAGCCTATTTGTTAGGCATCTCACGTTCTCAGTTCCAACCCAGTAAAGATGTAGGTATATTTCAGAGAGAGGAGACACAATGAGAGAGAACAAACAAGCCAAGCACCAAAATGCTGCAGTATTTAGGACATGATTCTGAGAGTTATAAACTGTGGGGGTTTTGTCCTTTCACACAGCAGACAGAATTACATTTCTACTTCCCACAACATCAGTGATGCCTCTGTCAGCAGACTCGACAGGCAAGGGTTTTCTGCTAGAACCAGATCATGCACCCATTGGTGATACTGGCACCATGTTCCAACCAACTCAGCTAATCTACCTGCAGTAAAAGCCCCAATGAGAGGTGTGTACCCATATTTGTGGAAGACTCTATGCCGGTGTCATCTCTCCCTGCCACTTCCTGATGACTAGGTTAAGTAGGTAACTACTCAGCCAAATATTTGTGGACCTCCACTGTCTAAATACCTAGCTCTGCTAATCTATCTCCCTTGAAATGTGTGGCATTCCCAGAGAACTGTGTACTTCACTAGCTTTTACAGCATCAATAGCCAGAAATTGCAAATGTCAAATTACCTTTGTGGGCCTAGTCCTCAGCTATGCCAAGGGTTCCAGTTCCAAAAATTTGCCAAACATGGGAAACAGAGACAAAGAGAAACTGTGTGCTGGATTCTCTAGTTACTTACCACTTTTCCAAATTAACAGTAAAATGCAAGTATGCACTTTGCAGAGGTAGAAATGCCTATGTAAGACGCAAAGCTGATCTAAATAAGGGTTCACTTGGATTAAAATACAGGAATAAATACAGCTATGGAAGCTCTCAACTGAGTTATGAGGTCAAGTAAAATTCCTTCAAATACCCATTACGATAAAATGAAAATGTCCAAGAGTCCACTTTTGTGCAGCTCAGGACTCTGAACTGTGGTAAAACACAGGAAAAAAGTCTGCTTACTTAGGAAGTAGATACATGTTCCTGTGTTGTGCTTTCCAGCTTCCTAAAATAAATGTTTGCCTCACCTCTGTCCTCCCCACTGCCTCTCCATAACTTTGCAGCCTTGGGAACAGTTCTAGTGTGGTTAAGAGTGTGTCCCTACCCTGAAGTTGCTGCACCCACTGCTTGCTTCATTTTGTGCATTTGAGGAAGATGAGCACTTGCTGTTTTAATTCCTGCTCCCTGAAGTTCTACAGATGTAGCTTAGGGAAGAGCAGAGAGAAGTTTGCCAGGTTCTGCCTAGACCTATAGGCAAGAGATTCCATTTATTCCCTGCAATAGTTACCCCCAAAGATGAGACAAAAGATGTTTGATTTTTTCTTCCTTTGTTTGTCCTTGGACTTAGCTGCTGGCAGCTGCTGTACTGGAAGCAGTTCTGTATAAGATTCCATACAGCAGAAGGAATAATTTAGGTTTATCAAACCACAGACATTCCCCTTCATCCCTTCCAATTAGAGCCCAAATCAGGTTCTTTGGCCCGGATTTTCAGGAAACAAGTGCAAAATATGACTAGTCTGACTTATTACTACAGGGGACTTCCACTTCATTTTGGGAATCCCCAGCAGAGAACATGTGGGTATCTTCCACTGTGTAAGAGGCAGACAGTCTGCTTCAGACTGATAGTGGTCCACTGGGTTCCCAAAAGAGATTTGGTCATTCCTATTGAAGGAACTGAACAAGCCTGCTAATGGGGCTTAGTTTGCTGTGGTAGATGCAGAGCCTACTCCCTAGGCATACATTAATCATGCATTAAACATAGAGAACATTAGCCCACATTCTTCTGGAACCTTAACTTCATTAAAAGGGAACATGGGTGCCCATGGCTTCTTTTTCTGTGTAAAGATGTAACTTTCCCAACACAACCACAAGAAATCCTCAGAATTTTACCCATCTTTAATCAGAAAACCAAGCTCTGATGCTGTGAATTAAGATGTTATGAAACCAACAGAAAATAATAGGAATGCGGAGGTGCTGAACAGAGTGTGGAAATAACATCTAAAACACCCCAATTTTCTTTTCTAACCTATCTTCACTTTTCAACATTCTCTCCCACATATGGTGATGTATTAAGACAGGCAAGGCAGGGAATTCTTCCAGTTACAGGTCACTGCATTACAATAGCTCTGGAAATAAAGATTTTTTCCCTTCAGTACATGCAATATGAGATCTTTAAAGCATCAGCTTAGTCTAGGATTCAGTTGTCAACAATTTCTGTGTAGAAACTATCACAGAATTAGCCTGTGCAATTATCTTGCAGTTAGGCTCTAAGTTAGGCTCTAAACTAGCACACAGAAACAAACCTCTGTTCCAGACACTACACAGTTAATTTATTCCCCATCTTAAACAAAAATACAGGCTTTCATTAAGGACACGGAAGCAAGTTATTACTTCCCTCCTACCCACTCCTAATACGTTTTATCTTTATTCTTTACAATCCTGGATAGCAAAGCAGCTGAGAGCCACCAGGATTTCTGATGCCACATGGTTATTGTCCCAGTTGTTTGTTCTGGTTCCAGCTGAATGATAGTGGGAGCTGTTCTGCTTCTGAGCAAAGGGGAGGAGGGGCTGCAAATTCTTAGTTTTTTTAGGCTAGAATGAAAGAGACCTTAAAAGCTGTTCGCCACACAACTTACAACTCCTTTTGTATCTAATGGCCTGAAAATATTAGAGTGAATAAATGCTAATGATTTGGGGGTTTGCAGTATTGTAGAGCAAATAAAGAAGTCAGGCTAGCAGTAACTTGCCTCTGTGTTCACACAATCATTTTAATTCAGAATGCCATGAAAATACTTTAAACAGATTTCTGTCAAGGCATTGTTTGAATAATAGGTTTACCTGGTGTTCAGCATTCAACCAAAGTTTTCCTTGATATAGGATGTCATTTTCTAAGTGATGAGGACATACACAATTAACTGAAAACTCTAATTAAATTTCTGCAGCTAATATCTTCCTTGCTATGCCACTTTATTCTACATGCTGATAGGAGAGAAACAAAAGAAGAATCCTGATCTCTGAATCACTCAGATACTGCATTTTCAAACACAGCTGGCACTTCAGAGATCAGGGTACCTGTGAATTTCAGTTTACATTTGCAAACATACAGAGTGGGATTCATCCAAGTGGCAACAAAAGTGAAGCAAGATTGTAGAAAAAAAAATTAGATGCAGTGTGAGAATAAACTATCTACAAATAGGAGAAAGAGAACTACTGAAGAGGGAAAAAATAGAGAACAGGCTAGATCCTCTGGATGGTCCTTACAGCTTTGTGCCATCATAGTAGAATGAGGAAAACCAGCTATGGGAGAAGAATCCCGGAATAGCACAAAGATACTGTGGAAACTCCTCATTCTGTGCCCCTACCACAACTCAGGATGGAAGACCAGACTGGGAAAGAGAGGGCCTGCTGCTAAGAGCTGCCTCCTGTCCACTATCCAAACAGCCCCATAGGGCCCAACTCCCAGCAGGGGAGAGATGGGGGAGCAACACAGGCTATGACAGCTCCTGTGGAGCTGGAAAGTGGAATCAGGTAAAGAATGAATAAAGACACCTTTGTCCCCATTCCTCCAACCTTCTGCTGATATTAGTTCAGATTGATGAAACAAACTAGCTTGTTAGGAGCTGGCTGGAAAAGACTGATATAACAATCAGGCACATCATGGACAAATTAATATTACCATCTTACTTTTTAATATAAAATATTAAGGTTTTGAAAGAGATATGGTATCACAAGAGAGATAGTTATGTCTTCACCTATACCATGGTTGAGGTGATGTCTCATCTTTTCTCTACCACAGAAAACCAAACCCTTTTTACCAGTTTTAACTTGACAATGGTGTTCATTCAGTGACTTTAACAGTGATATAAAAATGACATGTCCTTTTAAATGGGAATGAACAGTAGTGCATAAATAGATATGCAGAAAAAACATGAATGTTGCATTTTTCCTCTTTCTTATTTTGACATAGAACAATATTTCCCTGGTTTTTAACTAAAAAGAAATAAATAAAATGCACTATAATTGAGAACAGCTCTCAATACAGCTGAAAAAAGTAAAAAACCCGGAAAATCTAAATAGATCTATTACTTCTTTAAATTAAACACTTCTAAATGGAAACTTTGCTCAGGTTTCTCCAACTTCATAGATTTTGACTGACATATCTGTCCTTATAACAGACACTCTAAATCAAGAGTCCTTAACAGAAGTGTCCTTAACTATAAGAGTTTTAAATCGTGACTGCCTGTGCCAGGTGAGATGAACTCCAGCAAGGAAGCTCCAAGTCTCTATGAGAGTAAAGAACTCATGTTGCTTGCTTTGGATGCTGCTGGTGTAAATAGTGTCAGCTTTTAGAAACCGCACATAACTAAGAATGGGGAAAAAAATAAAAGGTGTAACTTATGTGCCTTAGCACTCCAGGATGGGTGATATCTAACACTGGAATATTGCCATTCACTACAAAAGGGCCAGGATTCAATCTATATAATCCAAATTTAGAAAAGTCTTCCAAAGGATTTTGAGCAATATTATGTAACCTTTAACATCTGAGGGCCAAACACGTCATTTTGAAAGGTCAAAAGGATAAAAATGGGAGCAGCTGACTACCCTGCCCTATTCTCTTCACATTGCATAGGTAGGGCTTATTCAAAAACTCTGCTTTTAAAACAGGGCACACCTCAGTGTATATGTTCTATTCATAAGGCAGTACAAACCTTCTACCTAGTTTAATTGTCCTTAATTTAAGCCCTACCATTTAGGGTTCTGGGCCAGAGGTTACACACCAAAAGGAAAAATCAGGGCCTGGCTTGTGATAACTCAAACCTCTCACTTGGTGCTGAAATACTTCAGTGCTCCCTTGATTATTTTGGCACTGGGACTTTATGACCCAGATTCTGGGACACTGTATGGTCCCATCCTGCCCCTGTCTCAATTAGGCTATTCACTCAGCTCCTCTCTCTGTGCTTCCTGCAAATCCTAGCAGAAAAGGTCTGTAATGAAGCACCATGAACTGCCACCAAAGAGACATCCTGAGATGGGTTGAGGAGTTAACATAGACAAATGTATGCCTCCTTTAAAGCATCAGAGAAAGATTAAGGAAATTCAGTTAGAAGAATCATTTAGAATTGAATTTTATCACTTCCTGGATGGTTTTCAGGAGGTCTGCTTTCAAATGACTGAAAGGAGAAAGCATTATTTAAGTGATTTCAGAAAAGGGAACCATGGTGTCAAGAGCATGCAATGCACCTTTTCAAAGGACTTTCACATGTCATATTCTATTAATTACTTCATCATTAGTTCTTCTGAGAAGTCAATGTATGATAGTAGATAGAAACCCATCTAGCTGACATTAGGAACTTTTCTCCATCATAAGCACGAAAATATCTTGTAAATGCACACAGAAGAACTAGCTGACTGTGGTATTTTTAAATTTAGGTGAAAATATCACTGGGATTATTTAGCAAAGAAATAGGAAGAGGAAATAAACCAAGTAATTTAAAAACAATTTCTCAACAAAGAAAATTATTAAGTTTATGTACAGGGAAACTTCAAAAAGCACTTATGTTATCTGGATAAATGAGAGCAGGTATCAATAATGTTTCTAATCCTTATGTATCTCAGTAATGCTTCAAGTTCTCAACTTTTATATGTTTGGTGGCACAGACTCTACCTACACCTCAACCGTAAGTCAGAAAAATACAATACTTCACAGCTCAAGCAGGGAGAAACTTTTCCTCCTACACGTGGAATGGTGAGAACACATTTTATTTTTTTAATTCCCTTTAGTTGTTAAAAGAGCGAAAACGTTTTGACTTGGCATAACCCTTTACCCTTGCTTGGTATATTTCCCTGCTAGAGGAAGAAAGGTTTGAGGTGATAGTTTACATAACATAGCTAAGCATATTATGTAAAGATTAAAGCAGCAGGGTCGGCACAGGGACAGAAGTGTCTCACTCGCCCAGCGCAGCCGGGGTTACCTGACAGCCAGTTCTGCTGGAGGTTTGTTTTGTTCCAGGTTAATATTCCCACTAAGCAACTAACATTTAAGCGCGGCTCTGCCTTGGCCTCTCCCATCCTGACTGCGATGCTTTCCACAGAGGCGATGCCTGTCTGCGTGGGAGGTGAGGCTCATTTACCTGGCCGCAGTCAGGCGACAGCGCCTATCTCCAGCCGGGATGCTGCACGTCACGGGTGCCGCCAGCGCCCGGGGGCGGTTTGTGCCGCCCGGCCGTGCTGATGCCACGCAGTGGTCGAAACTACCTCGGTAACACAAAGTGTGGCCACCAAGTGCCAAGGGAGGGCCCGGGCCCTCGCTGCAGGCCGGCGGAGGCACCGCGTGCCCTCGCACCGCCGCTCCCCAGGTACCGCGTCCCTCCCTGCCCGGGGCAGCGGCCGCGGCCCCTCCGGCTGCTCCCTGCCGCTCCGCGGAGACAAAGGCGCTGGGGAGGTGCGGGCGGGCCGGCAGGACCGGGAAGGGGGCGGAGGAGGGGGCGACTGGCGAGGGGAACAAAGGAGCCGAAAAAGACCAGAAGAGCCAAGAAAGTTGATACCGGCCTCCGCCGCCCCCTGCCCTGTCCCGGCCCACCCCTCCCACCTCCCGGACTTTGGCGTGGGGGCCCGGCGGCGGCAGGGAGAAAGGCCGGGTACCCTCACCTCCATCACCCCCGAATTCCCGGCCGAAGGTCCCCGTTCGCCCCATCCCCTCCCCTGCCGCCTCCTCCTTCCTCCTCTGCCCC
>VXBI01001485.1:0-74655 GCA_013397375.1 Toxostoma redivivum | reverse complement strand
CCCCGCCGCCCCTTTGGCCCTGCTCCGCATGGTCTCCGCGCACTCTCTGCGCCCCTAGGTCGCTCGGGCACCCGGGTACCCCCTGCCCCCCACCACCGTGCGATATCCCCGCACCCCCCGCCGCAGCGGTGGGCACCCCGGGCTGGAACCCCTCGGGGAAGGCACTACGCTCCCCCGCGCCCCGAGGAGCCCCGCAGCCCAACCCCTCTCCCTTCCCGCATGTGCCCCCGACGTCTTCCTCTCGCAGTCTCCTCCTCCTCCTCTCCTCGGTTGTCTCCTACTTCTCACCGTGGCCCGGCCGCCGCCCGCCCCGCCGTGGGAGTGCGGGGGTTGTGTGGGGTGTGTGGTTTTGGGGATGCTCGTGGCCCCCACCCGCTCCCGTACGGCGGGGGCTTCCCGACGTGTGCCCACGCGCGGCCGTGGGAGCCCGGGGCTGCCGTCCTGTCCTGTCCCGTCCCATCCTTCCGGGTGCCCCTCTCGGTGGCGGACCCTCCCCTGCCACAGACCGGGCTCTTTCTGCCTCCTGTCCCGCGACGTTGTGGTCTTTTTGCCCTTTATGGTTTCTAATAAAGATGAAGTAAGGCGGCTGCTGCCATTGCTGCTCGTGGTGGACTCTGCAGAAATATTCAATTTATCTTGGCTTGTAGGAAATTACGAGCGCTTTAGAAAGACATCATCACTAGCTCTGCCGCCCTTGGGACCCATCTGCACATTGCCATGATCTTGCTGTCCCCGACTGGTCTGTTTTTAAATTTTTTTTCTTTTCTTTTTTTTTTTTTTTTTTTTTTTGATAATGACTGGTGGTTTGGGGTATTTTTGTCGGTTTTTATTGTTGTTGTTGTTGGGTTGTTTGTTTTTGTTATTGTTGTTTTGGTTTTAGTTTGAGGAGGAAAGGGAAGGTGCCGGTGGATATATTTGACAAAAACAAAATATTTGGGATATTCTTCACTTCGAATTGATAGTTGTAGTTACACTTGTAATCTGTCTCTGTGCTGATTCATCTCTCGTTAAGGGAGAGACTTTTAAATCCCCCTTCATTCCCTCCTCTGTCCCCTCTGCTCATTTTTCTCTGCACAGCAGCTGGGAGGTTAGCAACCCTCGTGTGAATGTAGACTAGCCTGGCAGCGGGGAACCTGAACATCGTGTGTCTCCCCTCTTGCTCTGTGTGACACTTGCAAACACACTTACAGCCTGTCTTCAAGGAGTATCTTGTATTTCTGTCTGTGTTAGTGTCACTGAAATGTTTTCTTCACGGTGTCATCCTCTCAGTTGATTCCCCCCCCCACCATTCTCTTACTTGTTTATATGTTTGTGTGTCTTTTGAGTTTGATTCAGTTTGAAGTGTCTAGTTTCAGGCCCCTTAAAACACGCCTTTACTGCAATATTCAGTATCTCTTGAACAAAACTTTCTAAAAATGCAGGTATTGTGAGGAGAGGGAATAGAAAGAATTGCCTGGATGTCAGAAGGGGAACAGGGACAGAAGGAGAAAGGAAAAAACACCCAAAAGCCAAACCTCCCACCCCAAACTAGCCAGACATCAAATGACATATTTAAGCATTTTCCTCTTGTAAATGCTGCATTACATGTTACAGTAATTATATGCTCTGGGCTACTGTTACAGTATTCGTCTGCTGGATAGTAACCTGAACTTATGAAGTGAATATTGTTGTTTTTTGGATAATAGTAGTATTTATAGCCAAGAGTATTCATAGCAGATGTCCTATGCATATAAGCATTATTAAATATGCTTTTAACTTTCTGGCCTGCAGTGTTCAAGCCTATGTACATTACGAAGAGAGAAATTTTCTTTTTAAAATTAGATGTATTAAGCAAAGGTCAGAAGTAAAATCTAGGGCAAATAAAGGCCAACATAAGTGTTATAAAAAGAGATGAGGTTGTATTTTAACTTTATGTAGAAGCAAGGAAAATGGGTACTTATCGAAATTGCATTATAGTTGCATATTTTGACTTGTCAGAATGTGATACTTTTGTCGTTTATTACCTGTAAGTGTTCTGCTTTTACCTTAAATCTGACAACTAGGATTTAAATATCTGAAAGTCAGCCTGTGTAAGTTTACAAACTATGTTGAATATATTGTTGTAGCTGTACTATGGGAGAAATTGTTCTTTAGGAATGGACAATTTTTGTATTTTAATTTTAGGGCAGGAACTGCAATATTTCAGTTACCTTAATGAGCAGGCTAGGTGTTGTGCATTTATATATATTTAGGTATGAAGATATTATTTTCTGTTAAAAAAATGAAGTTTAAGCTGGTTAAGGGAAACTTTAGTCACATATCTCTCACTTGGTATTGCCTGCTGCTTCTTTTAATGTCTAAACATTTTGAAGTGGTGCCATACTTCCAGAATTCTTTTTCAGTATAGCTTCACAAAATAGATTAAAAAGACCTAATTCCCCCTGAAGTTATTTGGATGTGTCAATAATGCCTGAAGAGATTATTTCTTCTACTCCATAGTGTGTATTATTTGAGAGAATTAGATCTTGGTAAGGGTTTTTCAGTATAGGAGTAAATTTATTTCTGTTCTCTATCAAGATCACTTAAGCTTCTTTAAAAAGCATCCTTTTCAACATAACCCTGTTGGCATTCATATTAATTTACTTTTCCTTTGCTGTCTCTTTCCATAAATATGTACAGGGAGATGAACTTTGTTTAATCCACAGAACAAGCATGGTTGAATCTGAGCCTGAAATCTCATTATTCTCCCTTGAGCGAGTCTTAAAACATATAATAGTCAAGGTGAATGGTTTTGTTCTTAATTGTGAGGATGTCTGTACATAGGTAAGAGGAAAAGCGAGTTGAAGTTCACAGCAATTTGAAACTCTTTGTGTATGAAAGAGCAAATTCTTCATTCAGACACATTTGATCAGAAAACTACCCAGATATATGGGGATTGCATGGCTGTAAGCAAGGAACATTTGGGCCTGTGTGCTTTTTATTAAAAATCTCTAGAGAAGGATATGTAACACAGGTATATAAGGTACAGATTTGGAATTAAAGGAAAGACCTGTGTTTCAGTCTGGGTTTTTTGTTTGGTTTGGGTTTTTTTTAGTTTTTTTTTTTAATCAGTCAGTGCCACCACATATGCTAATTCAGTAAGAGTTTTTCGTGGACATCTGCCCTTCATTAAAACAGTTTGAGAGTTTGAGAAGTCATGACAGCTGTAACAGTGGGCTTGTAATTCCTCATCTGTCGGCATATTGCTATACTATTTAAAATGAAGGAAGAAATTAAAATAGTTAACTAGTATCAGAAGTGTGTGGATGAAGCATTAACTTTACTTCTGAAATATACTGAGATTTCTTGCTGCTCACATTCTCTGACAAGTTTGTTGCCTTATGTTGCCTGAATGAAATGTCTGGAAAAAGCTTCCTTATACCCTCTACCAACGTGCTCACCGTTTTAGTAAATACAAACAGTCCTGTGTTAGAGTTTTTTAGTTCTGTTCCATTAAGCATGCCAAGATGTGGATTTTGTAATGTGGAAACCCACATTGTAGACTTGGAATGAGCCCACAGATTTGTTTCATATGGGATAACAGAGAGTCCTAAGATAGTAATAACGCTCAGTTTTTAACTAGCTCTTCTAGATTTGAACTGGTGGCATAGTTGATGGGACAGCTAACTCATGGTACGGCTGAGTGTTTAAAAACATAATTCACAGTGAATGGTTTTACACTTACAGGATTATGTTTCCCACTTAACTTCAATAACTTCTGGTTTTCATATATATATATATATGAGGAGTTTGGCAGGGGCATTGGTTTGTATGTTTGGTTTTTTTTGTTTCTGGGTTGGTTGGGGTGTTTTGGGGGTGGTAGTGGTAGGGTTTAAACTTGCCAGCTCCTGAATTATTAAGATGCTTGTGGCAAAACTCTTCAGTGCAAGGATTATTGAACTACTGTGACACAAGCATTATTCTATTAAGACAAAGACATATATCCCATGTGTTCTTTCCTTAAGCATGTAAGAAATACAATTAGGCAGTTTCTTCTCAAAAAGCTAACTTCGGTCGTTTGTCTTTGTTCAGTGCAGCATCTGCCATGTCTACAGAGGGGCAGAGAGTGGATGATAGTCCAAGCACTAGTGGAGGCAGCTCTGATGGAGATCAGCGTGAAGGTGCTCAACAGGAACAAGAAAGGGAGCAAGTTCAACCCAAGAAAAAAGAGGGGAAAATATCAAGCAAAACAGCTGCTAAATTGTCAACTAGTGCTAAAAGGTACAGTGTTCTTCCTGGTTGTTTATTTCAATTTTTCTTCTTTCAGCTGGCCATCAGAGCCATGTATTGACTCAGTATATTAATTTTCTGACTGTTTTATTATAACTGTATCAGTGTAATAGCCTTTTGAGACTGGTCACAATAATGAGACTTGTATAGTTTTTCCTTTCTCTATCAGTTTGCCTCTTTCACATGGTTTTAATAGTTGCTTGTGTGATAAAACCTGACATTTTTTTATTGCTAATAAAACTCAGACAGTTTTGTAGCCTTATAAAATATATCTCTGTATGTGTATGTATGACTGATGTTGAAACTTGTCAGTGTAACTTACAGTTAATTAGCCATAAACATTTCAGACAGTTCAGTAACTCAGCATGTTAGGACTACTGTGATACCTATTGCCATGAAGTACTGCCTTTTCTTTTCCCAGATGGTCAGGTCAAAAATACTTGAATGAGCAACAAATCTGTGTTGGTTTCATTACTTTTAAACTGTGATCTGTTTTAATACCCATTTATTTTCCCTTTCTTTTCTGATTAAGATGAAAGGTTGGTTTATAGAATAGCTATTTAAATTATCATGTTCATTTCCAGATAACGATTGTCTTGCTCAGACCAGACAGAAGGAATTGACAGTTTAGTGTTGCTTCCCTAGTACATGTGGAGTTGTTAGTCTGGGCAAGTGGGATTATAATGATTGAAGTTAAAAAGTACTCATAAAATAATCTGACAAGACACCAATTCTGCAGACTGTCCTGATGCAGAATTCCCAGATTCCATTTCTTTGCTAGTCCAAGGCTGTGTAAACTACAAGAGAAAACACTGTGGTGCTGTAGTAAAGGAGAAGCATCAAGCCCCTGCTGCCATAATTTATAACATATGCATATAGTCAGAGCCTGTAAATAATAGTATATAAATGTGTGCATCTCGTCAAGATTCAAGTCTTTGTTTTGCCTTAATCTGTCCCTTACCAATTAAATCCTTTTCTGAACTGAAATATCTTTTGTCTTTCCAGTGAGGTACTGTCATGCTTTTCTTCTGCTGTAGATACCTTTCTTACAGCTTAGTTTTTCTTCATTTTTAATTCCCTGGGGAAATACTTTCTGGACACCCATTCCTACTGTGACACTATTAGGAGATTATCTGGTCATATCGCTTAGAGAGTGGCCAGCAAAACTTGCCTGTGTTTCCTTTTATGACAAGAAGGGTAAAAAACTCCACCCAGCTTTGACTACAAACCATGATGTTATTAATGTAGTTAATCCTCACAGCTGTTACGGTTTCTGGTCTTCTCTTTCGTCTGCTTCCTGCTATTATTATTTTTTAAATATTAGGAATATTGGTTTAGTTATGACTTTTAAGGTCATAAAAACAGTTTCAAGCATCTTTAGAAAGCGTCTGTGTATTCTGACCTTTGTACAATGCCTGGTGAAATGATGCTACAATTCTGACAAGGGCCTGTGGACACTATCCTATTAAAAAATTAATAATGATATGTCAGAAATTGGTCTATTAATCTTAGCTTTGTATCTTCAAAGCTTAGAAGCTTTTATCAACAAGCATTTTACAGTGATAAAATTACTTAAACCTTTTAAAGTTTAATCATATCTGCTTATGGTTCTGCTGAAACTAATTATGCCATCAGTTGCTGACATCAGTACATTTGCCAGTTAGACTCTAAAGCTAGTTTCACATGTGTAGTAATATTGATTATACATTTAAGAAATATACATTTGATTATACATTTTTAAAGCTGACATGACTTACAGTAGTTCTGTAGATATGTGCAATATTTTTGCAGAGAAATGTATTTTAGGAGTGCTGTTTGTCGTAGCACTTTCTGGAAGAATTACAGGAACAATTTTTATAGTAATGGGGGTTTTTATTAGTATCATTAGTATTTTTTCCCTTTTTTTTTTTTTTTGTTCTTTAATATCCAGTAGTTTGTCATTGTGTTAGAATTGGGATTGCACCTTCTCTAATCTGGCCAGGTTTTTGTATTACAGGTTTTGTTTCTGTGCTTTTTAGTTAAAATCAGTTGTGTCTCAAGAAAGCTAAATCAGAAATTAAAGTAGAGGCTAAAAATGAGAGGAGTAGCATAAAGTAAAGTAAGGAAAAATGTCTTAAAGTCCTCAATATGTGATAAGGATTCCAGAAACGGTTTGTATACAATATCTTCATAGTAATATTGTTATTTTAGTTCATTAGGAATGAGAAATTGTGTAGGATTAATTAGGTTCTTATTAATATTTTACTTAAAAAAATAAAGGTACTCTTTTTAAAAATACTCTTTATTTAAAAATAAAGGTACTCTTGTACCTTTATTATAGTGAAAGGAGTCAGCTCTGCTAAAATCAGTAAAACGCTCAAACAACAGAGTGTAGCACAGTTGTGACTTTGGTCAAGATTGCTTACTTCCTGTTAAAAGCATCAAACACAAGCAAGTACGCTGGAGGTAAAGTCACGGACTACAGACTTGGTTCTAACCTGAGTTTGGAAATTAGAATTTCTCACTTGGAAAGCTTTTTCCTGCATATGGAATTGTAGCCACAGTATTTTTGGATTGCTTTATGATACCTACAGTATATGAAGGAAAGTTTGTACATATCTATTCTGTTTTGCTTTTTGTTTGTATGTTTATGTAGACAGTTAGATTTAAATAATTTTCAGTAGCATGAGGTTTTATATAAATGAAGATTTAGCACTGTGATGCCTTTTGATTGTGTAATAGTAAACTTGCACCCGTGTCTTATGTATGAATATACTGTTCATGCAGCTTAACTGCTTTCCAAAGTGATCTGATTACAGAGGCTGTATGAAACCATTTAAATTTCTATTTGAGTAAGATTTTTGGTATCAAGATACAGAGTTTCTTCTGTTAGCATTGCTGTGGATGGCATCAAGAAGGCAGAATGCCATCACATGCTGTCCTTCTCTGTTAATACTTCAGGACTGGCTGCTATACAGGTGTAATAGCTTACAGCATATGTCGTGCAGTGTACTGGTCCTTCAATTTTCCTCACCCAGAGGGCATCACCTTAAATAGCAACCTTTCTTACCCAACATGTCAAGATTGAGAAACTCACTGCATATCACAATTACAGTTCAGACACGGAATTGAATTGCTGTCCTTGAAAACAGCAGGCATCTTGTTACCTCTTAAGTAGCAAATCTTAGCATGACCTTTGGATTGAGAGAAGTGTAACCATTCTTGGCTGTCATAGTAGCGCAACAAATAAATGTATTGTTTTGCTTGGCTCCTGAAGTTGCTGGTTGAAAATCTGTAAACCTTGACGTCCAATCCTGACATTTTTAAATAAATATCTGTACCTACAATGAATTGTGAACTCTACAACTTTAGTTGTAATCTTTTCATTATTCAGAGAAGTTGCAGCCTTAAGGAGGAGCAAATAAGTGATAGATTAAATAGGTTCAAAATTCAACAAAACGGAACATTTTTCCCTCCCCCTCTTTCTTCTTCCTGAGAGATTTATCACAGAATCTGGAAATGATATGTAGCATGTTGAATATGACGGCAAAATATGGAGTGCTTTTTCTTACAAGAAATATCCTTGTCATTTATCCATATTTTAGTAAGCAGGCGAGAATATTTCTTTTCCTCCAGTATGAACCTAACCATCAACTGATCAATTTCCTGCTCAATCACAATTTATTTAGTATTGAAATACTTATTGGTGACTGCATTTCTAAGTATTTTCTAAGTAGTATATTCTTTGGTATAGGGTATTGATTCATCTGGCTTTTATGGGTAGAGAGACATGTAGTTTAGAAAAGTGGATGTGGTAAAAATAGTTTATTGTCATGTAGTCCTTTGTTTTATTTCTTTTCCTATTAATAATATTGGGAAATTCTCTAACATGTTCATGTCTCTCTTAGCTTTAGAGAGCTGTTTCATGAAGGAAACAACACTCAGTCCCTTTTGGCTTGGTACAATAGTAAATACATGTCTGTGAGAATTAATAATGTTTGAAATTCACAATGTATGTTCATGCTCCTGAATTTATGAGTAGATTAACCTTTGCACAATTACTGGAAGGCAACTGTGTTTGTTCTTTTCTATTAGTAAAATGGTGGGATTTTCTTTGTTTGTTTGGGTTTTTTTGTATGTGTGTGTGTGTATATATATATATATGAGAGAGAAGAGTCAAATGACTTCTCTAAGACCCAACAAAGTGTCAGATCTGACATTGCAAATTAAATGTCTTACGTGTGCAGCCCAGGGCTTTGATTGCTAACAAGGGCCTCACCTCCTGCCATCATCCCCATTGTCCAATATGTAGTAAACTATAATGTCATTAGTTTAAATATAAACTGGATATATATAATGGTTTTAATTTAGAAAGTTTTTCCTCTTTGGCATTGCTAAACATAACTGTTATTGAGGCAGAAAATCCAAAGAAACCGATGCCAGAAAGGACCCAGAAAATACTGTTTTGTTGCCAGAGGCCACGTATTCTCGCGGTGGATCCTCTGTGGTCAGCGGAGGAAATGAGGCACGTCCTCTCGTATGGCAGATTCCGAGGGCAGCTCAGTGGGGATATGAGGCGAGTGCCAGAGCACGTGCAGACAAAGGGCTGCTTGCACACTGGAGGTCTCTATCAGTGCAAGGCTCTCTGGGATGCTGTCCGATGATTTAATTGTAACTTTGAATGCTGTGACATGTGAACAAGCTACGTGTCAGCTGTTCCACAGAAACTGCTTATGAATGAGCTCTCAGCATGAATGCAAGGTAAATTAAGGTTGCAACAAAAGAAATGTAAGGTGTATAAATTAATTTTAGTTTGGGACACCAGAGACTAGGAGAACAAACATGGACAGCTTGCTGAGGAGCAGTTGATGGACAGTATTGTATTAAAATGTTTATCTTGTTTATATAAAAATAATAATGAATTAAACATCTCTTTTTCTTAGATGTTTGCAAGAGCAATGCTGTATTTTGAATGTGAATAGACAGTGCCATCTGATCAATTTTTCTGTCTTGAAGCAGAAAGGTGGTTTGTCTGTGTCTGCTCAATCACAGAATAGCTTGATAAAGGGCCATTTTAGTGCTCTTGGCATTAGAAGTTTTGGGTTGAGCTAGAACAGATGCAGAAAATGAGAGACTATTTTGTTTTCGAGGAAGAATGTAAAGTTTTTGATCTAGGACTAAAGTTGTTGAAGTTGTCAGTCATTTCTTGACTTGCCTCATACTCACTCTAATGCCATGAAATATTAACTGTTTTTACTACTATATGTAAAACAAAGGAATGATCTCTGACTCTGTAATAAAATGCAATGCCATCATTCTGTAACTTCAAAAAAGGCTGAAAAAGCAAAAGGAACTCATAAACCACAAAATTGGAGTTTCCTTGCAACCTAGGTTTTCTGTAGTTTGAATTTGTGATAGTAAAAATTTCAAAATCATGGCAGAATTTTGTAATATACAGAAGAAATATTTTAAGCATTCCCGCAGTTATAAGATCTCCCTTCTAAAAGTTGTGATTTGTTAGGATAGTTTAAATGGGCTAACTGTTTTAAAACAACATTTCTGTTGTGCTTGAACTTCACTAATTAAAAAATGGGATGACTTTGAGTGTTACTACAGTTATGTTGTGCTTGCTTAAGCAGACTGTGCCTGTATTTTTATAAGAAAGTTATGATATTTATTGGAGGAATTCTGTATGCTCGAGGTACAAACATGTCAGAGTTGTAAAAAGCATGTAAAAAGATCAAATTGCTCCCCCTCTACAGAAATAACTTGGTGTGTTTGTGGGGTGTACAGCGGCTCTGTATGTAGGGTATATACACCCAGGTGTGGCAGAGATCAGGTATTCAAGGACTTTGCTTGGAAGCATCAGCCTGGGAATGACCAGAAATCCTTAACAGCAAAGTTGCTCTCTCTGGAGTTAAAACTTTGGCAGGATGCCTATAATGTCTTTATGAGTGACCTGGAGAATATGGCAGAGTGCACTCTAAGGTTTTCAGATGGCACCAAGATGGGTGCAAGCAGTTGATGCATGCAGAGGCATTTTATATTATATATGCCAATATACCTGAATGCTTATTTTGATAAGCCATTTGCTTTGCCTGTATTTATATGCATAGAAGTTAGAAGAAAATCTAAGCATCTGGAAGAGTATTTTTATCTTTTCAATGATCTCATCAGGTCTTAATGAATGATTATTACCTCTGCCTACAAATCTTGCCCACGTATGTCCTAATTATTTCAGAATGTGAATGATAAAGGCTGGAGCTTCTGGTTCAGGCCAGTTCTTCTACTGCTGTTGGTTCATTTATTCATTATAGCCATAAAATCGATTCATAGTGGCGTAAGGGGAATTTTGATAGTGGCTGTGAGACTCCTTAACATGCAAGATTGTGTTTGGACTGTAACATTATAAAAAGAATTAAACTGCTCATTTTTACATTATATATGTTAATATATCTGAATGCTTATTTTGATAAGTCCTTTTCTTTACCTGTATTTATATGCAAAATGGGTAACGGTCAGTTTTAAAATAACAAGGTGTGTGTAGGTCCGGCCTGAACCTTTGGCTTGTGACTTGAGCACCTACCACAGGAATTTGAGTGTTATTATTGTGTTATTATTTCTTTTTTAGTGTAGGGAATAATAGGAATGGCAATCTGCTCTGTGCATGAAATCTTGTGAAGCAGAAGGCAAGAAGAAAATACTGAGGATGTATTGATTTTTCTTTTCCTTCCTCCTTCTAAATGTTCATGCTTTTGTGCTGAAGTAGCCTATAAAAAAGCCTTGGACATGGTTTATAGGGAAGGTGTTATTCACAGTACTTCTTATGGCATCATAATCTGGCAAGTCTTTGGGAACTGTAAACTCCACAAGTTCCTTTGGGAACTCTGTATCCTATTCTGCATGCTTGAATTTCTTCAGAGGTCAAGATACTGGCTCTCATGCAAATGCTGGTGTAAGGGAAAAGAGCCCCCATTGCCAGCTGTGGCAGAGATCAGGTATTCAAGGACTTGACTTGGAAGCATCAGCCTGGGAATATCCAGAAGTCCTTAACAACCAAGTTGCTCTCCTTGGAGGAAGAACTCTGGCAGGGTGCCTGTAACATCTTTATTGGTGACCTGGAGGATATGGCAGAGAGCACTGAGATGTTTTCAGATGACAGGCAGTTTGTACACACAGGGGCAAGAGGGATCAGAGGGATCTGGCCAGGCTGTAGGAGAGGGTTGACAGAGACCTCATGAAATTCAACAAGGACAAGTGAACACCATGTACGTGGGGAGGACTTGCCCCTTGCTCAGACACATACTGGGGATCATCTCTGCTCAGAAGGATGTGGGGGCCTTAGCAGACAGCAGGCTCACTGTGAAGCAGTGGCAAAGGCTGGGCTGACTCCTGGGAGCTATTAACAGAACCATAGTCCATAGACAGATGAAAGAGATTTGTGTGCCTTTTACTCAGCTCTCATTAGATTGCATCTGGGATAACATTTACCCAATTTTTTCCCCTCAGTAAAAAGGAAGGCAGAGCAAGTTCAGCAGCAGGTCCCCAGGTTGACCAGGGAGCTGGGGCACTTCCCTTTGGGGGAACCCGATGTCAGCCCCCCAGTATGCAGGAGGTTGTGAAGTCCTGGGTGGGCTTATTCTGGGCGATTTTCCTTTGAGTTGGAGGTTTTGCCTGCCAATGCAACGTACATTAAGAAGCTAAGTATTCTGGAGGGCAAGAACTAAGACTTGTAGTAGGAGGGGAAGTAGAAGGAGGGTATATGAGGTATTTAGTAATTGTATAAGTGAGCAAAGGAGCTGAGAATCCTGACCTATGGAAAAAGTGTGATTTTCTAGGTGGCTGCTCATGGCATTTGTTCCATATTGGAGGTTCATTTTTCAGAAAATATTTGGTTTTTACTTGTACATGTTCTTGCACAGTTTTACGAAACATTATAGATCAGCTTTCAGTCAAAACTTCTAAGAATTATATTTTGTTACTACTGATTGATGTACAAATGTTCATAAATGTTCAAAAAGTTGAAAGAAACAGATTGAAAAAAAAAGTCCTGATAATATCTTTTTTTTCTTTTAAGAATTCAGAAAGAACTTGCAGAAATTACATTAGATCCTCCTCCAAACTGTAGGTAAGTTCACCTGGATTTTATTGATTTGGAATATGGAAATGAAATGTGTGGAGCTGTAGAAATTGCATAGAGGACTGAAGTAAATTTTAGTTATTCTTTTGTGCTGATTATTAAGTAACTTTGAAAAAAGAGCTGATAGATGATATGTTGCCTACATGTAAGAAGTTCATAAGACATACTTTCTGGTAACCAAAGTAGTGGCATAAATGGATGAACTCTGTGATGCATTGATACATACAGGACAAATACCAAATCACCCTTAATTTCAGGTATTAAATCTATAGTATTTTGTTTGATTCTGTAAAATGTCATCTTGGTGGCAGTTGCTTGGTATATTTGATTCCTTTCTCTTGCAAGTAGTTAGTATGCTGTGAATATAATGGAGAAAGGAAAATGTTATAGGTGCAAACTGTTAGTAATTTTCTGACTATGTTTGTGGCAATCAATTGTGATATTTGATGGACACTTCCTGAATTAGAGTATAGCATCATATAGACTTTCTGATAATGATGGTGTGCTTGTTTGGTTTGGGTTTTTTATTTTGTTGTAGTTTGGTTCGGTTTGCTTTGGTTGGGGCAGTGGGGGGGCATGGGTTGTGGGGTTTTTTGTCATGTATGTTTACTTCTGGTATGTTTAAAATTGGCTTTGAAATGAATGATGAGATAGACCTTGAAACCCTCACTGTCTGGTGGCTGGTTCTCTATGCAGTTGTTTTCAGATGGCTGTCTCGGGCTTCTTATCTGTCAGCTTGTGACATATGGTCAGTGTTGGAGCTGGGCCAGGGCTGCACATTGCTGTTTAAAGGAGTCCCTGCTACTGCACCTCTTGTGGTGAGAGGTTGGGCTCAGTGCAGAATAGCTTCCATGCAGTCCTGCCAACCCATTTCAACTGATGTGGTTAGTAGGTTTCATTCTGTTAATGCACTAAAAAGAAAGATTGATAGAAATGGCTGATTGCATGCAGCTTTTATAATGAATCCCAGTATGTTTCAGTATCGAATTAACTAAGCAACTGGTAGTAAAAATGACAGTCAGCTTTATTGTTTTGGTCTCTTGACAAAAGTATGTGTAAGAAAATACTCTAACAAGATTTGATGTGGTTGTGTTGGTTCTCAAGATATAAGTCAAGTGGCTATGTACCAAAGCGCTGCTTAGTCAAGTAGCCTTGCAATAATAGCATTCAAAGAGTATTTCAGTCAATTAGGACGAACAGTTTTTTTCTGGATAAAACATTTTAATAGCTAAGCTGTTCTGTCATGCTTAGGACTATGTGTGAGTCTTCAATCACATCAAAGCTGTTTCATGTGGCAGATTTTACTTCGGTGTTGATGACTGATGCCTATTAGTGAATTGATTTGCTGAGATGAATATGAAACTTCAGTCTGTTGTAGAAGAATGCTTAAGTCTTTGAACTGGGAGTAAAAGGCTTACAGGTTTTTACAGCAGTGTAATTTTTTCTAGCTTTTTGAAGCCTTCTCTTTATAAAAAAGCAGTTGTTTCAGTATACAAGACACTATTATATTTGATTTTTTTTGCTAGCAAGTGCAAAGCTTAAAGCATTGGCTATCTTAGTGGAAAAAACAAGTTGAGCTGGATGTTTTCCTGAGTTTGTTGAATTATTTACACTAATGATAAAATAGCAATAAAGTGCACTCCGTGATGCTGTTTTGCAAAATCACAAACTTACATTTAACTTCACTAGTCTGCTGCTTTAACACAGTTCTTAAGATGCAGAATTACTTCATGTTGTGATTGATTGATAGATAACCATTAGTAACTTTAATATTAGCAAATATGTTTCTATAGTCAATACAGAATCACTTCATTTAGTTTTATGCTTTGTTGACATAGTCTAAACAGTATTTTCATTTGAACTTCATCTGTTTTCTATTATAGCTAAATATTACAAAACAAATATATCAGCCAGGCATGATTCTTCAGAATAATGAGGAAAGCTGAACTATTGTACAAGTATATCTAACCCTACATTATTGGTCCATCCTTTCTTGGTTTTAGTGAAATTTAGGTTATTATTAAAAGACATGATAGCTTTTCCTATTAAAAAGCCTGACCATATTTCATAAAGGTAAGCTCATTCCAGATGTAGGCTACTTGAAAGGTTGCAATTCCATCTTGCCTCCACTGTATGTACTCTTTGATATATAAAATAAATCATGACTGGGCAACAGGAATGTGATAATTCTGAAAACTAAATGTCATAGAAGGTGTGAAGAAAGTATTATTCGAGAATACAGCTGTCTTAAGCAGCTACTTAGGAAGTTCTGATAGGAAGGCTTTTGAGCTGAGTTGGAACTTAGGTGGAATATTGCAAGATGATTTGCAAGACTTTTCATTAACTACAGGCCAAAGCTTCAGGTTTCTCCAGTTGATGAAAAAAGCCCCAAATGGAACAGTATCTGTAGCACAGTAGCATCTCTCAATCCCACAGTGGGCTACCCAGTTTCTACAAGCTCCAAGGCAGCTGCAGCTTCCACTGCTGCAGCAGCTGTGATCTTAACATTTCCCCCACCTCATCCCTGTGAAGAGAATAGACTGTATAATCTTCGTGTGAGTTTGGAAGACAAAAAAAGTCTTGCTCACAAATATGCCTTGAAATTGGCAGATTATCACTGCTGGGACTTGCAGCATCTTTCCAAAACTGTGGAAAGCTGTGGGTTTCAGAGTTCCTGAAAAATCTGTCACTTTGGCTTTAAAAGAAGATTTAATACTATAAGAAATTAGAGTTGCCTGCCTTCCTACTTCCTTTTCTGTAGTTTGGGCTCTGGGCAATGGAGACAGTCCTCTTGGCTCTACAAACTTTGGCTCCTTCCTCAGGACTGAGAATGTATAATGTTCTACGTGTAAAAAAGCCAAACTGAGGAGAGGGTATGTGGGAGTTGAGCAGTGTAATCATTGCTATTTTTGGAGAAAGGCATGTCATAAAAAAACCTGTTATACTTTACATTTAACAGAAAGAAGTGGATGGTTTTCTGTATGTTATCCCATCCCTCCCCCCATTTTACTTTTGTATTGAGCTGCATTTACTCTCAAGGACGGTCCTGAATGCAAAGCAGGTACATTTATGTTCTAAATCTGCATCATTGTGAAATTTCAGTTTGTCAGGAGATGGTATACCTAAATTGTAGACATTTGCCACTCTTGTCTTTTTTTTCCATCTCATTGAAATATCAAAGCTTGATTGCTAGAAATGGCACACATATTATGCTCCTAAGTAGTGCAGAGTATGGCTTTTCTCACAGGTGATAAGATCCTCATATTTAAGTGTCATTTTTGTATATTGCCTTGTTGAAAGAGGGGAACAGTTGGAAATACTTGTAGCTAAAATAATGCCTTTTCAAACTTCCCCAAATTTTTAGCTGCATTGTGCATAAGACAAAAGATTTCACAGAATACTGCTTCTTGTGTACTATTTTCCTTCTCACTGGCAAGAGAACAACATCTCTGTGGCAACTTATACCAATTGCTTATATAGGAAAATAATATTTGGAAAGTATTTCATGTAGCTTCTTTCAATGTGGACTTAGCAGATGGAAACAAGGAGAGCCAGCATGAAGTGAATAGCCGCTCTCTGTGGACACCACTTGGAGCAAGTGCTCCAAATTTTCCTATTAAGTCACTGATATTAACCTATCTTCCCCTTCATGTTTTCTTTTGGTGTTCTCTAGTGTGCTTTTCAGCATTCTTCTCTTTTCTATGTATTTACTGCAATTCCTATTATGTTTTTTACATTTCATTTCTTTGACCCTCTAGCAATATAAGTAATGCTTGAGGCTCAGAAATATACTGTAAAGGACTGTGCAGCTTAGTGGGCAGAATGACTCTCATTCCAAAACAATCAGTTTAAAATCCTGTGTGTAGTCTTATCTCTTCCATTTGTTTGACTCATTACATTAATTCCTTGCGTTTTATACTGTCTGCAAAATTGATAAGCAACCAGCACATGTGATTCTAGTATTTTGCTTTTTGAAAACTAATCACACTGATAATACCTAGGAACAGTTCTTTTTGGGATGGTGTTGAGAAGAGCCAAGTGGAATGGCAAAATTTTCAATTTGACTTAGGGAGAGAGGTCAGTGTACCTCATGGATATCTCTTGTATTATTAATGACTGTATGGAGTCCAACATTTCTCTTTAATACTGCATTGACTATGTTTTTGCTGAAATGTTGAGGCTTCACAACTCCATGGGATTATGTGAATTCCAGCAATTTCAGTTATTGTTTTTGGGGCCACGTTTAAACTCCTTCCTAGTGCTACTTTAAAGCTGAAGAGGTGGCACAAGTGTCAGGAGCAGAAAACAACAGGGAGCACAATATCAGGGAAAGACTGGGAGGGAGTAGATGCTCAGCCTTGCTCTGAAATGCAGAGGGAGAGAAGTGGAGGGACCTGCAGCAGCAGGTACAGCAAGTATCTACTCTGCAATTGTGCTCTGTGATTTTGATGGTTTGACTTGGGGAGGCATCAGTCTGTTGCCACAGGCACATGGGTGTGATGCATGTGATGCTGATGTGTGAGCAGGATGAAAAACTGTAGTAAGAAATGCTTTCTCTGGACATTTTTCTTTGCAAACATCTTCAGCCTGAATTCAGGCTCCCTTCCCATAGTGTTACTCATGGAGTTTACTGTCTGCCTGTATAGACTTATTTTGATCTGCTGCTAGTCACCTTCTTGAGAACATGTGACACAGAACAAGGTGGTATATTGTATATACCTTAGCCTGGTCTCTTTAGAATTTACAGGAAATAGCAAAACTTAGTCAAAAAGAAAAACATAGAAGTTGTTTATACTAGGGTGCAGGATTCTCTTGTATAAGGATGGTTGGAAAGTTTGAGTACTCACTGCAACTGCTTTATGTTTTACTTTTGAGTCCCTTTCTGTTTCAAAAGCAGCAAGAAACATGTCCCAAAGATATGCAAGTTAACAATCACACTGGGATTATATTTTATAATAGCAACCATACTGTATTTTATCACTTGAATTAGATTGCTGGTTTTTTTAACTGGTTAGGTATTTAGATTTTATTACCTTGGTACCTTGAAGTACCTTGGATGAAAAGTGTCAGATTACTTTTTGATATGTAAACCTTTCATTCTTTTAGTTATTTTATTTTAAGACAGTGCAGAACCATAATTTTTGCTTTAAGCTCTGAAGTATGTAACTGTATTAAAACATTTCTTTAAAAATATCTGTTTATTTTCACTGTAAAAGTGACGTTTCAATGTCATATTGTTTAAAAAGCATCTGTTTTTTAAAAATAACACAGATGTGTCTTTTCATAGATCTGTGTGTCAAGATGCAGTGTACTTGGAAGGCCCTCTAAAATATAGCTGGTTTTGTTAGTGATCTAGTATCTTTAGAAATCTGTGTTTGGTATGAAAAATTATTGGAGAACACTGAACTTTTTTTTGGCATTGAATAAACTGAGTTTTCAATGTCTGCTCAATTGCATTATTGCTTGCAGTTGTGAGGTGATTTTAGGATTGGTTACATGCAATGCTCAAAAGCTTCAGAATGTGTTGTAGCTATTGGTGGCTTGAAAAGTTAGCAACTTTCATGAAGGCAGGAGAGGAAATAAAAGAAAGAAAGGCAGTAAAGGGAACCTGCCCCTGGCTGCCTGCCAGGTCTGGCAACTTCACTCAGTGATGACGATGTAAGGCACTGTCTGACAACATCCATTAATACCTCCCAGCTGAACATCACCTCCACATGATTTCTGCCAGTTCTCCCAGTTTTTGACTGATGACAACTTCTGTCCCAGGAGGAGAAGAAAAGAGAAACTAGTGTTAGAGAAGAAGAAGAGTACTTCAGCAAGCACCGTGTGAGTGCAGATTTGGAAGGTCAGGGAGATGCCAGAGCACATCTTATGGCACAGCTGAAGCAGAGAAATGGGATTGGGGCATAAGGAGGGATCATGAAGATCACACATTCCTTGAAGCAGGAAAGGCAGAAAAATGCTCAAAAAGAAGTCTGTGATGGACATGGGAGGATTCCTTGATATTTGCAATGTGCTTAGTGTAGAAAATAACTAAATCTCTGGTTTTAAATTGTGAGTTGGGGAAGGTAGTGTGAAGAACTGTAATAGGGGTAAAACGAAACACTTTGATGCTTTTAGTGTGGGGAATTTTGAACAGAGAAATTCTTTTCCAGCAGTTTCATTTTGAGTTGCAGCTGGTCTTTGTAAGTCAGTCTCCTACAGTGTTCAAGAGCAGTCCTCAATGCTTTCAGCTCCAGAATTTTTCAGACTGCCTCTCACAGACATTTCTTTTGCCTTCTCTTAAATTGCTAAACAAAGATGTTGGTTTAGAGTGGGAGACTTTTTTGTTTTGTTTTTTGTTTTTCCTATGAGCCAGAATTTGATTTATATTTTAAAACTGGTATTTTTATATGCATGTTTTTGTAATCTCCTCAATAAAGCCCTCATAAAACACACACACAAAAAAAACCCTTTTCCCCCCAACCCCTAAAATAAGTATGTTAAATAAACAATCATTGCTTGAGAGCAAGGGAAGCAAAACCACCTTGACTGAGACTTTATATCATTGCTGGGAGACTTTGCAAAGAAACACCTGAATGTGTAGATTTTATAGTAGTTAGCTATTTTTGTGGGGTTTTATTCCCCGCCCCCCAAATGTAGACTAATATCTAGTATGAAAACTATGTGAGGGTCAATTTCTTTACAGAAATTTGATGGAGTGTGACTGTAGCAGGTACTATTGCACTGAATAAGCAGACACTGCCATTTCATGATAATCATGTAAAAACCTGCTTTTATTAGCAGCTCATTACCCTTTAGTAATTTACTCATTATTGAATAAATGAGGGAAATGGAAGATATTTTGTCTGTTGGTTGGGAGTGACAGCATAATGAAGTATTTGTTTTCTTCAATAAATGGCACCATCTCATAACTGCCTAACACTGTTGTCTTCAGTAAACCACATTTGAGCAGAATTTGAATTCTGCTCTTCCCTGTTATACTTAAATTCCCTCAACTTAGAAATCTATTTTTTAAAAAAATCAGTCTTTTTCAGTTCCAATACCACAATTATATGGCTTTTTAACGGCTATTAAATTTTAGTGCACTTTATTTTGAGAGGGGTATTGTTTGTTTGTTTGTTTGTTTTGGCTTTTTGTTGTTGCTGGTTTTGTTTTGGGTTTTTTTTTGCATAGTCATGACAGTCTAAGGCAATGCTGTAATTTTTCTTTTGCTCTTGGAGTGTATGGAATGTGTGCAGATTAACAATTAATAGATTGAATTTAATGAAAGTGTTTTCCAAAATCTGGCTGAAAAGCTGCAGTTTAGGACTAAAAAGTCAGGAGCTAGTAACAGAGCATGCTTTGCAATACTTTGGAAACAAACTATGAAATTGATCTGGATGCTGTTTTCTTGGTGAGCAATAAAACTTATTTATGCTGTACTTACACATTTGCAGGTTTGTTACAAGCTTTTTGGGGTATCTAATTGGCTGCAGCTTTGAATTATATCATAAACATGCCAAATGTTACTAATTACAATTAAGATATCTACTTGAAATAATCTTTGTTTTCATTTTCTCTGACAACTTTTTTTTTCACTTATTTACATGCCTTTAATTTTTCATTTTAACAGTTCTTGCAACACTTTAATTTATTTTTGTTTCAAGACTGTGGAATTGGATTAAACAGGGTTTTTAAATACTTCCATGTTGCTTGGAGAGAAGCCAGTTACTGTGTATTGGCTTAATAGAAACCATGCTTAGCAGTGCCTCACATATGGCAGCTCGTGTTTGTGTGGTAAGATGTTATGTATTTTAAATATTACCTTTTATGTGATAGTCAAATTTATGCCAGAATCTGAAGTTTCCTCTGATTAATGTTAACATTCTGGGGTTTTTAGGGAGAAATGTGTAGTCAAATACATAATTTACTGTCTGGCACAAAAGCCATATTTATGTGGCCTTTATTAACTTGAGATGCATACTGTGCCTAGAGAAGGCTATAGGTGAGTGATAATATGCTTTCATGACACTTGTAGCCTTTTTATGTTGTAAATATTGTGGAGGCCAAGATGGTGTTTCTATAAGTGAGACTGAAATACAAGGCTTTGTGTTCAATTTAGTAGACTGAGTTATATTTGAAGAATAAGCTGTACACAGTTTCAGCAATTACTCTTGGAGTAACGACACAGCTGACAACTTAAACCTTAAATTTCTAAAGGCTTTTTCTGGTTTGGGTGTTATTGTTGTATTGGGTTTTTAAATTATTTATATCTTATTGTAACCTTTATGGAATTTGGAGCTTAGTGTAGCCTCTAAGAATTTTAAAGCTTTTAACGACATTTATTCTGGATTATCTTGCTGTAGGCAGTCTTTTTGTATAAAATTCAGCAGTGACTTAATAGTAAAATTTCTTTATCAGAAAGTAATGTTATTATGCAGTGGAGAAACAGTGAATAATTCCATTCTTTCAAAATGATTGCCTCATTTTTAGTACACATTGGGTTTTGGGGGAGGAGGGCTTTTTATTTCCGCAAGATTAGCTGATGTCTGATTTAACTTTTGTTTGGGAGGTATTGACAGTAAACACCACTGAACACTCACATCATAAATCTAATAGAGATTTTTATCCTTTTTATTATAACTTTAAAATTGTCAAAGGAAATTCTATTCTTTCTATGAGAGCAGCACAGTATCTTCTGCATATATCATAATTCTATGGGTAACGTAAAAAACCTACGGTAGCAAACTGGATTTTACACTTTAAGGTGTTTAAATTCTAACATGGCTTTTATTTTTAAGTGTATTATTGCACTAGTTTATGATTAGTCTGTTTACACATAAGAAGGCAGTGTTTAGGATTTTATTCTTCTGAGCTAAATAGACAAATATTTTTTAAAGGTAATTAAAGCATGCTTGGGACAACTATATGGTATCAGCTGCATGGTCATTTTAACATAGGATGGGATCCAGATAACTTTAAAATTCTGTACAGTCTCATTATTTGCTATCTTAGGTAGCCTAAATGGGATAAAGATATGTATTGCCAACAAAATTAGACATGTTATAGCCCTTGCAGAGAAGATTGATGGAATGTAACACATTTAATTTTCAGAGAAATTTAGGACTGAAAAATTAGATGTCTGCCTAGTATACCGTTTCAGATTTGTTGATATAAATAATTGATTGCTAAGCTCATAGCTGTGGCATTTAGGGTTGCAAACCAGGTATTTTTAGAAAACCTTCTGAATTTGGGGCTTGCAGCCAGGGTGAATTTGTAGAAATACTGGTTTCAGAATCACTGCAGTAATGCAGTGCCAGATTTTGCAGCAGCATGAAGTAACCGTGGATGGGATTCATTAAACGTTCTAGGTTAAACTGTTGGCTGGAGTTAACTGGCCTTGAGCATTCTACAGGAATTTTGAGAAAGACTAGTGTGAAAACGAACCTTCCCATTATTTCAGATTTTGTTGGAGAGCTTGAAAAGCAGGGCATTCATGACTGGACATTTCTTGGAAGAGTGTCTGTCTTTTCATTACAGGAGAAAAGTTAGCCTAGCTCCATGTTATATTGGAGTATGTTCCTTTTTCTGCAGCAGGCATCATGGAACACACTTGGTTTTACTCATTCAAAATACTTAGTAGGAGTGTACTTCTTGGCACTGCACCTCTCAGAGAACTCATATTGCTGGCTGGGTCAGAAACACAACTATGGCATCTTGTATCTCCTGCATACAGTCTGCCAAATTGCCTGCCAAAAACAATGCCTGGAGTCACTTTGTGCCTCGGGTAGAAAGAGAAGGATCTCTGTCTCCCTTTCCTGAGGTACTTGTATGAGATCTGCTGTAGTTTGGCTCAGGGAAAATACTTGGCTCTAGTGAGGGGTAAAAACCCAACACCCAAGGTGCCCTTCCTCATGATTGGCTGTTTGTTTATTTGTGTTCTGTTACACATAAAATAAGACCTGTCAGTCTATGAAACTATTGCTAAAAGAGTGCTTGCTTCACTGCCATGTCTTATTCACAGCAACGTCCTGTTGGTAGCAGCAAGAACAGTAAAACACTTTGACACACAGTGTGCACGTTACAAAAATGAAGTGTCATGTCAGAAATGGCTGTAAACATTTTCACAGTCACTTGTCATTGCACGTTTGAAGGTGGGAAATTTTTAGAGAAGATGACTCCATTTTCTTCCTTCCCTGCATGTCCAGGCTGCCTAGAAGGGAAGATATATTTACTTAGTGTGGGATTTCAATGGGCTGTTGTGGTCATGGCTACTACAATTCTAGTTGTCTGAGTACATTCCTCAACAATCTGTCAACAGTGATTAAGTACCAGTGCAAGAGGGCTATTCTGAATTTTGATCCAGCATTAACCAAGTTAATTTTGGGGGTGTTTGTTGCTACTTTTTTTTGGTTGTTGGTAAACTGAAGACTTTGAAGAGTAAGGTCAGGTGATCACAAGTATCATTGCTATGGAATACTGTCTAGCTTATAGGCATCATGTAATCAACTCAAAAATCTCATTTATGCCTGGAATTAATCTGGTGTAAATCAGATTTAAATTCATTATTCAAATGTAATGGCCTTCTGCATCACAAATCTCCCTAAGTGATTTTTAATTAATAATGTATATTAACCATGAGTCTTTTGCCATACATGTGGGGCTTGCATTTTCAGGTAGCTACAAATGCAGCCTCAGAAGCTCACAATGTGGTGGCTGTAGGATGACGCATTCTGAAGATGTTCTACAACAACCTGCTTGCTCCTTGCTGAATACAAATAGCTGAGGGATGACAGCTATCTCAGTTTCAGTGGAATCTTTATGATTTATATGATAATGATAATTTTATTCTGCTGCCAGTACAGAGCACTTTGCAGACTGATATCAAGGTTAATTGTCACTTTGAGAAGAAGGGAAGCAGTCTGCCAACCTGATGCTGTGCTCAGCTGAGAAAGATAATTGTTATTCAAGTAGTATTTAAATGAGCCCAAATGCTGATAAATACACAACCCAAATACTTTATTTTTTTTCCTCTCATGTTTATTCACTGTGCTAAAGAATGAGGTCATTGCTGTGCATAAATACCACTAATGGACGCTGTAGTAAAAACATGCTGAGTATTTACAGAACTTACAAGGAGTGGGTTCCTCCTCCTCCCATGTGTGGGCTGAAGGGAAATACTTTAAACTTGAGTTCCTCTTGTCAACACATCCTAATTCTTCCATGTTGCTGGTTACTTGTAGCAGTTGTACTGTTACCTTATATGTGACTGCTTATGCACTGTGACCTGACCTTACTGGAGCACCGGAGAGGTTTGCAATCTGTACCAGGACTTAGGACTTCTAAGGGTTATTCTGTGCTCCATGTATCTCATGGTGGTTTTAAAGATAACTTTTAATTTTTCCCCCTGGGCTTGGGGAGCTGCAAGCAACTCAGCATCCAAAGAAACAGTGCAGAAACATGCAAATATTGCTATAAATTAGAAGGTTGGATTTTTTGGTATTCCTGGTAGCTTCACAGCTTTTTAAGGGAGATGATCAGCTGTATGCAACACTGCAGTTCTGTATCCCAGAAATGGGGCTGTTCCAAAAACTGGGACTGACTTTATTCAATTTACATAACCCCTTTCATCATAGGGTCTTCAAGATTAAGATTTTACTGTGGATTTCAAAAGATTTCAATTGAATAGGATGCATGCACTTTATTCCACCTGCTACCCCTTGAGAGGATTTGTGTTTCCTCCTGTACTGTTTGAAAATTATTGGCTGCAGGAGTTTCTTAGCCTTGAGAACTTTTTTGTTAATTTTGATGCAGCAGTAAATTTCTTTATACTTCCATTGCTGTTCTTTTCTGCACTGTCAAACTGACTTTTTCCTAATTCACATGAAAACTTCCGATCTATCTTTAGCAATTTGCTAATATTCCAGTGAATTTGGTGGGTTCCATTTGTTTGGGGGTTTTGTAATTATTTAGGATGTTAATTTGATGCAGTTTTTGGACTAAATTAATAACTGATGTAACTCTGTTATATTACAAATATGCCAAGAATTTGCACAAAGCACAGTAAAATGATAGAATTATTACTTTCAAGACTTTAAGAAGTAAAAATAAACTTGCTTTACTGGTTTATGTCAAGGGAATAATTTTTTCTGTGACAATTCACAAATTTGTAGCTAAGGTGTTTGCATATCATTACTTTGTAGGAGGACAGTTTGGTATTTTACTGGCAAGAGACATCTTGTTTGTTAATTATTTCATATGCATTATAGTCCTGTGGCTAAGAAACATAAGTACTTAAATGGCTTGTTTTCAGTCCTAAATACTTCCATACGTTCCTGTAATATTTTTAGAATCTGTATGGCTTAGTAGCTTTCCACATGACTAATGCAGATTTTAACAAGCAAAATGGAAAAGGGCCAACCCATAATTGTTAGTGCAGTGGCATAATCAGCCATACATGGTTTGTTTGTTATAGCTCAACAACAGAAGAATGTTTCAAAGAGAAAGCACGCGGACAGGATTATTAAGTAGCACAGTGATGTGAGACTGTCCAACTACAGAAGCTGTCTAGATGGGTTATTAATTTACTTCAGGATATGCTTTCATTTTTCTTATCATAAGGGGCACGGATAATGTCACATTTTAGTAGCCATTTATACTGAGTTGCTAAGAAGAAAATACATGAAAGGGTTTTTTTTTCTGTAATGAATGGATGTGTTGTAGACGTGTGGCGAATGCTACATGTTGTACAAACTGCTGAACTGATTAGAGCTTGCTTAATGCAAACATGAAAAGAGGAAAAAAATCTGGCAGAAAGACAATTGTTTTTGAACAATAAAATGTTTAATCAGATGGTTATCAAAGATACAGGTAAGTAACTTCAGCATTTATATTGTAGCAATTACAAAGGCTGCAAAATAGGCATTCTTTCTGGTTGTGTATTGATTGACATGAAATGGAATTGGAAATAGTGCAATGTGATAAGTAGTGGGGGGAAGATTCAATTGCATGATGGTTGCTGTTACTGCTTTTCAGTCTTTGGTGAATTTGTTGGAAGCAAGTTTTAAAACAAAAAATAAAACCTAAAAGCAACAAAAAATGCTTGTCTATTAAATAGAAAAAGGTAAATTTGCTGCTTATATGTGGAGAGACAGTGTATTAGCATCTGTTTTTCAAGAGTAAATGCCATTCAGTCCTAAAATTTTCACTGAGTTTACAGATTAATTTTGCCCACAGTTTCACTCACTCTTTAGCAAAACAGTTGGCTTGCAAGCCTTATGCTCTTCCAGCTTCTGCTATGTGTTCTTTCATACCCCTGACACAGTGACTTGAATCATCAACTTTTTCTAATATGCAGGCTACAAAAGCTGATGAATGGTTGAATTAGTTCTAAACTGATTTTAATTAAAATGTGTCCAGACTTTTTTTTTAATTCTTTAGTTTCTGTCTTATTTAGGGTTATATTAAGTCTATTGATTTTTAAACTGAATCAATGTAAACCTTGTTTGTAAATGTTATTTCGACTTTTTGACCATTTCAGCTAAAAGTCGTCTTAAATTATGTGTTTGTCTTGAACAGTGAAAGTTTATACATAGGCAAGCCTTCAGCTAGGTGTCCATTTTGCTTCTTTATTCCTTAGGTCTTCCTGAAGAAAAAAAAAGCCCAGAAAGTCCAAAAACTAAGTAGTGTGTTGGGGAAATATCAACTAATTGTAGCTAACTTCTTCATGTCTTCAAATTTTATTGTTTTCAATTATTTTATTGGACAGAAAACTTCTTTTATCCCAAAAGATGTTTTTGAAGTCAAGATAAATATAGGTTGTGCAATGTAATGCTGTACAGCTTCTGTAAAATGAAATTCTGTAGAGAAGAGAAGAGAAAATTCAGGGAGGTTTTATGCAAGTGAAGTGTAAATACCAAGAAGGTGGAGCCAGGCTCTTTTCAGATGTACCCAGTGACAGGGCAAGAAGCAGCAAGCGCAAAGTGAAACACAGGAGGCATCAGAACACACTTTTTTCACTGTGAGCTTGACCAAGCATTGCCACGGCTCACTCAGGGAGCTTGTGGAGTCTCCATCCTCAGAGATATTCAAAAGAAGTCTGGACACAGTCCTGGGCAACTGGCTGGAGGTGGCCCTACTTTAGCTGGAGGTTTGGGCAAGGTGACCTCCACGGGACCTTGTCAACCTCTGCTGTTTCTGGAAGTCTATGATAATTGAATCATAATTTGTTTGTTGGTTTTGGGATTGGGTTGTTTGTTTCCTTTTTCTTGTTGAAAAGCATAAATAGTCCAGCATGGTTTTGGGTTGGTCATTAAAAGAACCTAAATTTCAGTTTCTATATTTTTTGTGGGCTGAAACAATGAAGGTGAGATGCAGTTTGAAAATGGACAGTGTGTGGTGATTGGCTCACATTTTGTGAGTTTACCTGTATGTAATGTTATAAACATGTTCTTTCCAAATTTTGCTTTTGTTATACCTTAATAAACCAGGCATAGTTTTTCTTTCTGGAGCAGAATATGGCTTGTGTTTGCAGATAACTGATTGAAACTAAAAATTGAACTTAAGAGAAGCCATAGAAGGGAAGTGCACAACTTTTACCCTTTTTGAATGGAGTTAATGTTTGGCCTGACATTTAAATTCACTAATTACATCTTTGATTGAAAATTTTACAGAACCACTTCATTTGAGCAGCATGCAACTATTTTTATCACCTGGATTGCACTGTTTTATATTTAGACTTCTAATAAATGAAATTGGCTGACTGTTGTCTTTAATAACAGCAAAGTTTAATACTGTTAAGTGCTTCCACTTGCTTGTTTTACTGAAGTATATATACAGTCTTGAAGAACTCTTCTTTATACTGAGCAATTTAGTTGGGTTTTTTTACACACTTGAAAGTTACGGGACTCCTTTGGATTCATTCCATGTCCTTTTGAATAAAAACCAAGAGCCAGCCAGCACCTTAAGACTTTCTAAATAGATGCAGCTGAAATCCCTCCTAAACTTATAGCCCGTATCACATACTCAAACACATCCAACCCGAAATATAGGAAGAGATCAATCAGCACTTAACCTCAGAGCCATCCTGCAGAATTGCCAGACCTCTGTTATTGGCAGTGATGTGGGTGGCTTCTGGTCTGCATGAAGGAGGATCCCTGTCTGCACTAGCACTCTCTCTCTGGCATGCCAGAATGGTAGTGAATAGTTTAAGTAACCCCCACACTTACTACTCAAAATATTCTTTTATATCAAAGCTGTAAACATTCTTGTCCTTTCATTTTCTTCTAAAAGCAGTAACTAAATAGATAACAAAAATCTGGAGTAAATTACACGCTTAAACTTTAATTGCTTTACAGTGGTATTCAGTCCTCAAAAAAAAGGCCTTGCTGGTGGCACACTGGGCACTGTGTAGGTTACATAAAGAACTAGCATTGAATACACTAATAAAAGGTTGGGATCTGTATTGGCTCATGGCACTCATGTCACATACACTAAGTTTCAAGTATACTAAATTTCAGAAGATGACTCTTAAGAGGCAGGAATGGCTTTCCTGAGGTGAAAAACAGAAGCATCTTTCACCAAAGAAAAGATTATCTGAGGGATGTATAGTAAAAGATTGGGAGACATTAATTCAGCATATAGACCACATTAAAAAATATTTATATTATGATCTTTTGCTAGACAATTAATCTGGAAGTCTGTCAAATAAGTGCATGTGGGTCAATATCATATACGTGTAATTTGGTGTTGAAATTTCTTTAAAAGTTTATGGAGTTTTGGAACAAAGTTTAAAAATTTATGAGCATGTATTTTTTTAAACAATGTTTTATCTGTTTCAGAACTTTATGTTTAAAAAAACCCCAAACCAAAACCTAACCTCGAATCTCACAGAGACTCTTTGAAGGTTTATGAATTAAGCCTAAGTATATTGATCAATACGGAATAGACTTTTTGCATCCTTTTGGTGGGTTTTGTTTTTTCTTTCTTCAATTTGATCAAATATATATATGTTAAAAAAAAAAACCAACCAGTTGTTCCTTGCAGTCCATTAACGTTATAAACAGTTTTAATTTCATTTGTGGACAGTTGGTGCGTTCCATACTGTGAAGCTTTGGTTCTCTTAAATTGAAGCCTTAAGAGTTTATGCTTCTGACTTTGACTTGAGTGGTTTGCTCCAGTAATTTTATTATTAAAGTTGGAATTTTATTATTTAATTACAGTTTAGTGAGAGCAGGCAGAGAAACTTCAACATTGTTTTAGGTAAGGGTAACAGTAGGAGAGGGATGTCCTGCTGCTGATGATCCAAGTACTGTTTAAAAGAGATACTTTCCTTCCTAAGCAGCCACATGCTTCCTGATGTAAGAAATAAATATTGCTGAAAAACCTTTTGCAAATAGCTTTTAAATTGTTATCCAATTTTAAGTAACCAACCCAGAGCATAAATTTAACAAGAGCACCTTTGCAGCCAGTTTGTTCTTGTATGAACATTCATGTTATAAATATGTTTAAGCAAAAACTTTATTTACACCTTGTGGGTAGTGAACCTGTTCATCATTAAAATGCCAGTAGTAGAGCATGTGATGTAGCAGTGGCCTTTTCATATTACAGAAGCTAAAAGGGACTATATTAACCATGTAATTTTGTTGATAATAAATGTTGAAAATTAGGGAGAAAACCCAGTGTATTCATGGGGACTTTACTGGGTTATAAGTGCCAAGAATTTGATGAAATTTCCCCTTGTAATGGTAATTACCTAAAATAGGAATAGCGTTAAGACAAACAAAAACATTTTCAGTACTTGAGACTGAGAGCCTCTTTCTTGCTCTGATAGCTTCTGTTCTTCCTAAGTACTGCAAAAAATAGCTATTTAGTATTTTTGGTAACAATCTTGTAGTGTTCCATAGTTTGAGTTACCTCCCTTTGTTTATTCCTTTGTTTATGTTCTTCCCTTTCTTGTTACAAAGAGGAGATGAGCTCTCAGGTTTATATGGATAAAATTATCAACTCCAGAATGCATTTTTGGACTGTTGTTATTAATACTACTTACTTATTAGAACCATCTGGCAATGCTTTACACATCATCCACTAGTATTCTCTTGAACAAATTCTGAGTGTGCCTTGGGAGAGGGAAGACTGAAGGAGATTCCTGTCCAGCAGTTGTGTACTTTGAAAGGTAAGGGAGTATGGACAGGCTGTTCTGAGCCAGCTGGCCTTAGTGCCAGCAGACAGTCCTGGCATGTTCAATTTACTATTATAGGTACAGTCTTTGTCTTATACACCATTCCAGTCAGAAACTCTGTGAATCTAGGCACCTTTCCATGCTGGGCATATATATGAGGGATTGTATATCATTTCTGTATTATCTAGTAGATTACTTCCAGGTTTCCCCACTTACTGCTGGGTGCTATTGAAAGAGTGACTTTCATAGCTGCATTTTGGTTGTATTTACTCAGAGCTAGGGCCACCAAGTGATGCTGGAAATACCTCAGCAGGCCATGGTTTTGCATAATTGTCTAGACAGGATGTTTTGGGAATGTAACCCACTCTTCTGAATGCAGTGTTGTGTTAGTATTTTGGAGTTTCTGCACTGCAAATAGTATAGTTATTCACATCTCTTAAAGCATGAACTTAATAACACTGAAGTTAAAAGGTGATAGAAATTTCATTAAAATCATGTGTAAATTAAAGGGGACTTCATGTGCTGAAATAGAACAAGGCAACTGCCTGCCTTGCTTGTACCAAGAGATCAGAAATTTGGTGTATGAGTCTAGCTGGTTGCCAAGGTATAGCACCTGTACCCCATTTAATTTTCTGGGACTCTTGGCATTGATGATGCCAGACTGTTGCTGGTCTTCCAATGTAGAAACACTATTCCAAGGCTGTTGTTTCAGGCATGCCTCTGCAAGCTTGTCAGATTATGTCAGAGGGTGATATGGGGGAGGGGAAGAAAAAAAGAAGAGAAAGGAATTATTGGAGAGTTTTGTTGGCCAGAAATACAAGATTTCACTTTGTAGTGGCAGAAAGTGATGCTTTTTCAAGTTTAACTTATCAGACATAAAACCCATAAGAAGAGCTTCCAACCTGGTCCCAGACCGGAGTGGTTGTTAACCTGGTCAAAAGTTACCAAAATGTATACTCTAATTCTTTAAATGGCTGCTTGGTGACTTTTTATATGGGATCATAATTGATGGTGTCAGTTTTAATAAATAATTCAGTAGTTCTCTCTCTTTGATTGTATAGCAGGATTTGTGGATAATAGAACTCTGAGAACTAAGTGTGACTGATGAGAATGGATGGCACATTACTATCAATCTTGTCACTTTTTTACAACAGGTTAAAATGGAATTTAAGCTATTGACCATCACTCAGCATATTTGTCGCCTCCCTGTGTGTGGACCAAAAACACTCAGAAGGCAATTATTAAACTTTGTGTGCCTGAAATAACCAGTGCTAGTTACATAGCCCAAATATCAGTGTTCCTGATTTTTTTTATTTATTTATTTCTTTACTACATGGACAGTGTGAATCTCTCGTTAATTTCTTAATTTCATTGAGCCTAATTTTCTTGTAGTTTAGCTTTAAAAGAAATTTACACTTGTATTTACCATTGAGAAGTCAAACTATTTAATCATTTCATGTGGTGAGAAAGGGCTTATTTCACTCTGATAATTATGATGAATGCTCTGTAGTTAAAAGCCGGGTCAATAAATTAAGGTCTTCTAATAACATTTGTTCTTCTCTGTGTCTATGCTTGACATAAGGACAACTGTCTTTGGCTGATTCTGCCTAACTGCCTGATTTGATTTTCTTTTCCTTATCTGTTTTTTGCCTCAGTTGTAGTTCATGATTCATCATCTTGGAGTCTTTTCCACTCTTTAGTCATCCTCAGTCTTAAGTGGAATTCTGATTGATTGTACTTGATTCCTAACATATCTTTCTGCATCATGATGTCCAGTAATCAAGATGTTGTTGGATGTTTCTTTATTTAAATGTGTCTAGGGAGAGCAATAGACCATTTCTATCCACTATATTTCTTACTTGTTTTTCCTTGCAGATTTCTGTTTTTCTTTATCACTTTTGTTTCAGGGTTCACCCAGCCCTTGAATATGGTTGGAACATGGTAAATATTATCTCTGCCATACCAGCCTTTCCCCTAACCTAAAACAGATCATTCAGTGACAGTATAATGTAATTGTAAGTCAAATAAATTTTCTTTTCTTTGAGAGAGAATATATTATTACTACTTTCAGGAACTGATTTGATCATAGTCTGTTGAAGAATCTTGACATTCTTTTAGGGTTTTTTTTCACATAAAATAAAAGAGAAGTGCTGCATGAACACATGGCAAGCTTGGATTCTTCCATATCCCAAAAGGTTGCATATGGATTAATTATCTCCCCTTGCTTCCTTGCCCCATGATTTCTGAACCAGTATCAACTCTATTCAATCCAGAAGTTATACCTCTCAAAATAAATTTGACCTCTTCCCTACACCAGTTTCTTCACTGTGCTCTCATCAATAGCCCAGGGAATAGTGCTCGGAGCAGTCCGGGCATACAGATCAGCACTTTGAGCCCAAAGCTTCAGCCTAACTCATAAAACTTGCTTCCTGATTTCTCCCAGCCCTTCCTCCACTGTCAACACTCTTAGGAGCCATGGGCACCTGTTTCCCTCAAACCCTCTGTGGGATACCACACAGATGGCAAGTCAAGTCTGCTGCTTTGGTGCTTAGAAGTCTGGACATGATATGGTCTTCCCTGGTATCATTAAACTACCTGTGTGCTTGATATTAAATCACTGTCCACTTTCCTTCCCACTGTATATAATTTTTCACTCCTGCTCATCTCCCAACTATTAGTAATAGGGAATAATATAATTGATGTCAATTGCTCTGTGCTGTCCCTCAAGTTGATCTATGCCTCTGCTTTCGTGTGGGGTTTTTTGGGATGGTTTGGTTTTCTTTGTTTGTTTTTTTTCCTTTGTTTGGTTTGTAGGGGTTTTTTTGTTTGTTTTGTGGTTGGTGTTGTGGTTGCTTGTTGTTTTGTTTTTTTTTTCATTTGACCAAACTCTGTTCAAAGGAGAGTATTCTTTATGCCTGGCATCTATAAGCTGCCTGCAACAAGTGCCTACATGCTGCAGTTGTTACACATCCTACATTAATCAAGAAATCTTTAGTTGCCAAGTTGGTCTTAAATGACTGTATAAGGCCATAGCATGCTCCAGAAATTGCTCATGTTCATGGCTTTAAACTTGTGCCGGCGTGTGTTCCAGTAGAGGCCAGAAGGTTAGTGTACAGCCAGTACATCCCTTTTTGTGGTCTGATTGAACTGATGGCTTGACTACCTCCCTTCACCATGAGTGATGCAGAGTACTAGGACATATTGCAAAGACCCCCTGTTAAAGGGGTTGATGACAGACTTGATTTTAGGTCTGTGGAGTTGAACTTCACCTTTTGATGGGGAACAGTGTGGGAAGGTATTTTGGTAGACAACTGAAGGTCGTCCATTAAAACAATTCAGAGCACTACTACAAATGAATAGATAATATTGTTAACCTGACTACTACATGAAACTTTTTCAACTGAAATGAAATGCCAAGCATGTGCTGCTTGCATCAGTGGATGAGGAACCGTGCCGTGCTTAATGCCCCCCTCCACACCCGACTATGCTCATTCAGCTTGGTCTACAATCCTGATTTACAATTTATATCCTCTCCAGATTGAGTATCAATAAAACATGAACATATTGAGTAGATATAGTCATTATACATTTAAAATAAATTCATTTCTGGTACGACTATCTGCAGGCTAGAAGCCTTTCATCAGGTATAGACCTCAATACTATAATATTTTACTTGATGTATTGTTTCATTCACAAAACAGCGTTTGTAATATTTGCAGACATCCAAACATAATATTGGGTTTCTAGAAATAGCTAAATAGCAAATAAGATTATGTTTTTGTATAACAGTCATATGTACTCTGTACCGTTCTCTGGAAGGATAAGGGAGTACTACTATGTACTTAAACTGGCTTAGCTTCTGAACTCTAGTTTGAACCTTCATAGCAGTAAGCTTGTATGCAGTAATATATGCTCATTTCTGTAATGCTAAGCTCACATTTATTAAAGCTACAACTTCCAATAAATATCCCAGTTTGTGAAAACACCTTCTAAAACAACTACTTCTTCTGTCCTCCTTTATCATGAGCAGATACGTAGTTTTTATATTATTTTTATGTAATTTTTTAATCTGGTTTTTCAATGGCAAAAGATTATACAATTGCCATGTTGTTTCCGAATTCTTCAGAGAGGAAACTCAGTGGCTAATTTCAACCAATTTGACAGGAAAGTAGGAGTCTAAAAAATGCTAAATTCCTACAATAAGCCTACACACCATATGGCCCAGAGCCCACTTATAATCCTTGTAGCTATTCCTTTCGTGTACCAGTGGCCAGGGGGCAACATGCTCCATTACATATTCAACAGATCATCTGGAAAACAGGAGAGCCAATTTCTTCCAACAGCTTCTCTAGTGAATAAGCTCACAAGCAACACAGCGGACAAAAGACACTTCTCCATTTCCTTTGGATAGGCAGGAGTCTCCATTTAGGGGAATGTTTGATATTAAGAAGGAACTGAGCTTTGGAAGTATCTCAAATATTAAGGAATCTGCTGTATTGGAAAGAACTAGAGCAGATGATTTTCATGGTACTTTGTTGCTCTGTGCCTCAAGCTGCCAAATACCAGGTGCTGTGGGAGGACAGTGAGCTGACTGGAGTTCTATAAGTGATATGGAGTTTGTCTTTGAACTTCAGCCTTCAGAGATCTGATAGAGCTGTTGTTATGCAGGCAGTAATTTTAAGAAAAGATGTGCTTTTGTGAGGGGCTGTAATCTCAGGGCTGGTTCCTGGTAAAGCAGTTGACTGTCAGTGAAGTGCCTGATTCAGGCAAGATTCAAGATTTCTTTGGTCAAAGGATGGGAGGATATTAATTCCTGCAGAACTGTGATCCCTCCATAAGTTCTTCAGCTATCTTTTTGACAAGAAGACAGTGCAGTATCTTTTGGATCAACAGATAAATGACATACCTTTTAGTGTGCTGTAGCCAAGGAGATAAAAATGCCCTCTGTCACAATGCTTGTACTTTCCTAAAAGCTTGACTGGAATTAACAACATATTTCCCCTGTGTCAGAGCACATGTGCAAACCTACAGTTGTTGATAATTTAGCTGTCGGGTATGTTGAATTAATACTCACCTCCCAAGTCATACAGCTGTATGACGTTAGCATAGACCGCGTTTAAAGGTAGAACAAAGAATCAAAATAAAACTGTATTATATTGTAGGGCTTGGTGCATTCTGGGGAAGGAAATCAAAAGAGTGATTATTATTATTAAGGAAATTGGGATTTCAGATTATGCCTGCTATTTAAGTCTCTCTATTGTGAGCAGGACAGTTTTACTGGTGTTAAACTTAGGAGTTTCCTCAGTTCCAGATTTCTTGACCTATTTTGGGTCTGAGTAGAGGTGTGAATTTTTGTCTTGCTCAGATGATGTGTCTTGAGGTAAGTGCTCTTGTGACATGCAGTTTGCCTGTGTATGTGTATCAATGCTGTCTGCTGCTTCTTCCTTCTCAGTACTGTCCCCTACCCTCAATGGCCAAATTTCAGCCAGTGTTGACAGAAGAAAAGAGGTTTCAGAGATGCTGAATTCATATGAAGTTCCTGAAAATCAGATGACTAATAAAGAAGATTCTTTTGCCTTGTGGGAATATTAATATGCAAATACAACCCATATTAGACATTAGAGAATCCCCATGGGAACTCAGCCCTGAGGCATAAACCCATAATAAACTGTTGCTTACTGGCACTGTCTTTTTGTTTCCTATTTTTACCCAGTTGATCTTCAGTTTGGGGACTTTGAAGGTTGTGAGGGCAGGGGAGAAAGGGAAAAATAGGATTCTCAGTAAAATTAAAAAACTAGTTCACTTCTGTTTCTTTTTAAATTGTTGCAAGTTTTGAAAATTTTGTACTATTCTTCAAAGAAGTAACTTCGGCTGAATCTGCCTTTGCTTTTAAAAGACAACGTGAAAAGGATTAGATGTCCTTGACTGAACATAACTTTCAGTTTTAAAAAAATCTTATACTTTAGCCTTTCTCTGACAGTTGTAACTGGAAATACCTGTTTCCTCTCAGTTCTTGAACTGGAGTTAATCCATCAGTTAAGCAGCATTTTGGTTTCATTTTAATTCTTAAATGGGGAAAAATTACTTCAATTAAAGTGCTACTAAATATTAGGAAACAAACATGGGACACAAAAACCTTGTAAAAGAAAAAATGGTGGAAAAAGAACTATTATGCTGCTCAATTGTATTTTTACAAGAAATGCCTTGTATTCATAAACACATGGATATATTTCAGAGTGGTCTGTAGAGACTGTGTTGCCCTGGATCAAAACAGCACTTCTTCCTAGACAAGTTATTGATTTAAATTGCAGGGAACTTGGATTAACCAAATACACATGCTATTGCATGTACATTACATAACAGTTTAAAGAATTTCTACTTCTAGCAGGGTAGAAGGATACTATGTAGCATTTTTACAAAACTATGTATATTTGATCTTCAAGTTTGTGGTGTAATAGTCTCTGTCTGTCCATCCCCTGCCCCCCCCTTCCCCTGCAAAAAAAACCCACAAGCAAACAAACAAACAAAAAACCAACCCAAAAACCCACCCACCAAAACAAATTAAAATTAAGGCAGTCTGTTTCTTGGCTAAAAGATGTAGATCTGGATTACATTTATGATTCTCAGGTGTAGGTGTCCTGCAAGCTACTGATTATTTCATTCTGGAATGAACATTAAATTGATAGGAGTCATCAATAAAAGAGGTAACAGTGTAGAGAGGGTAACTGATGTTACCGTGCTGAACCGAGTGTGGAGCAGTCAGAGTTCGCTACATGTATTTATCTGGGACTTTACACTGGGTTCCTAGGAAATCATCCAGAAGTAGAATTGGGATCACCATCCAACTTTTCTTGGATCCTGAGCCACTGTAGAAATTGCTTCTCCACCAGTCCTAGGAGAGGAGTTTGTCTCAACCTTTGATGCTGACCATAGTTACCGATTCCTTAGAGTTGCAGTCTGTGTTTCATTGGCCAGGTTTCTTTTGCCCTTATTTTCCCCCAGGCCCCCTGCATGTGTAGTTCTGAAACAACCGGGGTGTCCTTCTGTCCTCTGCAATGTTTCACATGCTTTGCAAAGGGACTGTGCTGGGTCAGGTATTACACCTTCATCTGTTGAAGAGCTGATTAGCATCAGAGCTAATGATAGATACTTTTGCTGATAGGGCTGAAATCCAAAGACTTACTGCCGCTCAATGTAAATAGATAGGGCTTTGCGTTTCAATGTAATGTAAACAGAAAAGAAGCCGCTCCCTTTGAAACGCAAATTATTTCGGCATTAGAGTGTATTAGTGTAATGACAGCCTTGAAGTAATGTCTGCTGACTTCTGAGTAGGTCAAGTAGCATGTAGTGTTTGGTAGACCTGTGTTTTTTGTGCATGCATATAGCTCAAACTGAGACCAACAGCTTCTGTAAAATGACTTCTTTTTCGAATACAAAAAGACTGATTTACACAGAAATGTGTTTGCATTGTTCAGAATGATGGAAAGTGTTCTTAAGCTGCACTTCATTGCTCTAGAATTTTCAGGGTTTTTGGTATTCCCCAAACCAATAAAATAAATAAAGGTATCTTGTATTAAATAGCTGTATTTTACCAGAAATTAGCATACAAATGCTTGAAACTGAAAGTTTATAATGCCTTTTATCCTTTTTATGCTTATCTGTTTTAAATAGCTTCAGTGCTCTGTGAAGACAAAGGCACTGGTGTACATGCCACTGATAATAGACAGTGTGACCGTATCATGTATGCTTCCTTAATAATGTCTGACATTATCAGATTGATTAACTCAGCAGGGGGCTTTAATCAGATTTAACTACTGTTGGCAGCTGTACACTGGCAGAATAGTAATACATCAGGGAGTAATATTGAACTTCTTTTATAAGCTGTATTAATCTTGAAACTAAAAAATGTAACATAAAAATAATCACTATTTCTAGTACTAATGCAAAGAGAAATGAAGCTTACATATTGCTCACACAATCTCACATCTCTTTTGGATTGTGCTTTACCAAATTTTCTGTTTTCACCAGTGCCAGATACTGATGATCTTCAGATTCTCCTTTGGTAGTTAATGGGAGTGTGTCTTAAATATAGATATTTTTTTCAGGATTCAAAGACCAATAAATCATTTGGGACTCAATGAGTTAAACAGAAAAAATAATGAAAATATTTCATAGCTGCAGTTTTAAGCATTTGTATATGTGACAAAGTAATGATAATTGGGTTTTGTGCTTTGTCCTTTTCAAGTTAAATGCCATATTATGACACATTTTTTTAGTTTTATTTCATGCAGAATACTCTCAGTATTAATAAATAAAATGCAGGCTTCAAAGATGTTAATGTAACACTCATTCATAGATCAATAGGTCAGAAGGGACAACTGTGATCATCAAGTGTGACCTTCTGCCTATTGCATGACATTACGATTTTCCGAGTTCATTCTCGTTTGAACTAAAGCATGTCTTCTTAAAAAGACTGACTTTTGATTGAAAGAAATTAATGAAGGGGACAAGCATAGTCCTTGATTATTTGTCTCAGTTATCCTTTGGGTAATTTGCAGTCTGGGTGTTTTTTGGGGTTTTTTAAGTGTAGTTAAATGCTGATTCTGCTGTGGCTACATTGTGTTTTTCATGAACTTTCCTTGCTTTGTATTTCTTCATAACTTCCTATTTGAAAGCAATATAATTCCAGTTCCTGGAGTATTCTTGTTTCACAGTAAGCTTATTAGGTTTTGACTACTATTGTGTTAGGTGCCTGTGTTCAGGTGGATTTTTATGGCACATTATTGAGTCTTCTTTCCCAAATCAAATTTTGTTGTTATTCTGAATGTACTGTCTGCATATTTGTGTCTTGCATATCAGACTTTGTGTTTCTTGATATTTCAATGCTGCTATTTACTTGTATTGATCTTATCAAGAAGTTCGGGTTGTTTGACCTAGGCAGTTCAGGGTTTTTCCATTTCTCCCATCTCTGTTAAAGTTGTAATTGTTACCAGTGATGATTTAGTTTACTTCAGATTATGAATATAAATGTGAGCCACAGACTACCAAGACTTGATTTTACAGGTTACTGCTAGACTGTTTCAACTCCTCCTTTTTCAGCTGAGCCTAAAGCCCTGCCATTTTATTTTCTACATTCTTATATTGCAAGCAGATTGGAAGAGTATGACCTTCTCTCCTCCTCTTCCAGAGTATGAGTCTTAGATGACTGACATCCCATAGCTGGTACAGTAGACTGGGCTGTGCTTAAACAATCATTTCCTCATCAGAATAATTTTTTCAAATTTTGTGGAAAATTCTTTATAAATTGTTTTTCACATTGCTTAATTCATAATTGGAAGAGTAAGAGTCTAATTTGTGGAGTACTCTAGTAAGAGCTGCTGCAAAAGTGAGCTTTGCAGAAGAAGGAATGATGTGGTTGACTGCAGCTTGGAAAAATCCTTATCTATGTTTCAATGGTCTAACATATCTTCAGATTGATAGAGTTTCATATCCATCTCTTCAAGGTGAGGTTGGATGGGACTCTAAGCAACCTGGTCCAGTGGGAGGTGTCCCTGCCCATGATTCCTTCCAATACAGGTCATTCTATGATTCTGTGATCACTGCTAAAACAGAATAAAATCATTGGTATGAAGTTAGGTGAGGAAATTATTTAAAGTTATCATAAATAATAAAATCGTAAAGAAATATGTGAGTTACTTTATAGAAATCTAATTTATTTTTTTTCCCAGAACACCAAACTTCTCGCTTCAAATGGTAGTGGTGATTACTGAGCTGGTATTACAACTGCTGCAATGTTCCCACTGCTTTGCTGAGTTTATAATGGAAGCATCTCAGGCAGTGGCAACTGTGTGCACTTCATTATATATCTATGACAGAGAATTTAATTAATATAATGTAAGCAAGCAAAGAGATGTTATTTTTAATGTATTTGTAATTATACAGGAAAATGCTGTTGGAAACCTGTAAAATAGATGAACATTGATCCCTAGCAGAGATGGAAGAGAGTCAATAATAGCATACATTCAAACAAATCAAAGTAGCATTTGAGCAGTTTGAAAATCTCGTTTCAATAAGATGCAATAAGAACCATCAAAATTGTTGATAGTTCTCCAGTATTTCTGGAGAAATATTCCCCTTGTGGGGGAGGGAGGTGGGAAAGATAGTAAGTTGATGAATATGTCAGGTATAAAAGGAAATGCTTCTGAGAACAAGCAAATGTTTAAGCAGAATGTTACTAACATTGCAGTAGACATTGGCATCTGGCAGTCATGTAATTTATGACAGTGTGTATTTAATCAGCAATTGCCCAGAAAGGCAGCAGATTATAAAAACATACATAATTTTTTTTTAATTCTTGTTGTGCTTTTGTTATTGTGATTTTTTTCATTTCACAGCCATCCTTTGTAAGTCTAGTACCTCTGGGGCTGCCTTGCAGATCATTAAGGTGTTTTGAAACTGCTTTTGAATGACATCGTTTTACAGATTACTTTCCTTGCATGTGACAGAAAGTGTTCTGTGCCACTGTTATGATAGATAAAATTGTTACCAGTCTGATGTTCTGGGAGCACTATGGGGTATACTTGTGTGTATTTATTTGAAAATGTGTTATTTACAATTCTCATTTGTTGTTTCATGTCTTAAGGCCTAATTAAATTGGTTTGTGGATCAGACTGAGTCTCCAGATTTACAAAAACAAGACAAAAAAATACCCCAAAAATAACAGTAGTGATTCAAACAAACCTTTTACAGACATATATGTCACACAGTCTTATGCAATGCTATACCTAAATGTGTATTTACATGTTTTTCCTTGTTCAGGATAAACTTGAATAGCCCTGACTATTTACAGTTTCCTCAGCTAGGACCTGTGTGGTTTTTTTGTTACATAAGACTTATTCATTCTAGAACAGGAAGGTACATTGAAGGGGTTCATATAGTCTGATGTGTTTTTATGTGCATTAGGTTGTTATGGGTAAGGCAGAAGAAAGAACATATTCTCTGAAAGGACTTAACTTCATAGAGTGATGTACGGCATGCAAAGATTGATTAATCAGGTTCTCTGCTTGCTGGCAGATATTTTCCTCCATCTCCCCATGAGTATCACCTGCTCTGGAGAAAAAAATAAACTACTTCATCAGCAAGAATAAATTAGAAAAAAAGCAACTCAGTGTTAGAACAGTGAATTCAGTTGTTGCAAGAAAGAACTTAATATATGCTAATAACTAGCCCACTTCTTAAAATTACTGAAAGATAATGCATTACCTGTACTAAAAAGAAATTTTAGGAAACTGCGTAGTTAAAGATTTTCCTTCCTTACTGCTTATATTTTTGCAAAACGGTTCTTGCCTTCTATATCAGTCTTTGAATACCAAGCACCTTATGAATTTGAAGCTCCACTTGCCTCTAGCAGCTGGAAGGAACAGGCTGTCCAAAGTATTTTGGAGCTTGTGAGGCTGAATGCTAGGATTAGATCGCTTGCTTCTTTTGCAGTCTGCCTGCTGTTGCTTTAAAAAGGGATTTTTAAAGTCTTTCACACAGTTCCCCAGGGTTATCTGGGTTATCCTGAGTTTTCTTTTTCCAATGAGTCATTGCTACTACTGATGATAAGCCTTTCTGTTTGTTTTTTTTTTTTTCCACTGGTAGAGTGAGATTCACATACTTATTGGTTTGGACATATGGCTGAAAAAAAGAATCACAAGTTAAAAAAAAAAAAGGTTAAAAAAAAAAGTTAATTTTCATTCTGCTTCTGTGTGCAGCTAGATAGAATTTTCTTTAGGCTGGGAATACATCCTTACTGGTTTACAGTTGGTTATTATGTTCATAATTGGAAAATTGCATTTTTACCCTAGAAAGAGAGGAAGCTACTTTTGCTGCAAAACATAATTATTTTTCATAAAAACTATTATTGAGTTAGATGACAAAGTGGTTATAAACCATTTTCCACTTGTCACTGCTATTCAGAAGAGTGAGTTTTTACAGCCCTGTTGCCATGGACCATCAAATTTTGTTCTAGGCAATTGAGTTGGGACTAAAAGATAGGGCAAATAAATCCTGGAAATGTAATCCTAAGTAAAAGATCATACACTTTCTAGTAGGATGGTGGGCTCAATTTATTTAGTGTTTTAGAAATAGCGGAACTTTATATCTGATGACAAAGCTTTTAATTGTCAGATAAAGCAACAGTAATCTCTTGTATGAGATCCAGGGGGAAAAAAATAACTGAATATGAAAGCACAAAGGATGAGAGCAAACAGCTCTCATCAATAGATGTGTTATAGTGAACTCAGCATGCTGGAGACATGTAGAACAGATCATCACTCCTCTAAAGAGAGTGGCATTTTCACTCCAATATTGAAGCAAGTACAATTAGAGATACACTGACAATCTGCTTCTTGTGGGAGTAGATCTTGCATCAAAAGAAAAGGTTTTTCTTTTGCTATGAACTGTAACTGTAAAATAACAAGAATGTAATAATTTGGGTCAGATCATTGTAGCATAATTATTAATTTAACTGTTCTTTTAAAAATACTATGTAATCCACATTAAAGTTGTGAAACAAAGACGCAATCGTTACTGTGTCAAGCATTGTTCCTCAACTTGGGGCACTGAACACAAGTGAAAATAAGTTTCTGCTTTCAGAGTGGGATGGTATTACTTTTAGTTTAGTAGTGTGGCAGTCATGAAGCTAAAATGCTAATTTTTGTTTGGGATAAAGAAGCTGTTAATTGTTTTGTAGAATACTATTGAAAATCCATTAATATACAGGAGAGTGAAATCGATTGTGCATCTGTTCACATTTTTACTGATCCTTGGGAAAAATGTCAAAGCAGATTAGAAGAGTTCTTGGATCTAAAAAATCTGTATTCTTCAAGCTTTATTTTAGAAAGGACAGAGAAATGGCTTGCAACGTCAGCGAAGGCGTGCCATCTATATCCATTAACTTTGCAAGGACATTGGAGTTACTATGTATTATCATAAAAGGTGCTAAATTGTTCTCCTCCTGGGAAAATGTATCAAGAATTTGGTGGCATTTTACCTCAGCTAAGTAATTAATTCGTCCCTTCAGTGGCCAGGACACTTCCTTGGGTAGCTGACTCTCAAAGAGGGTGAGCTAATCTGCTCTTAGTGCCGCGCAGAGCTTCTTGTCGGAAAGATTGCAGCTGTGGCTCTAAACAAACACCTCACGGGAGAGGGCGGGGGTGAGAGCAGGCTGTAAATGATTAGGGGGAGAGTGAGGACTTGGACTGTTTTTCTTAACCAACTGGACTTTCTGAGAGTTCTTACAAAAGTAAAAGCTGTGTCCATCCAGCAAGCTGTCACCATTATGGTGGAGCTAGGCACAGATTCAGGGAGAGGTAGACGTGGGTGACTGATTATAATTCGATGTCAGTTATTCCAGATTTATGCCAGCAAAGTGCTTAAAGAGAATGAAATCTATAGCAGGGCTAAAAACTGCAGTAGGACTTTAAACTACTAAGCAGGACTTAGAACTTAGGAGGACTAACACTGCAGTAGCACGTGTAATATATACATCACTTCTGTTATTTTTGTGTATCCCTATTTAATTCAAACCTCAGCTGGCTTACTTGCAGCTTTGTGAAGTTCCAGGTTAGAGTTCTAGAATTCTTAAGTGGGATCCTATTTCAGTCAACCATTTATGTTAAATGAGCATATTCAGTCGTGGACAATTTTAAGCAGCCTGCTGTATGTAACATAGTTATTATGTAATTTCATATTGCAGCTATTTTGCTTTCAAAACTATGGTGCTCAGTTTTTATATGCTGTTATTTTAAATTCTGAAGAAAATAAACAAAGATATAAGTAATCCTCTGAAAATGATAATATTTTGATTTTTTTTATACTCTGAAAACACACTAATAAAACCAAAAAGTAACGTACATGTTTTAAACAGTGCTTCCAATGGAGCATCCACATAATATATTTTAGCCAAATTCAAGTACTTTTTTCAATTAAACATTTTAAATACCAAAATTGTATTATTTGAGGCTTTGAATGTTAAAAGTTTCTTATCAACCCCATAATTACTCTTTATGATATTTTTGCTCAAACCACTGGCGGTATTCAAGGTTGCCAAGATGCCTTTTAGCAAAAATTCATGTTTCTTTGATACCATTTTATTTACAAATCTTATAAATAAACATGTCAACAATGGAAAAAACAATTTTCAGAAATTTAAATATTTCTTTCTGTTTAATTCTTTTCCCACGATATTGTCCTGCTTTGACTTTCTAGGCTATAGTTGGGAATGCTGAGGATTGTTATTGTGCTCAGTACTGAGGGTTGCCAGGCCTCTCTGGGTCAGCATGCAGCTTTCACTAACAGATTCATACAAGAGCAGGGTGCATCCCCTGCTGCATTTTGCCTCTCTGTTCAGCTAAAAACTGCAGGACAGTGTCAGGCTAAATTCCTGTGATGGATTCTGTTATTAAGCTTTGGAGGAGGGTGGAGTTGCCTTAGTTTAGCTTAAAAATTTTCATCCCATTTCAGATGGATTATCAGTAGACAAAAGGATGTCAGTTATCTTGTACAAATCAACTTTTCAAGTTTCATCCTTGGGGAGAAATAATAAAAGCAAATATTGATTGCTCAGTTAGGCTAGTCAGGGTACTCTGCTACAAAAATAGATCTTGGAAGAAAGAGGAGGCAGAAAAAGCATGGACGAAAGAAGAGAACAGATAGGAATGTTTTCTTTGCAGATGAGTGCTTGCAAATGCAGGGCAAATTTCCACAAAAACTGACAGCGAGAAGAGAAAGAAAGTGAGAAAACAACGTATTATATAGTGTGGGATCCTGTTTTCTGAACTTTAAATTATTCAATCAGTAAATAGTGTGAAACCAGCAGGGAGGTGGTGAATTGGGTGTTTCACTGTTATGTACAGAGCTATGCATATCCTGCCCTGCTTAAAATACGGACAGAGGGCTCCATGTAGTGCCCAAAATATTAATTTGTTTACCTTTTTTGTGTGCATATTGCGAGAGATGAGCCATAAATGCAGCGTCCACAAGGATGAAGTTCTGGGAAAATGTACTAAGGGCTGCTGAAGCATCTGTGAAACATCACCTAAGGTTGTCTTTCCTTGAAGGATTATCAGATAGAGCTCGTGTCAACAGGAGACATGCCAGAGAGGATGAATCTATGTCAAAGGCCAGAGCACACAATCCCAAGCAAAGAAGTTCTATCAGGATGATGGAAGTATGTTATCTATTCTTTTCTCAGAGTATCCTTAGCATCCCAACATTTTTCTCTGTCCATGACCACAATATCAGAGGAATGTCAAGCTATGCCAGGGTCCTTAAGGTAGCGTTCAACCTCCAGTAAAAGCCCATGTAGCTCCATCTCTAGGTAGGTTTGTACAGGCTGTGTTTGAGCCAGTGGCTTTTATTATTCTCAGTTCACTTCGAGAAACATCACTGTCTCTTATATTTATTCCAGATAAAGACATCATGCTTGCCCACCAGTCTATACAAGATTTTATCCAATGTGCATCATACCAGGATGTCTTGGGAGTATAATAATTAGCATAGGCATTATAGTAGAAGGCAGCAAACTGCTGCATCACTAGACAAATTTGTTTGTTGAGTGATACAGCAGTGCCTTCATATGGAACAAGTTCCTCCTTATTACATCAACTTCTTTTTTTCATATGCTAATCACACTAAAATCAGTTGTTTCAAAAGTGAAGTGTTAAATTTAATCTTTGTGCAAGTCATACTGCTGATGATTCAACTGGATTCCAAGATAACAGTAATGGCAACCCAGTTAATGTGTTAAATGTACCATTTTTTAAAGCTATGTTCTTGCAATCAATAACTGGAATTATTCTATTGAGTATACCATTGTTTTTCTCACTTCTTGTTAAGCGTAGTCTCAGCTAGGGGTTTAAACACCCTTGAAAAGTAGAATTCATTTTATGACTGTCTTAAGTGTATCACAAAAATCAAAGGTAATAAGGAACAAATGTAGAAATTAAAATTGCAGTGCTGGTTTTGCAAAGTATTGTTCAAACTCGACATCGTGAGTATCTGAATAGTCATATTGTGTCAAAGGCCACATTTATGCACTTTGTTTCAAAATGTGATGCAGCAATTTCATGTTTTGTGTTGCAATTTTTATGCCTGAACTCAACCTATATGTATGTATATTGTCTAAATGAATGGATTGAAAACTGCCTGAACAAATAGGGTTGCAGAATCAGTGCTTTTGAGAGAAGCGATCTAACCAAAGGACTAAAGCCCCTGCTGCCATACTTAGGTGATTGGATTCTGTCATACTTTCTGAGACAATATTAAAAACATAATTACATATTTATAGTAGCACTTAGATTTCATTCGGAAAGAACTGATGCAGACAAGCGGGAATGTAATTTTGAATTAGTTAGTATCACTACATGTTACTGTAATGTAACAAAAATGGAAAAATGTATATACTGGAGTACATGGGAAAGACAACGACCTGTTGGAGTGTATCCAGGAGGTTGAAACACCTCTCCCATGTGGAACATTGAGAGATTTGGGGTTGTTTAGCCTAGAGAAGTGAAAGCTCTGTGGAGATTTTATTGTGACCTTTTGTGGCTTAAAGGGGTAATGGTTTTAAACTAGAAGAGCTTACATTAAGACTACGTGTAAGGGAGAAATTTTTATGATGGGGTTGGTGAAACACTGGAGCAAGTTGCCCTCAAAGGTAGATGCCACATCCCTGGATGGTTGGAAAGGGTTGAACAGCAGCCTGGTCTAGTGCAAGTTGTCCCTGTCCATGGCAGGGGAGTTGGAACTGGATGATTTTAAGATCCTTTCTGACCCAAACCACTCTATGATTCTATGATACAATAGTTACAGAAAGGAATTTTCAGAACACTGGTATAAAGTGATTCTCCTTTCTTACCTGAAATAAGATTTCATGCACAAGAGCATTCTGAGTGCAGGGTCTTTTGCCACCCCTTCTCACAAGCATACAGCTTTCACAGCACCAGACTGAAACGTAGAAGTAGTGGATATCAACAAAGGGCAGCACACAGAGGAGTAACACAGACTAGGAGAGCCTCCAGACATGGACCTAGCCTGGTGTTGTAGTGTTTTCTCTGCTCTCTTATTCCCACGTGAAACCATCAGCTCTATGGAAGGGCTATTTGCATAGCCATTTCTCCCCTAAATTTGTTGCAATTTTTTGGATTATTGCACTTTTCAAGATTATTAAGCCTTTCTAGCTTCAACTATACTTCACAAGCAAAATTGGAGTTGGGTTGGATTAGAAATATAAGAGAGATGGCTCACCTGATAAATCATGTTTTTCCTTAGTTTGAATAGGATACCATTTGCTACTCCAGGCTGCTGGCTTTTTACTTAATTAATCCATTAAGATTTTACTGTTTCTGATAGCGATCACATATGTCAGGTAATGCACCAGATTTTAACTGTCTGGAATAATTCCTCAAGTACTAAGCAAAAATAACAAACAAAAAATAACTTCACATGAAGTATGTTTGCATAATTTCACCGTACAGGCAATTGCTGTAAAGCTATATCTGCTTTAGTGATATATATGCATCATTCTGCAGTGGTATATTGCATAAATGTGGGTGTGTATCCATTCTTCAATCACAAAAGCAATTCATTAAAATTAACTGGGCTTTTTTTCTTTAAACCTCCAGTTGCACTTCACAAGTTCTGACTGAAATTTCTTGGTTCCATCAGTTTTCAGACATCTATTTTTCTTCCTATTAACTTCTTTTTTTTTTTTAATTAAGCAAGACTATTGCCCTTGACACAAAAGATATGGCTTGTTTTGTCTGCCTGCATATTCTGCCCACCTTCTTAGAGAAAAAAGAGTTCATATTGACTATAAAGCTGCTCTCCTACCCAGTGTTCCATGTGGTAGAAATATATCTATAGTGCTTTTGACCTCTGATTTTAGCTGCTTGGTATAAAAAGAAGGCCAGGACAAGGGCTTGACCCCTCTTGTAGGTCAGAGTAGATTCCAGACATGTTTTTTGGGATGGAGAGATGTAGAATAAAAACAGAACTGTTCCTTTGTGCTGCTGCTCTTCTACCCTGAGCAGGTGTACTAGAGAGCCTGGACACTGGCAATGCCATCACTTCTGGGTGGTATTAAAGTTATCTATTGGATCAGGGAGCCAAGAAATGTATGCTAGCTTTCAGTGGTCCATTCTTACAATGATAATTATGTGCATGTGTGTCTATGTCCACATGTATCCACTGTATCTCAGCAGCTCATTTCCTGGTGTATTTATTGCACACAGATAATAAAAACATTAGCTGTACTTGCTATGTTAGTTAACTCTAGCTGTTAGCAGTAGTTTGTTGCAAAACTGGCTTTGCTAATCCACTTCCATATTAGTCTGCTCTGTTGCAAGTTTCAGGCTTTTTTTTTTTGGCTTTGATTACCAAATTGTAGTTGGCAGCTTTATTACATCAAACAACCAAATTTCTTGTCATTTGTCGGGTATTTGTTCAGTTACTGTGTCTGCACAATCATCTCTGAAAATGCTATTTTAGCAGTAGGTGCCCTTTGTCAAATAAAAATACAATGATGTGAAGTGGTGTAATTTAAAGATGATGTATTTTTGCCAGACCTGTGATCAGTCATTCAGTTGCTTCCTCTTGTTTTTCATGAAGGTATTAGGGTAGCAAAAGCAGGGAACCTCTCTGTTTTTGTGTCTCATAATGCTAGTGAAACAGACTTTTAAGCATCTAGTACTTGCTAAATCTCTTAACGTGTAAATTCACCTGATTTAAGGGTATGGATTTACAGGGTAAATAGTTTAATAAATAAGACAGAGTAAAAATACTTTATGTTCTCTTCTTTTTATCTTTGCTTACGTGGGTTAACTTTAGAATAGAGCTTCTGAATGGTCCCTATAATTTAAAGTGTGTTTTACAAAATTCACATTTAAAATGCTGTCATTTTAATTTACTGTTCTATTTATGATAAGGAAGCAAATCTATCCTACTTGCCTAATAGCATGGCAGACAGTCATTCTGAACCTGGACATCCTCTGAATTCTCACAATAAATCTGGTATAATTCCCCTGCTTTGCTCAGGGAATTCTAAACAGGTATTGATTTTTTTAAAAAAAAAGGTGTGTGCAAGCAATCAAAAAAAATAGAACACTTATTGAGATTTTGACTTTAGTTCCTCTGAAGTATTTGTACCTTTATGTTACATTTCCATCAGTCAGTTTGGGGAGATTTAAGATGATGTTTTAGACTGGTGGACTGCTGCAAGCCGAGGGCAGGTGTTTTCTGGCTGGTTCTGTTGGAGCTGCCTGCCCCACTGGCAGCTCCTGGGCTCCAGCAGTGCTGCAGGGCTTGGTCCCTTCCCCGGCTCAGGGCCAGGGATGGGGAGGAGGTGCCCTGCTGCTGGGCAGCAGTCTGCTCCCAGCTGGTTCCTTAAAACCAGCTCTGCTTCATGAGAATTAATTAAAATGGCTCTGAGGGAAGAGATGAGTGACTTATTATGGACTGCATTATATTTTCTTTTCTGTCTTAAGGGTGGAGGTAGGACTCTGGCTGTGAGAAACCCTTTTACTAGGACTTAATCTTTAACTTTTGCTTTTAGTCACAACTGACATTGAAAGCCAAGAGGTTGAAGGCGGAACAGCCTTGAAAAGGACGCTGCATCCCTCGGGCCCATGGAATTGTGCACATCTTGTCTGACCTGCATCTGGGGAGATGACGGCAGCTTCCTGCTGCCTCTGGACTCTGACAAATGAGTTCTGGCAGCTTGTAGTGCAACAGCTTAAGGTGTTACCATCCCCAGATGCTTCTGATCTCTCTGCTGGCACTTACTACCAGGGAGAGGACTCCCTTTTGATAAAATTTACTTGTTCACTATGATGCTCTGCTGTAAAATGCAGAAGTCAGTATGTAGACATATGCCCAGTTTTCCTCTGGCCTTGATAGGTGGTCAGACAGCTGTGGCTGAGTTTGTCTCAGGCTCTTTCTAATAAACATATCTAAGCTCATTTGTTAAAGATAGGCAGCTATATCTTCACTAGGAATTTACCTCTGATACTCTGTTAGAGGTGGGAACTTACTTGACAACATGCATTTACACAAAATGGCACATCTAATTTTCTGGCCTGTAGCCACTTTGTATCATTAGGCCCAAGTCCAAACCTCGTATTTGCAGAAAAAGGAATATAAGTCAGGAAATGTACATGCCTTTGCTAGAGTATCAACTTTTTCCAAGAACAGAAATGTAAGGAGAATATCTGTATCCCTCAGAGATGGCAAAGCCATTGTGGTTTACAACAAAAATGGCGGAATGTAATGTTCACAGCAAACATAGCAGTTACTAATCAAAATAAGAAAAAAAGAAGTGGATAAATTGTACGGTTTCAGTAATTTCATTTGCTCTGAAAATTTTGCTGTCATACCGTGGCTTTGATGTTCAGGCATATTTGTTCTCAACTTCCACTGCTCCTGGTTGGCTGCATCGTTGCACTGTTCCTTTATCTATAATGATACATAAGCAAAGAGATTCTGAAAACTAGTAACACAAGGCTAAAATGGTTCAAGTGGTCTACTACTGCTTTATGGACAACTTCCTTCCTCATTTTGCCCTGATGGGAAAGTGCATCATTTTTCTGCTATGTTCAGTTCTTGATCCCTTGCTACATTTGGTGCCTGCAGCCAGGCCATGTCATCAGACCATCTGCTGTCATAAGATATTATTAGTTTGGAGTCTTTGTAAACTTTTTTAATACATAAGATACTCTTGCTAATATTTTTTCCCTACATTCTATTCTGCATATGTAAGTGTAGCTTTGTAGAAGAGAGAAGCTGTTGTGCAGAGTTGGCAAGAATGTGCCTGAACATTTCGAAGCCTAATCTGAAGAAAGGCATTTTTAAGTTAGAGCATTGTATTTAACTTCCTAGTGGTTTCCCTCCAATACAGACAGGACAAAAGGATTAATGTTTCATCTGCAGCCTGTTTTGTTTTTCTGTCAGATAATTGCCAAGAAGGTTCCTGTTGATCACCTTTGCAGCAATGGCACATTAAGGTCTACTGAATTAGCCAATTAAGCAATTTATATTTATGTAAAGAATGCAACTGGATATATAAAATATAATCAACTGATGTTGTGTACTGCTTGTCTCCTTGTTTTCTTAATAATTAGGCAACATTCATGCTTTCAGTGCAGAGTGAATAAATAAATGAATAAGGTAAACAGTGAAGCCATTATGCAATTACTCATGCTTTGGCTGTATTCTCAGCTTTTTGCAAAACTATTCACACACTGGCTGCTGTCTACACTAGGATATTAACCCTATATAGTCTTCTTTTTGTGTCAGTCTCCAGATTTAAAACTTTCCTTAATGTTTTTCATGTTCCTCAGATGGAGAAATATATCTGGTTTACTGTATATTTCGAGAAGTTTTCAAGATTTCAATTTGTTGTGGATATAGCTCACATGAAAAAAAAATCGTGAAAGTGCTACTCAGTTTTAACAGATCCACATCAGAGATCAGGACTCAAAAAAGTGAAATTATTTGTTTATATTAATATATGGGGTTTTAGGGCCATTTGAAGTGGGTTTCATAAGCAGAACTGTGGTCAGAATTGAAGAAGCCTCTTACCCTTTGTCTTCTGGAATTAAGTTACTTCAAAGAGACAGGCTTGTGAAATTAGCAGCTGACTCATTTAAGGAGGGTTTCCCAGAATACCTATTTAAACTAAGGAAGTCCTTTTTGACAGTTGCTGTGGATGCTGAAACTTCACATGGAATTGAAGAGAGACTGGAAAAGTGCCCAGAAGATAAATTCTTGCTACATCCATGATGCATGTAGAAGCCATGCTTGCCTTAGCTGCAGAAGGTCCCTCAGCTGCAGAATGGAAGGCACTGGAAAATGGACTTTTATGTAGTGACACTGCTGTGATCTCTTTTGTGCATGTCCCTTTAGAAGCCGCTGTCAGAAACAAGATGGTGACCTAGGCTGACTCAGGTGTGCTCATAGGCAAAAATGAGAGTGCATTCGATATCGCTCTGCTCACATTAACACCAGTGACAGTTCTGTGGACTAATTCATAAATAGAGTACTACTGACCATACTAGTATTCTACAACTTGAGACCCATGTTTGATTTTTGAATGTCGTTGGTAGATTGCTTTTTTCCTGAAATATTAAGCTTGGTGAATGAAGTCAAACCTATATTTCTGTGATTTTTCTGATTAATATTTCGAGGACAAACTTTTATGAATTTATCCTATGAAGTTTCTGGTAAGGCAAACTTATTTTGTGTTGCCTTGCACAGCAGCAAGTAATCAGTCCTTCAGTTTGAAATAAATTGTTAACATTGGCCATGTAGTTAAAATAGAAGTTGTAGAAAGTATTTACCTAATTGAGGCCTAAGCCTTCACTTTTGTTGGCTTGAGCAGGAGTAGAGCAAAATTCTGGCAGTGCTCACGAAGTATCCTATTTAAATCCCAGTATTCAACAAATGCTAGAATTGACCAGGAGGCATTTTGTACGTATGAATGCAGAGGCATGTCTAGGCTGTCTCGTATAGCACTTCATGTTTGAGGTTTCCTTCTCTCCACCATATTTCTGGAGACAGGCAAGCTCCTTTCTCAACCACCTGCAAACAGGCAGGGCAGCTGAGGCAGGTTTGCATCATCTCAGTAGAATGACCCAGTGCTGTGCAGAGCTCGTCATGAGTGCCTGTGTGAATGGGGCTTCTGTGGTTACCAGTACTTCCATAAGTTTGTAGAAAGAGGGATGCCTTTTTAGGTTTGCTTTTCATTCTTTTTTGGAGATGCAAGCTCAGTTTCACTGACAAAAGAAAAAAAAATCTGTAAGTTAGAATAGGAAAAATGTGGCAAAAGAGAAAGTGAAGCACAGAACGTGTCTCATACCTTAAGCTTACTTGGACAGTTTGTATTTCTTTTCTGTTATAATTTATTGCCATAAAAATTGGGAAGTTTTAATGTAACATCTTGGATTAGCTACACGGAGCATAGTCCACAAAATCTCAAAGAGCCTTGTGGCAATGCTAATGTCAGGTTGATAGCAGTAATAAAATTTAACATCAAGCACACTCACGAGGATTAGTTTAAAATCTGCTGTCATGGAATATCAGAGTACAATGAGGTACTTGATAGCCTGCATGAACTGCTGGTAGGGTATGCAAACATTTTCCCTTAACCACAAAAGATAGCTATTGAGGAAGTTCAATTCCACCACCTCAGTACCAGCAAGCACTACTGTTCAAGAGTGTTCTAGGAAGACTAACTTTATTTTGTTGATAAATCATCCAGAGTTATTCCACAGTTCACAAAGCATATCCCATGATTTTATATGAATTCATTGTTTTGCTTCACTTTCGTGCTATCTTGCCTGGTTTCCAGCATCTATTTTTGCTTGTTCTGTTTTTAACTAAGCACAGGATTCGGCTAGGTTTACAGAATCTGTTGCAAAAATGAAAAGTAGATGATTTTGCAATTTTAAGAAGTAAAAGTTTTCTTTTGCTGTGTTGCCCTTTTTTTTTGCCTTCCTTTTCCTCCCCTATCCCCATCTTCTCAAAATAAAAGCTTTACTGAAATTAGAGCAGTTGAGAGTAATTAGAAGAGACAAAATTTTTTGAGAGTTTTGAATTTTCATCCTTTGTCCCATATTCTGCTTCCCAGTTACATTATATTACATAAACACCAGAACAATACCTTCTGCAAATACAGTAGGTATTTATCTCTTCTGCTCTGTAAGACAACATTTCTTTTTCATGTTAGGTATCTTTCCACTTTACATTTACTCCAGAAGAAATATTGTATTTAACAAATACCAAGAATAGGTACTTCCAAAACCAGTAAAAGCCATGTTTTCTTTTCCCACATTTACTCGGTATTCTGTCTGTGGCTACCTTAATTACTCCATTTTCTCTTAACTGGCATTTATAAGTAGCAGACACTTATTCCAAGGTATGTGTCACCTTGCTCACAAAGAAGAACCTTTTCCAAAGAAATTCCAAATATTTCCTATTTTTGTCTGTCTTTTTTTCTCATCAGTTCACTCCCTGTAGTGTTCTTTCTTGTGTGTGGTGGCATATTTCCTACTTCCATTGCCAAAATCTCTTTTTTGAAGTGGATCTTGCTTTCGACAAATGTTTTCCTGAGGTTTTATATAGTCCCTACTGAAGTAGGAACATTTATAAAGGAGGAATTGTCTGATAGACTTAAGGGCTGTAGGTGCTCCACTAGAGAGCTCTGCTGGCAGGAGGCTCATCAAGTGGGCAAAGTGAAGAGTCAAAAAAGTCAAAGAATATGCACAGGGCTGTGGTGGTATTGTTGCTGTCATGGCCAGTCTATTTTGTTGGAGAATGAATGCCTATCATTAGTCTTAAGCAAAGAAACAGTTTTATTTAGAACATTAATATAATGGCAAGGTAGCTAGCCAACATGATTATGTTATGTTGCAAATTAGTAAAAGATGGAATCAAAAAGGTCAGTTTTATTCTAACCAGACAAAAAATTATTTGGTGACACTTAAAATTACTGACACATGGAAACTGTAGTGAATAATGAGTAGAAAATACTTATGCAATCTCTAGTTCCTTGCAACTTCTGTATAATTAATATGTTCACAATGCAAAGGGAATATTGCATTAAATAGATGAGTTTTCTGCAGCTCATTGATACAAGAAAAGCTTTATAGGTCCTGCTATTATTTCCCATTTTTCATATATGAGAAGAGAGATTAAGTACCATTTTAAAAGGCACACATACCTGAAAAAGGCTATAATTACATATAATTTCATAAGAAAATATTTTTACAAATCCTGCATTTCATATTTTTTGTTAATGCTAATTAGTTCAATGGAGAAATATTAAATACTAATTTTGCCATGTCTGCCAAGATACCTGAAGGGTTATTTTAAAAGATATTATTAGTGGGACTGAATACAATGTGTGTGGTTCCTTAATCCTAATTAATTCACTCAGGAGACAGTCCTAATTAGCTGATGTGAAACCAGAATTTTAGACAAAAGCATTCTGTTTGGTTGTGAAGTTCATCTGCTTTCTATTGCAAGTTCACTTGGGAGAGAATTTCAATCAAACTGTTTTGTGTACCAATCAAAAAGTGTTGTATTGGTATGCCTTGAGCCGTAAGTGAAATTTTATCATGAAAAATTGTACATACACTTCATAAATATTCTCAAGATTAAAGATAATTTTGATAGGCCTGCTGGTATGATTGCAGTTCATTTACTTTGATTGCACTTATATATTTTTGCTTTGTACCCAACTATTTCACCATTATGTCAGGCAGGTAATATTGATCTCTCACTGCAACAATACCTAAAAGCTTTTCTGAAAATTAAATGAGGTTTTTTATACAGCTGCCAATTTCATTTGGACTTCTTTTAAGTGACTGGGAGAGTATAGGAGATAACTTTTATTTCACTGAAAATTTTTATTTGGTTTTGTTCAAGTTTAGCAGTTCAACAAAAGAAAAGGCTGGAGAATATTGCATGAAATATTAATAGGTTTTTTTATCAGGGAACTGGGGAGTTTGTTTTGTTTTTAAGAAATACCACATCCTTTTAGACTCCTAAATCATTCATATGGAGGCTGTTATTTTGTCCACTGCTGAAGTGTAATCTCACCGTATCTGTTCTCATTGGCTTTATGTTGGCTCTCTTATGTTGCATGATTTCAATGATTTCTTTTGTTCATCTGATTTAACTCTAAAGAAAAAATGTAGGTATACAAACCAAAAATAGCTGTCTGAAAACAGTCCTATTAAATAACAATAGTGTTAGCTATGTATTTATTGAAAAATATTTACAGTACTTTTCAGGGCTTTATAAAAAAAGAAAGCTCAGTCATACTCACTGCAGTTGTTATGCCCTCAGATTGTAATGCTGTAATATCTGTGATTCATGCTGCAGATAGCTTCCAGTTTCTGCTACCTAAGAGAAAGCAGGAAATTATCCATGTTGTTTATTGTAGCAGTGTTAAATCAGCTATATGGATCCAAGTCTTAGTCTGAAACAAGGTCAGACATGAGTTGTCTCTTAGAGGATCGCAGCTGTCACGTGCTCACTGTATTTGCCCAAATATGCTGTTAACTCTCCTGCCCTGACAGAAACAACAAAAGCATGGGAACAGAAATGATTAATCTGCATAATATTCTTTGGCCATGGGATTCAAGTTTCTTGTTCAAAATTTTTTGCCTTTGTTTTTTAATGCTTTAATTGAAAACAAACCCAGATTTCTGAGTCAGGCAAAATGTGCCCTGATGAAGAAGATAGGATCTTGCAGTGATAATTTCAGAGCTGCCAGCTCTGGAACCCATACTGGCTTCTGTTCCACCATGATAGTTGTTTGCCAGCAGGCAGCATCAAATCCCTTAAAGTACCTCCTGGCTGCTTCCACACTGCTGTTTAAGTAGTTTTGGAATACCAGCAGGTTTTCTCATGGAGTGGTGTTTTTCCAGTTCTGAGTACCTTTTTGAGGTATAATTGTAAGTAAAAGTATTCTTTTGTATAAATTATTTATAATGTTAGGAAAGATGTAGCCTGAGGAGCAGTTATATGCTATGTTTTAAAACTAACGAGACATTTTAATCTGATTTGATATGTGAGTTTGTTCCAGATTCCCTCCACTGTAAACGTGTTCACTTGCTGTCACATGTTTTATGCTGCGTTTGCTGGACCAAACACATGTTTTGTTCTGGTAGAAGTAGATTCCTTTGAAGCCAGTGTCAGGTCCACTGGGAGCTTTAAAAGTGCACTTGGTATAAGACATAAGGCAAATGAAACCCAGTAGCATCTAATGGTAGATACAGAGCTCAGGATAAGTATAAAGAAAGCTAGTCTGGAAGAGTAGTTTTAATATTTGTGACTCTGGAGATCATCTACTCCAACCTTTCTGCGTTAAGCAGGATCAGCTGGAGCAGGTTGTGTCCAGTTAGTTGAATATCTCCAAAGATGGAGACTCTGCAACACCTCTGTGCAAGCTGTTGCAGTGTTAGACCACCTTCATGGTAATAGAAAAGTGTTTTCGTGTGTTCAGGTGGGAGCAAGGTGAGGCTGACCTGCTTGTGGGTCCCTGGATCCTCCTTCTTGGCCTTTTGAAGCTTGGAGATTGGAGTTCACCTTGCTTTCTTCCAGTCATCAGGAACCTCTTCAGTTGCTGTGACTTTTTAAAGATAGTTTTGAGAGTGGCCTTGCAAGGACTTCCGCCAGCTCCTTCAGCACTCTTTGTTGCATCCTGTTTGGTCCCATGTACCTATGTGTGCCCACCTTAGGTGTTCCTTAACCCTATCATTGTCCACTGAGAAAGTCTTCATTGCTCCACACTTTCCCCCTGCTTGCAGGACCTTCAGATTCCTGAAGGCAGGTATTATGTGCCTTACTGAGGTAAAAGAAGACATGAAGTACCTCAGCCCTTTTCATATCCTTTGTTACCAGGGACTGTGTCCATTCAACAGCAGGTGCACATTTTCCTTTGTCTTCCTTTTGCTGCTCACATAAAATCCCTTCTCACCTTCCACACACCTGCACCAAATTCAGCTCTGGGTTGCTTTGGCTTTTCTGATTCCATTCCTGCAAACCCCAGCTTTCTCCTGGGTCATCTCAACCCTGTTTCCACTTCCTGCATAATTCCTTTTTGTGCTTCAGTTTTGGCAGGAGTTGCATGTTTATCCATGCAGGCCTCCTGCTGCCTTTGCTTGTGTGAATTGAAATAGTCCAGGCTGGAGGTAATAAATTAAAAGATCACTGAAACCATTTCCTTATGCAAAGGTGTAAGTCTGAGTGGGAATTGTAATGAAAAAGTAAGTCAAGATTGAAAGAAGAAGGGATTTTGAGATACTGCTGCAGGCAGTACTGTACGATATGTTATGAAAAATCTTTAAAATATTTCAAAATAATAGACTACAGATACTGTAATAGTCTATTGTGAACATAACCCTCTAGAATGTTGTCGAGTGTTATATGCAAGATTTAAAAGTGATTTAAAACTTGCCAGCAGTTACAATGTGAGTTTCAAATTCTTAAGTGAAAATAGCTTGTCTCTTTTTTTAATTGAAAAGGCTTCATAATAAAAGCAACTAGTGTTGATATGGGTGAATGAGTAAGATTTAATGAACTCGTGCTCATGTAAGCACAGGCTGTCACCTAATCAATTACAGCATACCTGCCTATGATGCAAAAGAAAATGGAAAGATTTAAATGATCAATGATGATTGCCAGCAGTGATCGGAATGCCAGATCTGACAAAAAAGAGTAGGACAGATTGGCCAGGAAATGGACATGGAACAGCCAATTTTTAATTTTTTTTAATTAGGTTGAGATCTGTTCTACTACATCTGTATGGCAATCCTTAATGAATGCCATAGAGTTAACATTCTTTACCACAGTGTCAGGTAAATGTGAGCGTGGACCAGCTCCCTAGACAGTGACAATTTGGAATTTTACAAGTGGATGATGGAGGGAAATAATATTGGCCAGTTGAAGATAAGAGCTGATAAGATGAGTAATGGTCAAGTGGAAATAGGGCATGAAGCAAAGACAAATAGTTTGTATTTAAGTAAGATGGAGGAGCTGTTCTTAATGGGGGGAACTTAAAAAGGGGATTGTATGCTAAGTCAAACAGCCGAGGAAACTGATCCTTGCAGGTGCACTCTAAGCAGTTTTGAATGTAGTAAACTTTATTTGCTAAAGAAATGAGAAGGAAAAAGGTCAGAGAAACGAAGGTGCAATGAAGAAATTTGATATGATCCTAAATAGGAATATACTTCACAAACAGTGAGAAAATGTAAGTCATGGGCCAGTGACAAAGAATGTATTCAGATATGATTCAAATACAAAGAACTAGGATATCCAAATAAAAATATGTTGCTTTACCTATCAGTTTGCATAATGATAAGGTGGGGATGGTGCTTGGAGAGCTGAAGGAAGGAGACAGGGCTGATTGCTAGACATGAGCAGGCAGGTATTTAAAGAGATGGGGTTATATTTTGATCTGGTCTAGAGAATCCAGCATATCTAAAATAATGGCAGGTATCTGAGTGGTCTTTGAGAAGTGGTAGTTGAGTTTATTTGGTGGTAGCTTTATCTGGCAAGAATTTGCAAGGAGTGAAAGGAATTGATTAGAGAAAGAGTTGTAGATTATGTCCTCCCTATCTGAAGGGGAGCTTCTGTTCTTGAGTGCAGATGGAAGAGCTGCATGCTTGAACAATTGATTAGAGAGGCAGGAAAACAGAAGATGTGACAGTTTGTGTCATGTGTCACCTACAGTATTGGACAGTGATCTCATTTTGCATCAGTTCAAAACACCAAAGTGGAAAAGGATATGAAAATATTAATATTTCAAGAGCCAATCAATCATTTTTGACAATGGTGGAGGCTAGAGTCTCCACAGATCTATACTGTAAAAGGGCAGGAAAATTCCTTACAAGTAAGGCTCATCATTTGTCAGTTTATCATTGTGGAAGAGAGTACTCTGAGACAAGTGGATGTATAAAGGTAAGTTTTTTTCTGTGCTACCTAATAAGAAATGTGTGACATTTATTCTTTAAGAGAAACAAAAATTAGAAGGAGAGGGAGACTGGGGTGGGCAGATGAAGGCAAGTGTGAAAAGGTAGATACACAATTCATACCTGTCTGTCTTCCCCATCCCTGTTACCTCAACAACCTTGCTTTTCATCGTAAATTGGTCTGATAGAGAAACTGGTGAGGCATCAGGAAGATGTAAGTGTGCAATTGTCCATGTGTATAAAATAAATGAGAAGGCTGAAGAAGGAAAAGGTTGTATTTGGGAGTATATTTTACATAAAAAGAACAGGACCGTGAAGTATTTTATTAGTAACTGTCAGGAAAATCAGGAGCTAAAAGAAATATGCAATTTTTTTTTAATGGTTTTCTTTAGCTTTCTCCTCTTCCCTTCCCCAGCTACAATAAAAAGTGACGCATAGGGAGAATATCATATATATATCAGTGAAGCATATATTACAGTGATGATCATGGTTTGCAGCCTCAGAGTTGAACATTCTTCTCTTAGTGAAAGTTTAAGAGACCACACTCTTTGTGTATGACATAAGATGTCTTTCATGCAAGTAATTCTACTTTGGGTGGCGAATTTATATTGCCACCAGCTGTAGGGTTGGTTTTCAGTGATGAGAAATATTCCAGTGTGTTTGAAACTTCACATTTCTTCCTAAATATTTGGGCACAACAATTAATTTTTAATAAAAAAGTTTGCATTCTTTGGGCTTACTGCAGATAAACTGCTCAGCAGTTGTAACATAGGGTAGTGAGCTCAACCATGTCGGCAAACAAAATTGACAGTGTTCTGAGTCATCAGATTCTCAGCTGATGGTATCACTGGCTCAAGCACTCAAAAAACATACCAGTTTTTAGGAGTTTGTTATTCTAACAAAACAAGATATAGTTACTATTTTTGTACTGATTCAATACCTTGTCTTCTGTTGTAATCAACGAAAGCTTAAAACTGAAATATCCCCCTGATTTATTTTTTACTTCACCTCTATTGCCTCTGTAAGGATTTGTTGCATCTAGGTTGTCCATGTGCATAAGAGTTTGGCTGCTGATGTACTAGTATTTCTTTGCAGAAAACAGCTGATGTATTTTACGTTAAGAAACAACGAAAAAGCCATCAATATGGATTCAGATATCTTCAGATAGATACACTCTTGGGAAAGAAAGCATGAAAATGATGTGGCATTTATCTTATTTTTCTTCATTGTTACAAAACATAAATTGTCAGCGTGCACAGCCCTTAAAACTAAGGACAATTTATATCCATTAATGAGTGGACAAGGATCTGGAAATTTTTAGAAATAGTTAAAATTATCTAAATCATCTGAGGTTTCTTTTGAGCATACAGTGTTTTGGATGGGAGGGGAACAGGTTGGTGCTACTAGAGGACTGAGCTCTGTAGATGATAGAATTCCCAAAAGCAGGAGATCTAATGAGGAAAATCTTCAGGTTAATCCCTGCTACCCAGCATTACTACATCCTAGAAAAAACCTCTCCAGAATGTAGAAGGTTTCTATTTCGCTGTTACTCCATTTTCTTTGAAACACCAAGATTGTGCTTTAGACGTTTTCTGTTGGGTGCAGGTTAAGCATTTGATGTTGTCTAATTCTAAATTAAGTGTTTGAAGTTTTATGTAAAATCTGCTTCAGTGAAGTAAAATGAAAATCTCTTCCTCTGTTCAGAATCAAAGGGAAGAGAACATCAACTGCAGGATTTTCAGGTCCTTCTTTGTTTTTAGTATTTCCTGGCAATAACTTGGACTGATGGTAGAAAAAAGCCATAGAAAACCTTATGGAAGGGAAGGACGGTGAGTTAGTGTGCTGCTTAAACTGAACCCTCTCCAGCTTTTATGATCAAGCCCTTAGCCACCTCTGTTGTTACACGGATCCCTTGGGTTTATTTTCCTATGGAATAAGTGGGTGCAGGTTAAATTCATGGTACATTGTAAGTTATTCTGCTGCTATCTTCTTCACAGAATAGTGAAGGATGTCCAGCATCATCCTTTAGATGAAGGTTGTCCCTTCACATTCTGTAAGTGTAACTAATACACAGCCAAATACTTATTTTCTTCAGAATTGTAATACTCTTAGCTAAGTAAAATAAAGAAACATTAAAAAAATAACTCTATGGATAATTAGGTAGGAAATTATCTTTTCATTTTGGGAATATTTTTTAGCTTTATCTTTAATATTTTAAAGCAACACATCTCACAGAGGTCAGTTTCCTTGGTTGTCTGAATTTGAAACGACTTTGTGCCACCGTGTCACCATTAGTATAATACAGAATTCAAAATATTTTGTAATCAAATCAAAGAATAGCATAAGGAAGGCTGTGTAGGATTTATTGGTCTTCATTTTAGACAAAAATAAAAAAAAAAGATAAATAGATACATCCATAATCACAGTCTCTGTTGGGGCTCTCTGAAGTTCATAGTTCATTGATTTAATTTTTTTTTTTCACTCAGTCCTTTTCAGAAGTTACACCAATGTACCTTGTGATGCCTCTGCTGCTCATGGCCATTGTTTCTTTCTGAAGAAGCACCATTATTTCCTAAAGTGGCAGCAGCAGCTTGTAGGATCTCATCTTGTGCTGATGTTTTTCTTTCTGTTTTCAATGGTGTATGTATTTGCAACTCTTCAATGACTGTAACATCCATTTTTTAATTTAGAATTAATTGTTGGTTTTGGGTTTTGAGAATAAAATTGCAAGAGGTGACAATCTGTGCTTCATTACTGCCACTCCATAATTTAATGGCATTGGGTTTGCACCAGAGCTGGCCTTTTTCAGTGAGCACTTTATTCTTTTGACAATTCTTGCCATTTACTTTTTTAGGGAGACTAGTGAATTGCAGCAACGATTTTGAACCCATATTTCATGGCTATTGGGCTAAAACCCATGCACACTAAAACTGTAGCTATTTCTTTTCCTAAGTCTTTAATTGTGGATTTAGACAGATAAACAAATAAGGAACACAAACTGATCTGTCCCTGTATGTGCTGTTAATCATTGGCAAAAGCAAGGCCTTTAAAGATCATGAAAATATGAGTAAACTGATTAGAATTATCTCAGTTCTTCCAGAAGCACCTGATTGGAGAGAAAAAGAATTTTGAAATCTTGTTTGAAGTACATTTGTTTGTTTTCAAAATTAGTTGGTTTTCTTAAAGACTGTATATATAAATATTTAGGTTATATTTTTACAAGACCATATGGTTCCTTATTAAGTCATACCAACTTATATTAGTTTCAGCTTCTAAATAAGTGAATTTAATACTGCTGGTATAGGAAATATTCATGCTTTCTGCTAAATAGATGGTGGAAGTGCTGTGTGAATGATAAATACTTTACCTGAGAACATCTGGATTCTTGCCAGGAATGCAAGACTGTTATCAAGAGCTTTCTTCCAATTATTTGGAATAAAAATTAATCTAGGATTAAACTGTCTCTCTTAGCAGCACCTAACTGTGATATCAGAAGTGGTTTGGCCATTCACACTATTAGATTCTGTAAAATTGCTGCCGTGACAGTAAGCCTCTTTGTATGGTTCTTACTCTTTAGCAGCTGTTAAACTAGGCATATTCAGAGTTTCAAAGGTCATCATTTTAATTTGTGGGTTTTTTTGAGAGCTCAGTTACTGATAACTTACTTGTGATTTAATGAGCAAATCCATCTTCCTTTTGGTTGATGGAATATGCATGTAAGGAATCTTTGTGGCCTGCCCAGTCCCCAGTGAATGTGCTGAGACAGTTTTTTTCTGACAATGATTCAGGCTCAGGTTCTGTTTCCACAATGTGCCACAAAAAAAAAATCCCTTAATCTTGTTAGCCTTGATACCTTAAGTTTTAAAATGTTATGTGTATTTTTATATTCTACTACTTGCAGCTTACACTTAGGCCATTGTGGGGGGAGGGGACACTGTTGGAGCAGTTATACCTGAGCCTTAAGTCTTTACCAAGAAGGTAAAAAAGGACCTCTGGGACTGTAGGGGTGGAGTAGGGATTGGTGGTAGAATGAGAAATTCTCTAGATGTTATAAAAACCTGTTATATTTGTCCTAGTGACCACAAAGGTGCCATAAATTTAGTGCAGTATATTTAATTACTGGTTTTGTGTGTTCACATATAATTAAGACTGCTAATGTCATTGTACCAGGATTAAACATTTTCTCTTATTTGTGGCAGAAGTTGCAGGAAAGGGATTTCAAATTGCTGTAAACAAATCTGAGCCTGACTGCTTGCTGTTGACAAGAACTGTTCCCACTCTACAGGACAGCTTTATGCTAAGGTCCAGTCAAGGCTCCCACTTTACAAATTTGAAATGCTTTCCCAAGTATGAATAAATTAGTTCTCACAGTATCTGGAAAAGTAAACAATTACTATCTCGTTTAACTGTGGGAAAAGCAATTTAGGGAGATGAAATTATTTGTCGCGTAAAGAAAAGCTGTATCAGAGCCAGAAATGGAAGCCAGATTTCCTTGTGGCACGGCATGTCCTGCTTATTAAACTTCTCTCCTATGGTTGACATATGTCATCACATGCTATTGTCCATCAGTATTTCTACTTTGGATATTATGAACATTGAAATTAGTTACTGGAATGCATTGTTTTTCCAGAGGTCACCCTTCAGTCCACACACTGGGGTACTTGAGCTGAAGCAGTGAAACCACAAAGTACAGAAGTGAATTATCGACGATTAGATGAGCCACAGAAGTAGGACACAACACAGGCTTTGCCAGTGTCTTATTTACTTTTCAGAACAGTTGTTTTCATAAACAGTTTGTGACATTTGTGTACACAGAATAAGAGTTCTTTTCAAAGAGCGAATGTATTAAAAATTCATTTATTCAGAATTCATATTTACCTACTTTAATGTATTTGTACAGCGAGGAACCCTTTGTACCTTTTTAATTGTTATTTTCTCTAGATGTTTAAGTCAATTACCACTGAGCAGTTACACTCTGATAGCTTTTCTTAAGTTTAGAAAGGAAGAATTACAGAACTCAAAGTAAAGCAAGCAGCTTGATCCCTCAAAATTAAACTCCCTTTTCTTATGATGACAGAAGAATGTTCTGATGTCAAGGCTGCTCACTTTAAAAATAGCTGTTTAAAAATAAACCCTTAAATTATTTTTCTTCTTAAAGCTTTTTTCGGTTATTGTTTCTGAATAGATGAGCATTTATTTTTGGATGCTGATGCTTAACATTTAAAACCTTTTTACAAAGCTCTCAGTAGTGCTCCATAAAACCCAGGAACTGTAAAAGTAGAGTTCTTTGCTGATGGGGCATTGAGTTCTGTTAGACACCGTCTCATCTCCTGTCATCAGAATTCAGTAAGAAGGGTGCTTTCAATGAGACGCAGTGTCAGATGTTATAACAATGTCTACAGTATAATATGGCTACAATATTTCAAGCCAAATATATAAAAATAAAATCAATGTATAAAAATAAGAACCATTTCTCTCACTTTATTCTTTGAGTCGTGGTTTTCCAACATGGCTATTACTGTTGCTTAATTTCCTTTGAAACAACAAAAATGGTCAGACTATTTAATTGAGATTTATAAACATATAACCTTGACTGTAGAAGTTGTAGAATCAGGACTATCTATTAATAGTTCATTATCAGTGCACAGATTCCTTTTTTTTTTTCTGATTTCAGAATAGGGTCAAGTCCAAGTTACATACTTATAAAAACTGAATAAATAATACTGTCATGCTGTGTGTAAACATCTTTTGTTTTCAGACATAAATCCAGTTCTTCTTGCCATCACAAATTGCACCACCTGCAGCTTGATTCCTTACTCATTTTGGATTAGAAGTACTCCACTTAGAATTGGTCTCTGACTGATTTTGTTACAGAAATTACAGCCCTTTTACAGCATGATGCTGATGGGCTTCCCAATTCTAAATTTTCCTGAGTGGTTTCCAAACCCACACGGGCCACTGGAAGTAGTTACAGATGCCAGTGATGCTATGTTATTCTCTGGTTCTCATATGAACCATACTACCAGGTGTGCCTGTGCAAATTTTATTCCCAAAACAGTTATTATTTGTTAGTTATGAAGAAACAATAAGATGCTAAGTTAATTGGAAATTATCTATTATACAAATACATTTATTATTGGGAAAAAGAAGACATAAAACATTTAAAACGCAGACCCTAAAAAGGCACATTTCCTAAATACTAATCTGCAACCACCTACAATATTTGCACATAGTGAATCTGTTTCTCTGATGAAATCTGCATCTACTCAGATATAACTTGTTCTTGTTTTTTTTATCAATTTCCCTGTGGGTTTTTTTAAAACTAAGCTAAACTATGTATTTCCTGAACATACTATATTTTCACCTTCTGAAATGCTTCTGAATGCACTAATGGCTGAATTATCTGCTTATCTTAACTTCTGATTTATTCAATGACTCTGAATTTCTAAAGCAGATTCTATCTCATATTTATAGACTTATGTCTCAGTGCATATTTTACAAATACCACTATACTGCAACAAATGCATTGATTACACACTTGGGCCTGCCTATTATGGGTTCCAATTTGCACATTTATAACCAGATAAGTAAGCCAGGGTTATTTCTTCTGGGTTAACCCTAGTGCAAAACAGGGCTCACTCCCATGTGTGTCAGCACGCTCTAAATGGGAGCTAAAATTTACAGGTGCAAATGCCTGCTCCTCTTTCCCCAACCTTACCACATAATGGCTGCAACTTGTGAATGTTGAAGAGGATGTGGTTGAGGTTCAAATTATTAATTAAACTCTTAAGAGTATAAATGGAAATTACCTAGTCATTGTCACCAATGCTTTTTAGGTATACTTCTGTAATTATAATTCATTACCTGTGCTGATCATGCAGTACATTCTGCAAGTTCTCACTTTTAATTATTGGTATCAGAGCATTGAATCAGTAATATAGTCTGGGATTTCATATGCTCTTATGACAGATTTTCACTCTTGGGTTCCACTTGGGCTTTCATATGAGAAAGTTAATATATCAATATTCCATTCTGGTAACCTTTACAAAAGAAACTTTGATGTAGCCTCACCATTAGACACAAGTGTTCATATTGGAGAAAATGCACTATGACCAGAGTTGTTGGAATATCTTTTATATTCACGAATTTGAACAATATTTTAATTAAACTTGCATAAATATTTGTTAGTGTTTTTTATTACCTTGTATCATCAAATTCATTTGTTCATCTCCCCTTAATTACTGAGGTAGAACTGGATTCAGTGCTACCTCTTTTTTAATAGGCAAGATCAAGCTTAACACAGTACAGCAGAGAAACGCTATAGCAGATTTTTATAACCTACTTCATTGAATGATTCAATGAAATTTCCCAAATATAGCAGACAGTATTTCTACTGTAGTTTAAACAATGAAATTTAAGTATCTGGCAAAAATAGTTAGCAGAGTATTTTTAGAAGGATAACAGAAAACCTCCCTCTGGCATGTTTCTTTTCTAAATGCAATTAACTGTGCTATGTCTAACTTTAAAAGGCTGATGTGAATTTGTAGAAAGAAGCTATTGATAAGGTTTCTTTAATTAGATGCAGTTGTTGCATCCCTAAACACCATGCATATATTTTATTAATTAATTTCTTTAAAATAGAGGAGTAATCCATTGGAACATTATTTTTAAATTAATATACATTTCAGTTATTTAAAGAGATTTGGTAGCATATTCTAGAATCATTTCAGTTCCAGGTTTAATATACTCATCTAGGGATAATCCTAAATTTAGCAATTTTAAGTAGATTTAGTATGTTGTATATAGGCAACAAAACAATAAACATGTTTTACTGTAATAATTAGGATAAACCAGCAAATAGATCTCCATAGAATTTATATTATTTTTCATAGCACAACTAAGGTACGCTCCGCTTTACTAAAAACACCTGAAACATTTTATTTGTAAAAAATTGAGGTAATTGTGTTAATTTCCAAACTACTGAAAAAAAAACTGCTTTGCTATAAAATTAATTCTGATCTTTTAAATTTGTAAGTTAAAGCTATGCTGTTCAGGTTCTCAACATGTATGTCTGCTGTATATCCCAGTGACTGGGGTCTGCCAGTGTGTGTTTAAAAGTGGGGTAGGTAGGACTGACGGCTTTTATTGCTCTTTTGTTGGTTTTAATCAAATGATACTCAGTGTTTCATCTTAATCACAAAGTGTCAACTGGCATTTTATGTCTGGGTAATAAAAAACACTGTTGAAATGGAAATTTCACACCAATTTTTAATTGTAACACATCCTCAGGGCTTCAACAAACATGGTATCTGAGGGTTAATAGAAACGATTTTCTAGGAATGTTGTGCAGAAACTCGCCTCTATAAATAGCCTTTGTGAGTTACAGTACATACATTACCAGCTCTGGAAAGTGTTAAGAAGCTATGAACTTAATTCTCTTGTTTGTTTTTTGTTCAAGTATTTGTAAAATAGGCTATGGGCACATCGATCTTACAGTCCTGCTTGTGATGGTGCATTGTGTGGAATAATTGACTTTCTGTCCCATTTATAAAGTACTCCGTCATTATTGGAGTGAATAATGTAATACCGATGTTTAAAGGGCTTCCACAGGAGGAAAAAGTGGTGTGGCTCAGTTTACTGCATTGCCTGTCAGCATTTTATTTGTCTACAGGAGCATATCCACACCATTTCAGTTTTACCAAGGAAGCACTGTGTGTTCTTCAGCTCTGAGGAAAGCTATAATAGGAAGTAGGTCAGTGTTTGAATGTGAGTCTCTCTCATTGGTCCTGGATCTTTGCTCATATTTTGAGTCTGGGAACAGTTTTTCTCCTGAAGATGTGGCTTTGTTTAAAAGAAAAGAGAAAGCAAACATCATCCCTGGTAAGTTTTTGGGGAGTAAAAGTGAAAAATCTAAGGTTTTTCACTAAAGGTCTGGTCAGCTAAGGAATGTCAATGAACTGTGACTCTTAGCATCTTTACTAAATTGCACCTATATATATTCAATAGACCAAAAGGTATAATAAGCTGACTTTGAGGTGTGTATGTAACATGAAAAGATAAGTCCTCTACATTGTTCCATTTGTTCCATCCTCAAAAAATTCTGCCCTGCAAAATACCTGTGTCAAATCGGTACAGCCTATTATCATGCTTTTCTTTAAATTGCAAGTATTCTTGGCCAGAAAATGAGATGATCATCCAATAATCTGAGTCTCAAAGGGTGGTTCTGAAAAGACTTTCATAATAACTTAGAAACTTTTTAGGATGAAGTATGAAATGCTGTTTATTTTTGTTCACTAAATTGCTGCATTCATACTTGAGTTCTCTAATTGCAAAACCTTGTGGAAACTAGATTTCAGACAGGGCCTGTTGCCCAACTCTCAAGAAAAACAGGCAAACTACAGTTTCCATGGTTTCAGACACTGCTGCTCATCCTCTCAAGGCTTTTCTGCTCTTGGTAGGAGAAATTGAGAATGTGTGAAAGGCTAAAAGTAACATTATTTGTTTCAGGGTTGTTTTTTCATTTTATTTTGTGCTTACTGTAACAGCTAGAGTTTTTCCAGATTGTCAAAGCTGAAGTATTTTATCCAGCAGAAGAAAGATTTCTCAATGATTTTATGAGCTGTCTTTCTTGAAAAAGGCAGTCTTACAATATTTTTTTGTCCTGGAAAAAGAATAGATATTTCAGTGTTCACATTACGAGTGCTTCTCTTCATTTCAGAGAAGGGACATCAATAGACAGTTGTTCTTTATTTATCTGTAAGTACAGTTTTTCAAAAATGAAATGACTTGGAATTGTTAGCCAAAGGCTTCTGTTTTGGAAAGAGCAGTGGCTAGTCTTGGTGGGCTATCTCAATTCTTTGAAGGAAATTGTATTTCCTGGAGAAAAGGAGAGGAGAGAACAAAGTTATCTCTTCTTTTGCCTATCTTTCTTTGGGTTACTCCAACAGAAAAACAGTTAAATGGTTTTCAGAATGTTAAGTCACCTCTGGATGAATGTGTTTTTCTGAGGAATAACATTACTTGCAAATTAACCTCTCACTCTTCTCTTTAGTTCTTTTTTTCTTCTTTTTTTTCCCCCTTTAATTATTTTATGGCTGCCTGTTAAGAATCTGGGAAAGAGAGGATTTCTGATATTCAAAACTTTCATCTAGTTCAAGACCTACTTGTCCTTTGCTTCATCTCCCGCGTGTAAAATGAGACCAAAGGTGGTCAAATAGGAGCAGTTGGCACCTGGAACCCCTGATGGCTGGAAGAGCAGTGAACTTCAGATATTGGTAGCCCTGATCCTTCCCAGACACCCTTGCACGTGTGGCTGAGCTGCAGGGCTCTACAGGCAGCTGGAGGTGGTAGGTCAGCTCAAAAACACCCAGTCTGATTCTCATCCAGTCTGATTCTCATCATCTAGGGGGAGCTTTGGTGGCTCAGTCATCGGCATCAGATTTGTTTGGTTAATATAATTGAAAACTGGTCTGCTGCTTTACATTGTATCCTTGATATTTTTGAGAAGATAATAGTAAAACCAACTAGAATAGAATAAAAATTACTTTTTCCCTCTTTGTTTCCCTTCAAATCCTTCTGGGGCTAGACAGGAATGAAAGATACTGCTCAGAAGAGACATTGCTAAACACTAGACCATAAGACAAACTGAAAGCAGCAAGTTCTAGTAAAATATCTTACTCTCAAACCATTGGCTCTGATTAATTAATAGTGAAATTAATGTAATATTTGGTGCATTGCTTAATTCCATGTTCTGATGTGTAACTTGCCTTCCATAAGAATAGAAGATCTTTAGTTTTTCAAGGCAGTATGGTACCCCAGTGCTTATCAGGAAAGGGATTCCTCCCTGCAGACCTTTTAGTGCTAATACACTAAATGTGTAAGTAATAAAGCTGAGAAATATATATTGGGGACTTTTTCCCAATCAGTTTGCATGTAATTTTACTACCTAAAATCTAATAACTTTGTGTGGGGGAATAAAACCCAAACAAACATCCTTTTTCCAAATCACTCTCTCTTTTCTATTAAATATTAAATAGTGTTTTGTTATGAGAAATACATAAATTGTGTAAAAATTTACTCTAAATTACAAGATAAATCATGAGTGGCCTGCATGTTTGAAAAAATTTCTTTTGCTCTAGCTGAACTTTAGTGTTGGAATACTCTGATCCCGTTCGCTATTATTTATGTAAAGTTAAATTAATACCTTTAACCTTACTATACTATTTCCTTCTCTGCTTGTCACCAAACGTCATCTCCCTAGAACCTCTATTTAACTCCCATTCCTCTGCACCATCCCATGAGCTGTTAGGAGTGAACAGCTGCTTTCCCCACTGCCAAGTGTCTCTACTTGGATATTTAGCAAAGGATGCTAACTTACAGAGTGGTGTGATCGGTTTCCTCTGTCCCAGAGGCTGGATGAGTCACTCTGGAAGGAGCCTTGTGCTCATTGTCTCTGCATCTGAGCTCATACTTCCCCTGCCTTCATGTTTCCCACTGCTAGTACAATGAGCTGTTCCCCAGGGAACTCCTTTGCAGGGGGCAGCCGTACCCTTTCCAGCACAGCTTAAAAGCCTAAAATAAGTATTTTCTCCTGTGCTGTTGAATCATCTTTTCCAATGGCTTCTCTGCTTTCAGCACCGCTCACCTCTTCAGAGTCCCACAACCACCATTCATTCTCCATCCACTGCTGACCCTTTGAAGGGTCTTTGTGGTTTACACATGCAAATAAAGTCTTCTGGGGCGTATCAGCTCTGTTCCAAGAAGAAAAGGAAAATAAACCCACTTTGGAGACTTTTGCGGATGCTTGGACTACAAGTGACTGAAAAAAAAAGCAAATTAAGGGAATATTGTGGTACAGGAGAGGGAGACCTAAACTAACAAGGATGGGCATGGCAAGTCTGGCTATTTAAATTAATTTCAGGAAGCAGTTCCAACTGTGAATTGATAACTGAGCAATTTTCTGTGTTTGCTTTTGACTTACTTATTTTTGTTTTGTCAATGAGTCTGTGCAGAAAGTGGTGGGAGAGGGAGCATGTCTGCATTGAAAAGTGTGTCAGTGCTCTGACTCAACTTGTAAAATGCTTCCATTCCCTTTGCTTAAAAGAAATAGTCATCATCTTTGTTCTTCTTTCACCAGTCTCAGTTTGTCCTGACCAGAGATATTCACAGGTTAGGGACTTTCCTCATTGCAGCTCAGTGTGGCAGTTACTCCAGTGGAAGACAATATGAAGTTGAACAGCAAAAGAGGTGACAGTGATACAGTGTGATAACATTTTTCTCTTGTTCTTCCTCTACCACAACCACTTTCATTTGTTGTTTTTTTTAAGACACTACTGTCTTTCCTCTAAACATTCTGGTTCTCAAACAAACGATATTTTGTCTGTGTAAGAAGCATGTGTCACTGATCTGCTTATTTACCCTGCAGAGTGGATAAAAATCACAGATACTTTTATTCCCAGTATCGGGATTAACATTAACTGTTATTTATTCACCTTCCCCGAGTTCACCAAAAGATGCTGCTTAGTGCTTTCATCCATAGCAGTGCAATTCTTCAGTGGGTGAATGTCACAGAAAGCAGCAGTCCTGCTCTGGTTATTTAACTCCTGAGAGACTACTGCCTCATTTTCTGCACCATCACGTAAAAGGCAGTAAATGAGAATGGAAGGCTGGAAATTTGTATTATGGAATAACAAGGAGGTAATCAGGTCATCGCACTGATCTACAGCCATGGAATGAGACTAATACTTGCGCAGGACAGCTGGTGAAAGTGAACTCCCTGGATTATCACCAGATGTTGGACTGAGCAGAAGTTTAGTCATAACTTGATTTGAGAACCCTCCATTTGGGGAGGTATGAGAAACACAGTCCCTCCTGTGGGAATAGCCAAGCTACCAGCCTTGTCCTAGACCTGAACTTTCAGTGAATATTCATGATGCCTAGGGGACCTGCCCTTGAGTTTGGGCTTGAAGTGCTTGGGAAGTCTTATCTGTAGTGTCTTTATGTCTTCAGCCATTATATATAAGCACTGCTGATAAATGCTGCTAATGCCATATGTTCTGAAAACATCCATTACTTCCCCTTCAGAAGAAGCCTTGTTATTTTCTATAGGGCTGTCCGAAAATAAACACTTAAAACCAGTAGAAATTTGGTATTTTAACAACTCTTTGTTAATAAGAAGCAGTGGTTTCATATTTAGTACTGTTTCAAATATGTTGAAAGCCTATTTAGTGGCCAACAAGAAACACAAGTAATTTATTACTGCTTTTCTTCTGCTAATTAGCTGAGATACATTGTGATCTGATTTGTGATGAGATTATAATTTTCCAGTATTTTGACGGTCTCATTAGTTTAATGCTTAAGTAATAACTTGCTTCAGATAATGTATTTAAGTGTTTTGTCGGTGCAAATATATGAAGAAAATAGTTTTTCTTTGTGTTTGTTAGATGCTGTGATGATATATGGAAAACAGCAACTATAAGTAGCAATGTATAAACAGTCTGTGGTGGATTGAACCTGGCTGAATGCCAGATATCCACCAAACTGCTCTATCTCTTTGCTTTTCAACTGGACAAGGAAAAGAAAATACAATGAAGAACAGGGAGAGATCACTCACCAATTACCATCACAAGCAAAACAGACTCAACTTGGGGAAATTAATTTAATTTATTACTGATCACATCAGAGTAGAGCAATGAGAAACTAAACCACATATTAAAAATGCCTTCCACCCACCCCTCTGTTCTTCCTGAGCTCAGCTTCACTCCCAATTTTCTCTGCCACCTTCCCACAGTGGTACAGGGAGACAGGGAATGGGGGCTGCATTAATTTCATCACACATTGTCTGTGCCACTCCTTCCTCCTCAGTGGCACAACTCTTCACAGTGTTCCCCTGCTTCAGGCTGGAGCCCTTCTTAAGAGGCACCTGTAATAAGCAAATAAGCTTGAAGTCACTTAGCTCAGTGTTTTAATTTTTTTTTAGACAGAGAGTGTTTGGGGTTGGACAGGGCTAGAGGCATCTATAATACAGATGGGGAAATTGCCTAGAGCACGTGGGCTGCACTGTACTCCCCTCAGCCTCCTCATCAAATCTGTCCTTGTTTGGAGGACAACTCTTGATGTTTAATCCTGAAGCAAAGCATTAATTTGTGAACAGATAGCCTTTGTCATCCTGCACAAAATGGTGCTTTCTTAATAGGATTCCTTACTGCAAAATATTAAATTATTGCTATTGATTAGTTATAAATTGAACAAATGAGACTGTTGCTGTTATCAAACAGATACTTACAGTATTATTACAAGAATATTGAATGATTGTCAGTTTTTCTCTCCACAAAGCAATCCACTTATAATGTAAATGGCTAATAGCCTGGGAATTTCCGTTTTGATTAGCTAATAATAATTAGCTGAAATAATTCTCTCTCTCTCTCTCTCTCTCTCCCAAAAAAATAACAACCCAAACCAAACTCATGTTTTGGTGTGGTGAAGAGGAACATTAAGGACATCTCATAGTGAATCGCGTTTGGAGAAAGCCAAAACTGAGCTTGTAGTAACCCTCTAGGCCTTAGAAATAAGCAAACCCCACCTGATGTAGTAATAAGGTTGTCATCCTACAAAAACTTAGGCACCTGCTTAAGTTTGCTCACTGTACTTAGTTCTCTTCACCTTTCACAGTCTGTACAAGTTTTCAAAACTGGAGCCTAATACCAACTTGTAATGCAAAGAGTCTGTTTTACACCATTTGCAGCAGTGTTTATCAATCTCTATTTCTGGAACCTTTTCTAGCTCATGATACACGTTTTAACATTGCTGTAAGTAAAGTATGAATGAATGGCAGAAAGACATAATAAAATTGATAGCAGGAGCTCAAGTTATTACAGAATCGGTGGTGTATTATGGGAAACATAATTTTGCTAGGATTTGACTTCTGTTGTTCCCAGTTTTGATCTCTGATCCCTCAAATTAAAAAAAAAAAAAAACAAACCAACAAAACAAAAACCAAACAAAAAAACCCCAAAAAGCAAACAAACAAAAAAAAAACCCAGTCGTTTTTAATTGTGTAAGGGTAAATTTAATGCTGTCATTATTTTTGTTAGAACATAATTTAAATAGTGTTTCCAGAATTTTTTACTCTTTGGTTAATAATTTTATTAGGACTTGCAGTATGGAGGAAAAAGATGTTCACAACCGTGGTAGAAGGGAAGAGACAGGATCAGGGAGAATTTATTTCTAAAGGAAATATTTCTTCCCCATTAGTCTGAAGTAGTTTTTTCAGATACATTTGGGTGAAAATATCATGGAAGGATAAGTTGGTTATTTTTTTGGTCTAGTGTTATTAATGACCTTTTTGTACTCTAAAGTTCACACCTCCTTGAATCCCCAAGTCAACCAATAAGACACAATCCCACTGGAGCTGTTGTGTCACCTGATACTTTCCACAATGTAAAATCTTAGCCCAATGAACAATGTTTTCCCTTCATTTCAGGTAACTCCAAAGGTGTGCAGGGGCCGAGGGACACCTGTAAGTTACGCAGGGGTCTGGGGTCTCTTGTGAGGCACACAGGAGTTTTTTGGGATGGCTGGGGACATCCATAAGATGTGCACTGGGCTTG
>VXBI01001484.1:407886-450709 GCA_013397375.1 Toxostoma redivivum | reverse complement strand
AATAACTAAACCGCAACACCTATTAACTAATGCTTGCAGTGTGCTTTGGAGATAAAAGCATTAAGTGCTTCATGTTATTACTCCTATTACAGAACATGCTGTAGGTATGTGGAATGGAATTTTTCATGGAAAGTAGTTATTTCACATACACTGGAATAACTTGGTGCATGTTTATCCCTGGTGTGCATTGAATGAGGCCAGTAGAAATTTATTAGAGTTTAAACTGGTCCTTTATGGTTTTATATGCAACACTATATAAAATCAAGTTTAAGTCACACTAGAATCTGTTTCTGTAAAAAAAATGTATCTGCAAAATCAATGAAACAGTCTGAGAGTCAGTCTTCGATGTCACCCATATCCCCCCAAGTGCTTTCCTCATTCAAAAGCTTATAGTTAAAAAACACCTCCTTTATTTTCAATTTATTGCATCAGAGGAAATGTTTGAAAGCTGTCATCTCCCACAGAAAGGCACTACAACATTGACTTTCAAAGAGCATGAGTCATGTTTAAAAGTGGGGCTAAGACTTGTAAGTTACTCAACTGCTCTTCAAGACTGTGTCCTTTCCAGTAATATGAAATAGCTGTGCATCTTTGGATATCATAATGAAAGCTTCATGCATCACTACCCAGCAGTTTACTTGAAGAGTGAATAAAATGACAAAAAAAGAGACTAGAGAAAGTAGTAGGCAAGGCTGGAGGAGCAGAGCTGGAAATCATCAGGTTCAACCCCCCAGGCAGAAAAAGGCAGATAGAAAAAAGTGTGTTCCTTTTTAAACAAAAATTATATTCTAAAATTCTATGGAAGATTAATTGTGCAAAACTAGCTGGGTTTCTTTCCCTTAATTCCATCAGCCCCTCCCACCCTCCCAGGGCTTAAGGAATGCAGCAGAAATATCCAGCTTGTTGTGCAAAACATTTGGGAGTACTCTGTCCTGGAAGAGGATTCTGTGCTACAGGATCATACCTGTACTTCAGTAATACATTAGAAGCTTTCCTTTTCTAGTAAAACCATGACCAAAATCCCACCTGAGGCAGACACAGTGCTCAGAATGAGCTCCTTCTGAGATTTTAGAAAGGGTAAGGGATTAATTTATGACTCAATAACACTGGAAATTCCAGTTAAAATCAAAATATAAGGAAGCTACATCCATCTCCTTTTGTCAAGTCTTGCTTAATAAAGCCTTCAAAGCATAATAATAACCTAGCTGAAAAAAAAGTAGCTCTGGACTGATTAAGTTGTATTTTTCTTAGCTGAAAGTGCTTAAAAGTGGGTACTGGCCTCACCTAGTGTGATGCATAGAGGAATTTGTGTTTGATCTACAGATCTGAACCCTTCTCACATTTACAGCAAAGCTATCAAGAAGTTTCCTAGCTGTTTAGGCAAAATTACATTTTTTTCCACCTTGGGGATGATAAATTCACCTTTCCCTTAGCAGAATCAGTCATCCCTAAGACTGCAGCATAGGTCACCCAGTGCTGTTGGCATTAAGGAGATAAGCAACCCTCCTGACTGGATTGGGTGTGTGTAGGCAGGTTTGGGGGAGGAGGAGGGGGAATGTGCTACAGGGTGACTTCTGTGAGAAGCTGACAGAAACCCTCTCCATGTCCAACAGAGCTGATGTCAGCCAGCTCCAAGGGGGATGTGACCCTGGCCAAGGCCAAGCCAATGAGATATAGTAGTGGAGCCTCTGGGATACCATATTTAAGAAGGAAAAGAAAAATTTATTGCACAGTTGTAACTGTGCTCAGAGAAGAGCAGAGTGAGAATATGTGGGAAGAACAGCCCTGCAGACACCAAGGTCAGTGCAGAAGGAGGGGCAGGAGGTGCTCCAGAAGGTGGAGCTGAGGTTCCCCTTCAGTCCACAGTGCAGACCATGGTGAGACAACTCTGTCCCTGCAGCCCATGGAGGACCATGGGAATAGGAGATCCACCTGCAGCCCGTGGAGGAGACCCATTTCAGAGGAGGTAGATGTCCAAAAGAAAGCTGTGCATGGGAAGCTCCTGGAGGGACCTGTGGACCCATGGAGAGAGGAGTCCATGCTGGAGCAGGTTTTCTGGTGGGATTTGTGACACTCTGGGGAACCCATGCTGGAGCAGGCTTTTCCTGTGGAAAGGAACCCACGTTTGTGCAGTTTGTAGCCCATGGGGAGGACTCATGCTGGCGAAGTTCATGGAGAACTGTCTCCCTTGGGATGAACCCCACACTGGAGCAGGGACTTTTGTCCCTGAGCAGAGGCAGGAACGGCATGTGATGAACTGGCCCTAAACTCGCATTCCCCATCTTCCTGCATCATTGAGGGGAGGATGTAGAGCCCAGGAAGAATTGGGGGGGGAAGTATTTTTCAGATTTGTTTTACTTACTATTATCCTTCTGTGGTTTTGACTAGCAAAAAATTCATTCACTCCTCAAACAGAGTCTGTTTTGCCAGTGACAATAGTCAGTGAGTGATTTCTCCCTATCCTTATCTCAACTCATAGACTTTCATTATATTTCCTCTCCTCTGTCCAGTTGCAGAATGGGGTGATAGAGCAGCTTTGGTGGGTACCTGGCATCTGGCCAAGGTCAAAACACCACACCAGTGTTAACGCAGTCCTGAAGTTACTCTGGCATTATGACAGCAAACATGAAAATAATGATGCACATTTAAAACAAATCCTTTAAAGAATTAGAATCCTAGACACAAATGAAATGGAGGCATCAAAACAAGTTTCCAGAGATTTCATGTAGGCAGTGAATTGGGTGCAGACTTTTGGAAAATTTAGACTTGATAGTTATAGGGAGGAATGCAATCTAATTATGAAAAGAATTGTCCAATTTAAAACAATAGTTTTACAGTTACTGAAGTCATGATAATTAAATCAGGGTTGCTTCCTTAGGCTTTAAAGATTGGCAGCACAGTTCTTGTAATCCTCTTCTGATCTTCTCAGGGCATCAGGACTGTGGTTTATTGACATGTAATTAGATCAGGATGTCACTACATCAATGTCAGTATAAACATCACTAAGTAAGTAGCTGATCCTTACAAGATCAGCAACCTAATCTCCTCTGGGATGCCAACAGTCTTTGTTAACACTTAGGCTTAGGATTGTATCTGTTCTTTTAATGCCAGGCTCCCAATAACCCTGGGAGCTTTGACATCCCAAGTCAACCAGCATCTGACGTTCAACTAGTTATACTGATGTTCTGGCAATTGCAATACCTTGTCTGCTAATGGATTTTATTGCTTACACAACAAAAAAGTAATGAAATCTCATTGTTTGCGGGACAGGCGGGGGACATGGGTGGACTATGAAGTTTGGATTTTTAAGCTAAGTGTGAGTTACCCACTGTATTGCTGGCTTTTAGAGAAATTGTGTAGTAGCTTATTTTTTACAGGCCATATTCGCATCTTTAAAAATTTGCAATTGCAATTGAAAGAAATCTTATAAAATTTTATGTTAAAAGATTAATAATAAATTGTATTTTAAATTGCCAGCAGTGCAATCAAAGAAAATTGTTTAATGGAATGGAAATCTGAAATAAATATTACACTTCTAAAAACTTTTTTTTAATGGAGAAAAATATCTATAATTTTTTTTATTTTGAGGAAACAGAGAAGATATCTTAGTTTGGGTCACTTTGGTTTATCTGTTTTGTCCACAAACTGTAAATATAATTCTATAGTCATAAGATTGTCAGTCTTTCTTAAACTGAAGATATTATAACACTTTTCAATGGACTCATGTACAGTGAATATCTGTGGAAATACTCTGCCTTTTCTTACACAGCTTTCATATGCACTTCAGAAATACAGTGTAGACCATTGGGCTTTACCAGCACAGTTTGAAAAGCAGAGGTTGTATTCCATCTTTGAGCAAAATTTCCATTGGCTCTAATCAAAATTAAGATGTCAAGTTTTTACCATAGGTTTTTCTAAAAGATTAAAATGCAGCTCTGAAACAAAGAAAAGAAAGGTCTTGATGTTGAAGTCTAAAACCCTGCCTATATTGAATTGTTAGCCATCACGGGTTTATTTTCAGGTTTATGGGAGTTTTCTGGGGGGATGGGGAGAATGCATTCTGTCAAATATTTTGATTATATGACATTATATGGTGACATTATAAGGCCACCCTAAATATGCGTAGGTGTTTAGACACAATTATGTAAAATGAGGAAGAGTGTAAGCATCTAAACAATAGTGATTAAAAATATCAGTGTGCTGAGCCGATATCCGTTTTAGATAGGATATAGAAATATGAGTTCATTTTAGGTGCTTACCAGGAAAGCTAACAAGTGGATATTTCCAAAGATTTAGGAATATTTAAGGCTATAAATAACCCAGAAAGATGTCAGCAGAATTTAGAACCTAAAGAAGTTTTAGCACTTGCCTCTGGATTTATTTCTTATCTGAGTATCTGGTAGTTTGTGAGCAATGAATGTGAGTGGGCCCTATTATATAATTTCTCTAAGCTAGTGCACACCTTTGAAACAGAGGAAAAAAAAACAAACCACGGAAAAAAAATAAGAAAAAAAATAGAAAGAAAGAAAGCCTAAAGCCTTGCAAGCTTTTGTGTGGAGATGTATGTCCCTGTGGGGGAACTGCAGCGCTGAGAATCACAAGTCTACTGCTATTATGCCTGCAGGGTTGAAGCTGGACAGCTGCTCTTTGTGTCCTTTGTGCTCAAGGGCTTGGACTTTTCATGGATCTGTTTGCTCTGACCTGCATACATATCAGAAAAACTTGTAGAAAGGAGGAAACCTAGAATATATCCAGAGGATGTGCATGGTAGAACACTGGATGAATCCAGTCAAAATTCTCGCATATGACTATTTTAAAACTCCTTTCCCTGGGGACTGGCAGATTTAATAGAATACAAAATATTTCCCCCTTTTGAAACTAGACATCTGGATTAAAATGTCTATTAATTGGTTTTAAGCTGAAAAAGCTGTTAGCATTTTAGAGCTGCTATCACTGGAAATTGAGGGGGAAGCCTGAACACAAAGTTAGAAGTAATTCCGTTTTCCTGCATTGGTCTCAGTCAGACTGAACCTTTCTTAAAAGCAGGGACTTAGGGAAGCTGTGAATGGTCTTGCTGCAAGGTGAAATATTGGTATTTGGTAACACCCATCAGGATATACTGGAATGTAGAAAGTTGGGGCCTTCTCCTAAAAGAGGAATTCCAGGGTAATTTATTCATGCTTGCTCTCTGCACCTGAATAATTGCCATATAAACAGACCAGTAATCACGTTAAAACACAGATTGATAGGTGAAGCAAAAGCTTTTTAAACATGTAAAGAACATGCCTTTCAAGAATGACTTGTTTTTTATCCAACATTTAAAATTATTTATTGACATGAGACAAATACACTGTTTAACATCTCGGTGCACATTAAAAAACCTGTTTCTTTTTGCAGGTAACATTCATATTTAATGGGATTGTTCAGAGAGAAAGCTTATTGTATTGAAGGTAAGGCAGAGGTTTGGGTCATTTTGTGGAACAAAGTAAAGACTTCCATGGTTTCCACAGTTGTTAACCCTTTAAACATTACTTCATAAAACAAAAATGAAGTTCATTAAAAATATCCATTTTTTCTGCTTTTGAAATGAGCACAGTACTGCAAATATATCAGTCCCTTTTCTATTTGTCTAAGTAAACCAGCTTATGTGAATAAGGCAAACTGAACAAGACTTCTTCCAAAAGCACTCCACCAGTCAAAGCTGGAAAGGTCAAATTGTTTGAAAATGACTAATGATTAGTTTATAATTCCTTTATACACAGGTTCCATAACAATGGAATTAATCTTTAGAGGAAAAACATTAGAAGGTAGTTTACTCCCAAGGGAGACATGCTGGGGTTTTGTACTAATAGTTATGATGAGCACTCATCAGGACAGACAGCAAAACCCCAGGATGTCTCATTGTTTAATCAGTTTGGGTAATATCAAGTTGATTAATCAGCTGTGCTTCCTTCTGAGAGAAGCTGATCGTGTCTGCAGCAGTGGCAGCGTCCCACTCTGCCCATCACTGAGTGCAGCTCTCGGGAGCTCCAGCCTCTGACACTGAGCAGAAAGAGCAATGCTTCACTAATCTTTTCCTAATTTTCCTTCCTATTGAGGTTTGGGGGAGTTTTTTCATGCATTTTGGGGGTTTGGGGTGTGCTTCTTTGGAGCGGGAAAATGTTGTGATTTGAAATCCTCAAAGCATTTTTCCTATGTGTTGTGACTAATTCTAGTATCTTGAATATGGTTTTGGTGATTTAAAGACAGACCTTCCCCTTGAGTAGCCTGGGGAGAGGATTTCACTGTTTAAGTGTAATCTGTCTTAGTTTCTCTAATAAAGAGGTTTTTTGAGCACTACTAGAGGTGTGAGGGAAAGTGAATAAGGACATGAAAGCCTTCTGCATTTCCCATCCACAGCACACCCCATTCCTGCTAAGCAAACGTAGGGCTGTTTTGGTGCATACCAAACCAGTGGGAGTGCTCCTTTCACTCATGGATGATAATCACAGCAGATTCCCATCTCCATGGTTTTCCTCCTTTCCGAGGGTAAACCTTGTTGGGACCCTGAAGTGCATGTTTGCACATAAGCAACTGATGCAGTATACTTAGATTTGCGTGCTTTTGCATTATGGTGTATTTAAGGACAGGCATCTATGATTGAGAGGTAGGTGCATAGGCTGCCATTTGGATAAATCATTGCATGTGTGAAATCCTGTTCCCAAAGTGCACTCCAGGGGCTAAACTCAGTGCAAAGGAAAGGTATTGCATTAAATGCGTCTCTAAGCATTACAGGGGTCGTGCTTCAGTCATTAGAAAAGTGGTACACATGAGTATCCTTTGAAGTCTGTATAGTTCACGAATGCATAGCTAGAGATGGAGATGAAACATGATGGGCTGTGAAAAATTCCTACACAGTACAACTATCTATGAGTCAAAATCCTGAGCTTCATATAATGCAATGAGCCTGAAGCTGTAAAAAAAGATAATTCCAGTTATAATTTGCAGTAAGTTAAATTCAGTAACATACAAGAAGATATTCTGTGCTTACAAATAGTTGGAGTGTTGCAGTAGATCAAAACAATGCTTCTTTAAAGTGAAAACTATTTAAAATTATTTTACCAATTTTGATTTATTCTGTTTGTTCTGAGAGCCTGAAAATGCTCATTTATCCATTTTGCAAACAAGAAAGAGAATTATGAAATGGCAATAATGACCAGTGAGATGTTAGAAAGCCATTTACTACTACTATGCAATAATGCACTCTGATGTCTAAAGTGTCCTTTCATGACAGCTTCGAAGCAGATCACTGGTGCTTGCTAGCATTTAAGTGCTTCCTTTTTAAAATAAGTTATTGTACATTTTACATGGCAGTACTAGGACATCATGCTTTCTTTTTGCTCTGTGTGAGATGAAGGGTTTAAGGAAAGGGCAAAAAAGCAATATAAATAGTGCCATATATAGTATTTGTTTTTAGAGTTCTTTGAAAAGGTGAATTTGAGAAATATGTGGACTACAAATGGAATTTTGTGTAGTCTAGAGAAAAAGAATCTTATATTATTGGATATCATCATCTTCTGTCCTCTCCATTTGCCTGTCTCTCTATGTATCTTCTTTTGTCTAATTGCACAATAATCATAAAGCGATAATGTTTGCAACTTGCAATTCTTATAAAATTGTGACTAAAAGAACAAATGCATGTGCATTAGTATGTGCTATTATCCCATTAGGGATGGAAAGAGAAACATCTTTGAATTTCAAAGACCTTCAACTTCAATGCATTAAATTGGAATCAGTCATTTAATGGACAGAGATGGCAGAAGAAAAGATATCTCTTTTTTTATGTCTTCTCATATTTTTTTTTAAATTTAAAAATTACTGAAATAGAATATTGTGGGAAAAGTCAAGAGTTTAAGAACATCTGCAGGTGTAACTTGAAAGTATCAGTTGCTGCAGAGGTGTAATTTCCACGGATTCCAGGTTATGGCTCCTTGTTTAATTTCTGAGAAATTTATCTAGTTTATCTAGCTACCTCAATTCCTGACATAGATGAAGACAATTTAATTATTTTAAGAAATAAAAAGGAATTAATTTACTTGACTTGTTTTAGCTGATTAATATATACTGAAGCCACAGTGGTCAAAACTTATGGGTAGATGGGGCAATTTCACTTTTTCCAAGGTTACTTTGGACCAATCTTCTCTTTTTTTTTTGCTCTTTTTATCAACTGATGCTAATGCATAGATAAGCTTTAAGTGTGTAGTCATTTCTGGTCAAAAAGGCAAAAAAGATAACATCAGATGCCAGCTTAACATTTTCCAGTTTCACTTGCCAGGGGACATCTAATCTGAATATTTTATTTCAGATACATCTCTAGAATAATCCTACACTTTACCTTCTATTGAGAAACAAATATTAGGCTCTGTTGTTGTAAGCACACTGTATGAACTGGTGGGGAACGACTGCATATTATTCAGATATTCTTAAAAATCCACTTTTAGCATAACTTATTTCCACTCATAATGAGGGGATGTCCTGCACAGAAAGCTTGCTCTGTGGAGTGGCAGTATGTGTAAAGTAAGATGAATGCAAAATAGGAGTGATGATGCAGAGAGCTGTTATTTTTTTTTATGTCTCATAAGCAATATGCACATCCCCTGCAAAGGGAAAATTCATAAAGAAAAAATGCTACTGATTGAGCTGTACAAATCATGAATAGCTGATTCATAACAAGTTCTCTCTGCGCTTTAGAGGGATTTGCTATAAACATTTTTACTTCCCTTCTATGTGTAAAGAGATAACCCTAGAGGTATGATACAAAGGCTATTCAGGTCGATGGATGCCTCTACACTGGCTTCAGTAGGATTTCAGTCAGGCCACACTGCAAGATTTGTGGTGCTTCCAGTGTTCAAAGGGCCAACATTTTTTCAGAAATTCATTTCCATTAAAAATTTCAATTTTGAAGACTCATTAGTTGTCTGGTTTAACTCAGATGGAGCAAGCCATGACATGCTATCTGTGTTCTTAATATAGATGCAATTTTAAAGTGTATTTTTAGGTAGGTTTCTGGGATCTGAATAGACATACAGCAATACAAAAGGGAGGCAGATAATGTACATTTGAAAGCCAGCAAATGGGTATGTCTTCCCTTTGTCTTAATATTTTATCATAAGATCTATGTTTATATAACCCTCTTAGGACATTGATCTTATATAAGGCTAATTCTGGTGTTTTCAAACTTTTAAAATGCAGTTTTCTATTCCTGGTCTGAAGTCAGATTTTATGAGATCTACTGATTAAATTTTGAAGACTGTCTTGCTGTCTGTACTATCTGAGATACGTGAAAAAAAAATATAGGTTGGTAATACTGAATATGTACTGGAAAGATTAGCCAGGGACATTCAATCAGCATGGAGGTAAAAAAGGAAAGAGCTGCAAACTCCTGCATATTTTTTACATCTATTAAAAGACAGCACTTTTATTACAGTGTATAGATATGTTTAATTTTTTTATATTTTTATATAGGTTTATGTATTTTGCTTCCTATTAAGGCAAACCCAGGATAAGGTCAATCAGAAATTTTGCACTTCTGAGGAACACTACTTTTGTACAGACTAGAGTCAGAGTCCAGAAGGAAACTTCTGGGAATGTGAAAAAGTTTTAGGAAAGATTTTAGATTAGCCTGAGGAAGCCTGTCTCATAGTCTACAGTTCCCTGGACTGGACCTGGCAGTCAAGAGTGGGTGGGTGTGTTGTTGGAAAGTGCCAGGTATGCTCACTATCACATGATAAATCATCCTGCAAATCAAGGTATTAAAACCAGTTATGAACAAAATACAAGTTTTTGTTTTGTGATTTGACATATTTTGTCTGATTAAGAGAAATATGAGTTACATTTTAAGCTCTTCTTAGCATTCTTTGCATTCAAGACTATGTTCTTGACTATTTTTTTTAACTAAACTGAGATAGTCAGGTAATCATTTTAGCTCTGAGCTTTAAGAAAGAAAACAACACTAAATATCACAAGATGCAGAATGACATCATGAAAGTGGGCAACCTTGCAACTTACATGAATTCTCATGGCTGCAGGGCCAAGAGCTGGACTTTGATGACCGTTATGAATCCTTTCCAACCCAAAATACTCTGATTCTGTGATCATACGTCTCTCATTGAAGGACATATATTTCACAATTTTCTATAAACACCATTACCTTTTCTAAATTTTTCTATTGCTGCTGTTGTCAATTTTTGCTTTTTAGCTATCTTCCTGCTGTACTATCCTGCCTTTGAAGGACAGGGTGGAGACATGCGCTCATATAAATCATACATGGCTGAATTGATCAATAATCCACTCAGGGAAGCTATGTATCTGAAATGCAAAACTGGGATAAGTCTTCCACTTTGCTGAAGAGGACTATGGGCTGGGTGTGTCAGGCCAGAGAAGTGTGCACTTGCTGCGGGGTCTATGGTTCTCTGGGCATGGTCCTCCCTGACCTGAAGTGTCTTTAAAAAATGCAAATTATTTGGGTTTAGGATGGCACATAAACCAGGAAAGAAGTATTAACGCAAGGCATTTTCAAGGAAGCAGAAAGGTAAGGTAAGTGTCTCATATAGTGCATGTTGGGGAAGGAAGCCAGTTCCCCTTAAACTTCTCATGCATTTCTGGGTGTGCATTTCACCTGAGAAGGGTGTCCTTGTTTGAATGGTAAGAGGAATCCATACAGCACAGGATAATGAGTGAGTCGGCACCCAGGGAAGAAAACCCATAGTGTTTTGGATGAATCTTAATCATATCTTGATTTGAGTATCTTTGATTCCTGATTTTTGCGAATTCCCGCAAAGGTCAGCCCTTTTTGAGGCCATTCTAATGCAACATAAAGCCAAGGACTGGTAGATAGTGTAATTGGGTGGAGAAGTAATTTTCTTTATAAGAAGCAGTGATTGATATTAGCAGACATGGCACTAATCTGTGTGTGTTTATGTGTCTGTCTGTGTGAATACACAAATGCATATATGTGTATGTATCAGTATATGTATATATGTGTATGTAAACATCAGTGCATATAGAAATAGGTGAATAGAGAGAGAAATTAGTATACATAAGTATATATATGTGTGTGTGCTTGGATTATCAAGAGAATGGAAACTACATGAGACAGTTTAGGTATTTAGTTACGTAGCTTAACTGGATAAACATCCAAAGAAGAGCTAGTAAAAATAGCATATAACAACTGATAACCATAAAATGCTAATTAACAATCTAATTTGCATGAATTAAAGCTGAATAAATAGCACACTGGTATTTTTCATCACAAATTTTGCAAAAGTTCTGTAAAGTTGCAAATTTGCAGTGAAGCCTGTTTATGTATTTTACCAATTCATATTGGAAATAAAAAGACAGGCTTAGGACAAGCAGCTTCCAAGCAGATCCCAAAATGAATGTGTATGTGTCAAAAAGCATAATCGGTCATGATTTAGCAAAAAACTAGAGAAACATAATTAAAGGTGAAAAATATTAAAGACCACTCTAAATTTACTGAAGTAATTGTGAACTATTGGCCTTTGACATATCACCATCCTTACTTTATACATTTTTCTCAACTATAAGATTATCTTTTTATCAACATGTTTCCTAAGATCTCCAGGATTTGTGATGATAAATAGCCTGCATTTCCAATCCAGCCTGATAATAATTGCAAAGAAAATCTCAAGCCTGAATGCTGATTTTGTATCTGATATCATAAATTATACAATATATCTGAGAATAATTTTGATACTTCCTCTCTACACTAACTTCAGAACTCTCCATATTAGTGGCATTTTTTAGAATATTCTCTCTGAAAAATTTACATTTATTCCAAGCAAATGTAGCATATTTGTTATATTATGCATGGTATTCCCCTTCAGCTTTCTAAATCATGTCTGGAAGTAATATCTTTAGTAGAAATGCCTTTCTGCATGATGCACAAAACTGCATCAATTTGTGCTTGGTATATGCAATGGAGATGAAGCTGATGATTCTCAGTTTTCTTGAATAATTTTACTGTTTTCTGGATCTCTTCTAAATCTTGGACTTTCAAAGGCAAAGTGTTTTATTGTCCCTATATGGTAAAATAATGAAGGATATAATAATTTGGCTAGATTCTGTAAAACTACAGAATTTTTCTTTTTGCATTTTAGAGCAAAAACCTTAAAAAGCCTATTTTGTGAATCGAAATATTACACTTGCATCTCTAGTTGTCTTTAGGAATTTTTGCAGGAATGGACTTCAAGCCTGTGCTATGATCATGACTGTGCTCAATGGAGACAGAAAATATGTAGTAACTTTCCAAGTTTCCTTACTCTACTTCCAAGCTGAATTCAATATAAGTCAGCAGTTAGCATCATCAGAAGCAGTCAGCTGAGGTAGTGCTTCTACTCTGCCCCAGAGGAGAAAAAAGGTGGAAAAACAAGCAGAAACATCCTCCTATATTTTGTCAATAACAAACCATACTTGGCCTTCTTGAAAAAGAAGCTATGGTTTCAAATAGCTGGAAATTGTAGGGCCATTTCAGTAAAGGCTGGTGTAAGTAGACAACTTCATTTTGTAGACCTGTCACTCAGATCAGTTCCATCAGGAGTAAACTGATTCTTAGGAAACCCCCACTAACACAGCAGTACTTGTGGCTTGGGGAGCTGGGGTTGTTTAGCCTGAAGAAAAGGAGGCTCAGGGAAGAACTTGTCACTCTCTAGAGCTGCCTGAAAAGATGCTGTAGGCAGATGAGAGTCAGCCTTTTCTCCCAAATAAAAAATTATACAGGATGAGAGGAAACAGCCTCAAGTTGTGCCAGAGGAGGTTTAGATTGGATAATGGGAAAAGTCTCTTCCCCAAAGATCTTCCAAGTACTGGAACAGGCTGCCAAGGTAAGTCACCATCCCTGGAGGTGTTTACAAAGTGTGTCTGTGTGGCACTTAGGGACATAGTTTAGGGGTGGACTTGGAAGAGCTAGGTTAATTGTTGGACTCAATGATCTTAAAAGTCTTTTCCAACCCAAACATTTCTATGATTTTAACTACAAACAACACAGAGAGGCTTGTCCCTTAGTCTTGAGGCCAGGGTGCCACAGAGTGCCACGTTGTTCTAGAAAAGGTCAGTCACTCATGTCTAGGTTATTCCCTAGTCAAAGTTAGGCTCAGAACTAATGCTAGTAGTGTGTTTGTCACAGACTTCATGACTGCCCGTGGAGACTAGAGTTTGCCTTCAGAAGACTCAGATTGCTGCCAGGATGAAGGCTTTCTTCTTCACCAGCTATAGAGGGAAATGAGTTTGGCAGCCTCCTAACCTAGCTCTTCAATGCTGTATCTAAAGTTAGGTCGGTATTATTAGAAAGCAGATAAAGCATTTGCACTTTAGCTGGTTAGTACAGGAATTTTGCAGCTGCTGTAACCCAGCATGGGCTCCTTGATGATCGTAATATTGCTCTGAAATCATATTGGAGAAAAGCAGCACAAACACATTTCCACCTTTCCTCAAGTCCTCAGCAGAGCACAGTTTGGGTCACTGAAATTTGTTTGCTTGGTTTTGCATTGCAACTATGCCCACTAAGTTGTACTGCAACACCAGAAAGTAAAACGTTAACTTGGCATAGTGCCAATGATATAATATCAAAAAAAAATTAAAGGTACTATATTGAACTGGTCCTCACGTCTTCAAGTAAAAATATTATGCAGTTATGCTGACTAAAGTCCATTTTATCCTGTGCCCATGAAGACTGACAGTTACATTCCTTCCTTTCTTTACTGAAATAACCTCTGATACTGACTTGACCTATTCTAAATTCAAGTTTCTATACAAGCACCATAAACAGCAAGGTAAAGGAGCAGTTTTTACCCACCTGCCAAAAGTATCTTATTAAATTCCCTCAGAAAAATAAAAATAAAAGGTCAGTGAATATGTCTTAAGCAAAGAAAAAGTGTAAAATAAATCAAGGGGAGAAAAAAAGTTGAGTGATGCAAAGATTTAAATGTTGTTCCAGGCAGGACCTAAGGACATATTTGACAAAGCATACTAGGAATGTGTCTCCATAGCACAAAAGCCAGCTATATATGAAGACTTCTGTATTTCATTACACAGCAATCACAGCTAGCACGTAACTATGACAGAGCTGCTAAGCTACAAGAATGATTGTGACATTCCAGGGACTTTGAACCTTAGAGTACTTATTTTTATTCTACTATATAAATGTCCATCCTCTGTAAATTATTCATATTTGAAAAGTCTTAGTTTTGCATTGAATTTCTATGGTTGTTTTTCGCAAAACGTTTATTTTTAAGATGTCTCTGCCAAATAATGATGAAAATCCCATGGGTATGTTTTTTTTCTCCTTCTTATTCTCTGTTTAGTAGAAGTCACCTACAGTGTATTTTCAGTCATTATTTTGGAGACTAAAATGTGTATAAGTAATGAGTGGATCCTAAAAGGAAAAAAGGAAGCTTATTTAAAATGTGTTCCTTACCCTATTCACTGAGCACAGAATTGGGCCCTTATTGTAACATTACCTTTCTAGGGCTATAGGGTACAAATACACCAAGCATACCAGATCTCATTTTGCAGGCTGAGAAATGCAATGGATTTCTTATCTGAAAGAGACGCAGGTGAAATATTTACGTTATTTTCTGTATTTCTTTTTCTCTTTTTCTGATAAAGGACAAAGCTCACATCAGGTACGACAGAAAAAAAAATATTGTTGTATCTCTAAAATCAAATCTCCAAATAAATTGGCTGAATCTCTGCTTGTAGCAGCCCATATATAGCTGAAGGCAGGTTGGTAACAATCCTGATCACACCAGCCAAAATTCTGCTGGCCCATTTCAATCTGATTTCCAGTCCTCTCTGTTTTGCTAAGAGTGTATTTAACACTTGAATGTACAGCTCCCACACAACTCTCTACTAACTCTTTCTCTGTTGTTCTCAAGGGTCACAAGTATTAATAATTACTCCTGAAGAAGAAGTTTCCCGTGTGATGAGTTAAACCTAAAAACAAAACCCAAAGAGTAGTACAATCCCCTCAGGACTGCATTATCCAGTTTTAAATTGCTCCCACTAGAAGAGTTAAGAATTTTACACATATCCAGAATTGCTTTTGTAATAAAAAATAAATGTTCTATAAGTGACAGTATCAAGGGAATATCAACAGCACTGACATAAGTCTAGTCAATTCTGAGAGAGAAGCCAGCATTCCTTGAGCTCTATTTTCTTCCTTTTTCTTTTCATGCAGCTTCCGGAGTCACCACCAGTTCCCAGCTTGGCTTTATTTTTCAGCACCCATTGTTCGATAGATTCTATTTTAATTCCATTCAGCTTCTTTAAATGTTTGTTCTTCTGGAATAGGAATTCATCTCTGCTGATATGCCTCTGCCAATATTAAGCACATTAATTGCTTTTAATCTGGAGTGTTCTCAAAGTCTGTACTCACTCAGTTTTGTATGCTTTCAAAAGGAGATATCCTTTTTCTCCTTTTGACATTTATGACCTGTTCAATTTTTTGGTCAATATTTGATCTATCTACGGGGTGTTTCTTTGCTAATTACAAAGTAAGTGTTGCTATAAAGATGACATTCTTTCCTAGGAGAGGTATTGTTGCCCGGAGGACATGGTGTACAGCTATTTCACACATTATTATTTGCTATCTAGTATCCAAAATGAAGAAATAATACTGTAGAACAAAGCAAATGGGACTGATACATTATAAGTGAGAAACATAGATTGTAAACAACTATAAAGCACCTTCTCTTGCCTTGAAGAGGCTGTATTTTTTCAATGTATGTGGCATGTGTACTATCAAAACTGTAGCTTTTGATGCAACTCTGGAAAATCTAATAGTATCCATTGTCTTATGTTAAAATGCAGATAAAACCTGTAACGGCTAAAATCAATACCATGGCAATCTTGTCCCAGTCCCTCTCGGTGCTGTTTTTAAACAAAGAAATGTAAAAATGACAGCAAATGCTTAAATAGCCAAAAGGCATAAGAATAAGCACAGAAGGAACTAATCAGGTGTATTTATTCCTAAAGTCTTTTCTCTTAAGTCAGGGAAACATGAACAAAAATATTTGTTAATCTCAGGGTAAAAATTTAGCTTTTTAAAAATACCTTATGTGTATGGAGTGGTGGGGGAGGAACACACTTAAGGCTTGCAGGTGAAGGAAAGTAGTGTAAAGTGCTGTCCTGGGCAAAGCAGGTGGCACAGCATTTCTATGATGTTTTAAAGATTGTATCTATTGCAACAGGCAAGTTGGCTTCGAGGTTATTTACAGAAGTTTCTTCAGATGTAGAACTGGAGAATGCAGATCTAGTGTTTGCTCCAGCTAAAGTTACAATTCCTTCTGCTTTATCTGCACTCAGGAGTGCTGACCGCACAGGGTTGTATGGTCAAAGGCGCACTTGCTCAGAGCCATGCAGGGCACTTTGCTTGGTCCCTTTCTTTAATTTCTTTACTTTGCCTTGTTGAGAGGGTAAGAGCAGATTTTTGGTTCACATAAAAGTGTACAGTGTTAACTAGGTGACATATGGGTGGATGAAACATTACTGATTGTCCACTGCAGCCAGGGAGGCCGAGTTTCCATAGAGATAAGAAGGAAAAGTGCTCCATGCAACCTAATTGGTATGCATCTCCAGATCAGGTTCATTGTGCTTTTGCTAATGACAGGGTTGTCTCAGTAATAAGGATGGTGCACTGGAGAAATTTGCTGCCTTGGTATATTTTTCCCTGGCAGAAAACTACTTAGAGACTGTAGTCAGTAAGAAGAGTGACTGGCAGGCTGAAGGGGCTGCTTAGCAGCATATGGGGGAAGGCTGGCGCTCTGTGCCACATGCATATGGCTGCCATTAAACTCCAGCTTTGCGCTTTGTGTATTTCTGGTCCCATGCCAGTAAGCCCACCTGCTGCAAGAATACTTGTAAAGCACAACTCAAAAGTGATTGAAAAGCTACTAGAATAAACTGTAATAACACAGTGCTTCACAGATGGGACATAATTGCAAGCTAAAGTGTACAGCCTCTGCAGTAATGAAAACACGAGCCATTAAATTAAAATCATAAGGGAAAAAACTATAAAAGTCTGTTGATTTTTTTTAATTTTTTTTTTAGTTTTATTGCAAAACTTCCATTTTCTTGCCCTCATTAATCAAATACCATAAAACTACAGTGCTGCTTTGTCTGACTGAAGATTCAGGCAATTAAAATTATGAATGTAGATTAAAATGATGTAACTTTTGTAATTTACTTATTTGGATAACTTAAGCTTTGGGCAGTGTTAGGAATGGAAAGCTGACATGAATATGTCTATTTGCAGATTAAGGTATGGTTGGGACTTTACACTTAGAATTCACTTGTAAAAAGTTGGCTTTCAGGAGAAAAGTGATGGTATAGATTTTACTTCCTTAATATGTTATTTTCATCTTTTCAGTAATACCAATTTGATTTTTCTAAAAAAAAAAAATTCAAAAAAACAGACTTTAAAACTGTGTAAACACACAAAACTACTTGAGAAATATCAAAGCAGTTTTAATTAGTGGTAGTGTGGTAATAATGAAATCACTAATCTGACATGTAATTAGTTGTACGGTGTGTATGAGTGTTATGTGAAGCTGAATGGGCTCAGCAGGGCCCTAATACATTCGGGCCTCTCAAGGCGTTCTCTAGTGGAAAGAGGCCTGACAGAGCCATCTTTGTTCTGTTCCCTTTCTGTGGGTGGGCGATGCAAGGAGAAAGAAACATTTGTTTCACAGTAGTCACCGAAGTAAACAGGCTCTAAAAGCCTTTTTCATTTTTAATTATGCATTGCTCCAGCACCCATCGCAGAGAAGTCCAAAGGACAGCTTTTAAGCATGCCTGATTATGCCTGACTGGTTAAAAATATATATAAATGTCTGATTAAGGGAGTATTTATAAACCTAAAAATGTAGTTCATCCTCACAAGAGGGTCTCTTTTCCCCTTAAAAGGAACAGGCACTATCCTAAAGGTACCATTTATACTCAATTTATGCAGGAGTTGCATTTCATCAAGACTGGCAGACACTAGAGGTGCTAATGAGCTACCCATAAATATTTGATCCCGTCTCCTTTCACCTCTGAAACTGGACTCAAAAAAAAACCCCACACCAAAAAAAAAGAAAACAAAACCCAAACTAAAACAAAAAACCAAACCTCTGGAAAGATAGCATCCATTCATTAGCTGTATGAGATCTCATAGCAATATCAGATGACTGGCATTTCTTAATATACTGCCATTCAAAAGAAAATTATTTTTCTAAAAGACTTGCCAAGAGTAAGGTATATTGCCAAGATGTCTCCACATTGTAGATTACTAACAGACTTCCTGGAAGTGTAGAAAAATATAGCTGTAACCCAAATAATCTGGACAATTATTCAGGTAAGTACCATAGGGACAACTAAAAGAAAATGGTCAGCTTTATTTATTTTGCAGAGTTGATTTTTTTTCCTGTCAGGCGAGGCAACCAGATATCTTTTTTCTGAATGAGATCTGTTTGTTCTTGAGTAAACAGAGCATAGCATGTTTTGCTCACACTTGGTAAATTTAAAGTTTGCTTGAGTGATTAGAATCCAATTATTGCCAAGCAGCAATATCCAGGTGCAGACAAATAAACACTGAAGACAAAGTGCTTATAATCAGTTACTGCTTATTATTACTGCAAGCCAGGCTCTAATGTTAGTGTTTATTACACATTACAGGTATCTTCTCTGAATCAGATGATTTAATCATTACTCTCCCACTGGTGCTCTAATGCTCGTAATTTTTTTATATTTTTAGTAACAAATATTCTTAAACTTTTTATTATGGTTATAAGACCACTGAAATCCTTTCTTTCTCTTAGGATTGTGCCTCTAATGTGGTGTCTGTACGTCAAGACAGAGAGATATACCAGGTAGTGAGAACTTTGGAAAACTTGTCCAACTGTGATGGCTCCGTTTATTTTTTTTTCCTATTTATTTATTTATTTATTTATTTATTTATTTATTTATTTATTTACTGCAAGCATAACATGAGACCATCAGGGACATTTAAATGAGGAATTTTCTATGTAGATGTTGCTTTTATTTTCCTTAATGAAGCTCATCTCCAGTAAAATTGATCAATGTCCAACTATGTAATTTTACCTCTGCAACCTCCATCCATCTTTTAAGCATTGGCCCCAGTATTGTGGGCTATGAATCAATAGGAATATCTACGTATAAAATATCCGTATTTTCAAAAATGGGGTTATGCTCCCACCTTTTAATGCTTGTCCTCATTCATACCAGGTTGTACTTGTTTATAGGAGGGAGCAGCAGTGACAGCTTCTGGATTGCAAACAGGCCAGGGGTCTGTGCTTTTCAGTCCCAGCATTAAAGCCTGGCAAGTGCAATGACACCATAATGGAGCATCAATAGTGCTGGCCTTGGGTAGCTGCCACACTGCAATTGAAAAAAGCTCCAAAATCGGAATGATTGTGTGGTCCATTGAAGATGTGAAGGTGTTAATTATATTTTCCACCTGACAACAGTGACCTCATTTTATAGGCTTTAATTGCTGAGCTGTTGAAAACCTACTCATGTGTTTTGAAGGCAGTGAAACACAGGTAGGCTCAACATTTTTCAGATGTTTTCAAACACAGTAGCTTTAGCACCTCTTTAGGAAGCTGAGTCCCACATCTTTGCTACAGAAGTTCTCTGTCTGGACAGAGAAGGGCATTCACTACCAGTTCTCAAGAGTATCTTACAGTGGGTATTCTCATAATTTTACCAAGGCAAAAAGGTGAACTGGGAGAAAAGTACATGAGATTCATGACATGACCCATTTAACTGTCCACAGATTCAACCCATGAGAACAAGTTTCCATTTGGGTCCTGTTACATACCTGTTTCTGTTGAGATTATGCCAATCCTGGCATGGCATACTGTTTAGTATGACTAAGGCTAACAGAACTTGGCACTTTGTAAGGTCTACCATCTGAAAAAAATAACGGTGGAAAGCAACAGCTTCCTTACTGTGAAACAGTGGAAAAAATATATAGAAAACAGCAAATTCTACTCTAAATAATGTGGTATAATGACCTTAAGACATTGTTCAGCTTTTGTAGAAAGAATCCGAAGGATAATTCTTGGTGATCATAGGATGTTTAGGATACTCTTTCTAGCCTGAATGCAGTGGGAACTGAGAAGATGCAATAGCAATTCATGGGGTAGCAATCAACAGTTACTGCACCAAACTCATAACCTCTAATTTCTGAGAACTCAGTTAAGCAGGGGGGCATGTATCCAAGACAGAAGACCTATTGTTATTTGCCCTCAATCCCTATACTGACAAAGAGCTTGGCTTAAGGAGATAATGACATGACTGTATACTAAAAATTATTACTCCCAGTCAGCAAGGGAAAGCCAATTTCAGCTCTTTATCTTTGTATAAGCTGGCAGAGATGGACAAAAATAATTTTTCTATCCTATGAAAACTTTAAAGACTAAAGAAAAATTTCCATTCCATTCTGATCTCAAAGAAATTGATATTCCAGTTTTGAAAGCCCATCCAGACACTATTTCAAATTCAGTGAATTAAAAAGTTTGGCTGCAATAATTTCATATGGTTTAACCTTCACCTTTTGGTTCTCTTTTAACATGTATATATTCCACCCAAGATACAATTGTGTAATGTAATACTGTAAGTATGCTGCATATAAAATTGCATGCACACTAGATATTTTGCATGGTGATATTTCAAGTGGGAAAGTAATTTTCTCCTTGGCAAATGTCGAAATTTTGAAAATTTCAAAGTATTTTTCAAGCTTTTGTTGAACTGGGAAATGCTTCTGAATTTATATTTTGACACAGGGTTTTGGCTTAGTTGGAGAATTCCCAACTATCACTAGCAAGCATGTGGGAGGGAGTTCATGGTACAAGTGTGTACAGTCTAAGCCTGATAATCTGGAAGAGGAAAGAGCACACAATGATGAACTGAGTTGGCACTTGCTGCTGAGCAAGATTGTAGGAGAGCTCATCATAGTATTGAGGAATACAACTCAAACTTTATTAAAAGTCCCCGAGAGTTTTGTCTCTGAAATCCACTGGATCATGATTTTCTCATTAGTCCTGGCATTGGACAAACCCTGATAAAATAAACAATAAAGGAAGAGGACATATAAGTTAAAAGAACTTGGACCCTAAAAGATCTTAAAATATGGAACTACAATTAACATAATTTAATAAAAAGAAATAAGACAATGAGATTTGGTTAATATAAGTCTTACTTGAGGACCATTCATAGTATTGTAGGCCAGTGGAAGGCAACCTTTTATCCCTTGTGAGTATACTGATCACACAGTTTCAAATACATACTCAGTCACTGCAGCCCAGTCAGATAGTCACACTGTCCCTGGGTGAACACCTATCTTTGTGTCTTATTAGAGAGCTTTAGGTAGCTCCTCTCTAGAAAGGTTTGGCAGTGTGGTGCTAAAGGCTGAGAAGGGGTTTTGCCTTTTTCTAGCACATGGTTCACGTGTTACTTGATTCAGAGTACAGCAGTATCTCTTCTTAATGCTCATTTAAATGTTTGTTAATTATTGAACTAATTTAGCACATTTGTATCTATCAGTACCAACCTGTAGTTTGTGCCCAGTCATTGCTGACTGTAGATCCATAAACACTAGCCTGCTTCTACATCATGGAATCCAGGCTAACTTTTGAGGACTGAATTGACTCCGTGTCAGCACCCATTCCTGTTCCGTTTTATCTCTGCACATACCTCCATGGGTCTCAATAACTAAACTTTTAGGGCTGAGCTTGAAAAATGGAGATCTGGTTTGGATGTTTATTGCCATAGGCAAGGACCACTCTGAAAGCAGAAAAAGAAGTTTGTTAAGATTTCACAGAGAATTTATTTTGTCAAAATTCTCTGAATTACAGAAATTTGCTTCAAAGCATTCAAATTGTGTCTTTTAACATATTTGCAAGTTTTCATTAATTTGGAGAATTTTTATGGTTGGAGATAGCTATATTTTCTATTTGTGCTTTTTTTTCTTTTTGTGCTTTGCAAAAACAGTATTCATGGGAAAAATAAATAAGGAAGTAAAAATATGCTTTTTGCTTTTGACAAATGTGGGAGCTGCAAATTACTGGTGGAAAATGAATATTTCCATCTTTGTGTGAACTTGGTGAAAAGCCAACATCTTCCACACAGCTGCAGAGGTGCAGGGCCAAATTAATTCGTGGTGCAATTCAATATACTTCTATGAAATGACATCAGTAGGAGTTTAGTCCCCATGCAAAAAAAAAACCCCAGTATATAAAATGCTTATAGTGGTAAGTGGTTGATTAAGTGTGATAGGAATAGAAGCTGATGTAATAGAAGCTGATATTTCATTTGAGTTGAAAGGATATCAAAGCACAAAAAGAAGCCAATAAGCTTGTTTTACTTACAGCTCTTTAATTACTGCTAGTCCTTGTTTAATGGTGCATGCTTGCTCCATTTATAGTAAAGCCCGCTCCATTTATAGTTAACCCTTCATTCCCTTTTTTGTTACACAGGTAAAAAACCTCCTATGATGTCCTACTGCAGAGTTTGCCTGAAAACTTGTCATTGCTGTGTTTTAGACTGTAAAGGGTCTACCTACTCATTCTCTGGTCCATTGCATCACGTCTTTAATAAGAGACACATCTGGAGTTACACAGAAGTGGCTGCTGGTACACCCCACCTAGGATATAAAGCCTTGTTTCCTTCTGAAAGAACAGACAGGAGAGGAGACTTGCACGTATCTATGTTGTGTCCCACCCTGTAATAGAGCTCTTTACAAACTGGTTAAGCATTGTCTTTACTATCTCTAGAATGTAGAAGTGGCTAAAATCCATTCACTTTTGCTTTCTATGGTGCAGAAGTACAGCATGATGGTACTTAGGGATGTAGCGTTGTTGAGTCTGGAAAAGAAGAGGCTCAGAGGGAGAACTTATTGCTGTCTACAGCTACCTAACAGGAGGTTGTAGGCAGGTGGGTATTGGCCTCTTCTCCCAAGTAACTGATTATAGATTAAGAGGAAATGGCTTCAGCTTGTACCTGGGGAGATTTAGATAGGATGGTAGGAAAGGTTTCTTCATGGAAATTAAGATGCTGCAATTGCCCTCTGAACATGAGGTACATCTATTGGCCTACTAGGCATGTATGAATTTGTATGCCACAGTATTCCAAGGAACATTTTGAGGTGGGGCTGGTGGTAAGTGCTTCATTTGGACAACGCTCACATTTTTCTGTGGTAAGTTTTTACCTGGCTGTATTATAGTATCACATCTAAGAAACTGGCCTCTTTCTTATGTGGATGCTACCCTAGCAAATACACAAACCTCATATTCAAAATAAACTAGCATGGTCCACAGAAGTCACAGTGTTTGTTTTACATCAGCCAGTCTACTAGAAATTACTTAGTTTTACTGTATCTTGTGGAATTTACAAGGGCAACCAACTATCCTTTCTCATGTACAGTTCTCAGGATTACTCTCTTGTCTTTTTCTTCCATGCAATATGGGATAACTAAAACCAAGATTTCCACTTCATATATAGCCTTCCAAAATACCACATTTACTGAACTCCAAATTTTGTTCTTTTTGAGAGTTCCAGTGTTTCCAATTAGAACTGAGTTTATTACTCTAATAGCTTTTATTCATATTAGAATACCAATAAGACATAGAAAATTAGTTTTACAGTTTTTCTTTTTCAGCATACTTAGAGACTGTGGATCCATTTTAGGCAGCACTAATTAAATTCCATCATTAACTCACAAAGGCTTTTTAGACCTTTACTTTGTCCCTTGGAAGTGAGTTTACATGTAGAAAATTCATTTCACAAGAAGTAATTTTTAAAGCACACCAAAAGGTATTAATAATTATGGTTATTTTATATTGGACCTCAGTGACATGGCACAGATGGCTTTGATGTTTAATCAGTAGCTGTGCTTCCCAGATTATTTTCATTAGTGATTAACCTTGAGTTATTATGTAACAGAAGAACATAAGACAGATTCTGAGAGAGTTTCCCTTGCTATAGCTGCATTTGCTGTGAAATTTTGTCTCATTTTCAAAGAAAAGTACATCCAAAGCTGATCACTTCTTATGAATGATCACACATGGACTTTCATTCACTCATATCCAAATTCATAAATAAAAATGTGGCATTTGTGTATCCAAATTAGATGCTGCTGAGCTGTCAACCAGTGCTTATGTGAAATGTTTAATGGGAATATACTTTTATTTTAGAATTATATAGCATTGTGTTTTGTTTTTTTAAGAGGGAGCAGAGAGATTTGTTTTTTGAAAAAAAAAACACCCAATAGGTATGCTAAACTATGCAAGTTAAGGAGACCTGTGTTATATTTAGTATGGATTGATGTCTTCATAGAAAATCTTTTTGCATTGCTTTTTAGATTCCGCCTTCTCCCCCCCAAAAAAAAAAAAAAAATCGAGAAATCTGAGGTACTGCATTGCTCCTTAATTATGACAAAAGATACCTGTCAATGGACTTCTTTCTCTGCCACTCTGGGATTACCTGTGAGAGTGAGTCGGGACAAAAATGCTTAGAGAATGAAAAGCAGATCTCAGACAAAAAAATTATAAGATACATCTTCCAGACTAATATTAAATGTAGTGTGAGAAAGTATCATATGCTTCACAATGCAAAATGTTTGTTTAACTCTGAATTCAAGGCTTCAGCCCTGAAACTGAATTTCTTGTGTTTTGAGGACAGTTAATTCTCAATAAAGTTGTTTTGTTCAAGATGGACTCTGGATCATGAGGTAGAACTGACCGATTTCAGTATCAGAAGGTGTCTAAAAGCTGAGTGTACTGCTCCCCTTCGCCCCCCAGTAACAGAATGATGCCATGAAATAAATTGCCGGCTGTCTCTACACCTATAAGAAAAAAAGAGAGAGACCTAGAGTAGGCTATATAGCAACCATATTTCTCAAAAAACATTACAGTAACTGAAGCTACTGAACTTTCAGGCTACCACTTAGTCTAAAGTCACTGTTCTCAGTAACATGGTTGAGGACCAGCATAAGCATAATTTATTGTCATTCACAAGATGTCAGTAGCACCAATCAAACTATAATCCAAGACATGGTACAGAAACATCACATCCATGCTTATTCCTTACAGATAAGGAACACCATAACGTTTCTCTTTCTTTGGCAACTGAATAAAGGCATCCCAGTCCACAAGTGGCAGAAGAGGTTCAATGAAGTATCATTTCTTCCTTGTTTTCATAAAAGTGCAACGGGTTGCTTTGCTATCCTTGGCATTTTTTCATGCCAACAGAAAACTAATTCTCTCTGAGTGTTCAAAATCTAAATAGAGATGACAGATATTGGAAAAACAGAGATCAAGACAAAAGCAATGGGCTTCTACCTCTTCATGACTCCCTTGTGAACTATTTTTTTTCTTGCTTAACAAGACATCTTGCACTTTTTCATTGCCTAGCCTAAACTCTTACTGAGATTAAAATTAGCAAGTTACAGATAAATTCAGGGATAGCTCTCACAATAACTTGCTTACTTTATTATCTCTCCCACTGTTCAGAGTATCTTCCTTGAATCTCCTAAATTGCTTCCCCACTTAGTAGGATCTTTTGGACTTTCGCAGGCTGCTCAATGTCCTGACACTTTGTCCACCAAAACATTTTTGACCTTTCATCTGCAGTTTGGCTGTCTGTCTGAACTAATGTTCGGCCCTACTGTCTTACATAACTGACTTCAGGGCTTGAGTGTTTCATTTCAATATGTTTGGAATGAAACAGAACACCTTGGAAAGAATTTCAACTGATTGCGGAATTGCCTACTTGACAATGAAGGTCAATTGTGGACACATTTTAGGGTTCAGTTTTCACCCAGCTGAATTCTTATCCATAATTTAAGGTCCCTTTCTGATTTTTACAGTTCTCCATGAGATTGATCCAACCTCTTTCAGCTTTTGTTTCCCTCTCTGTCTCATGAAGAGACAACCTTCATGACAGACTTGATTGGAATCAAAAGAACTGTAAGGGAAAGTAGCAAAAATGAGAGCTTGAATCATAAAAAATCATAGGCTTGAACATCTGGAGGATAAAATACAAAACTCTAAATTTTCTGGTTGGCTTTCATTCACTTTGTCATAAATACATACAGTCAATGTCTTTTGGTTTTTTCTTTTTTTTTTCTCCTTCTTCTTCTTTATATACTTTATATTTTGTGTGTGAGTTCATCATATCCCAGGATATGACTAGAGTAGCTTCAAACAGAAAACTGAGAAGACTAGTAAATGTTCTAGCTTTAATAGAGGCTTAGATTAGATGTGAGTAAATAGTTCAATCTATGTTTGTACACTGTCTCTCTATACTTCATAATTACCTAGACAATCCATTATTTATCTGCAGATCTCACACAGGTGAGGCAGCCTTGAAGAAGAATATCTTTGCTTGATTTGACTATGAAGCCAAACACACAATTGGGTGCAGGAATAGGATCTTAAAATAGAGCCATTTTAATGTTTGGGCTAAATAACATTAGATTCAAAGCCCCAGGTGCTTCAAAAATTCAAATGTTAAAGGCAAGTTGTCGCATCTTTCAGTATCCCTGGTTTCCTAAAGCCTTAAACACATATAAATGTGTAATCCTTCCTGGTAAACATGACATTTGCCACCCAAAATCCCTCCAACAATGGTGTGTAGTGATTCTGCCACTTCATTTCAGATCTATTTTTCATTGTAAAGAGCTCAGCATTTTTTATTAGGATGCAATCTTATATCTAAAGAGACAATCATAAGTTAAAACAAGCAAAACACACATATGGGAATAACCATATGGATGACAATACCAATTAGTAGAGATTTTGTGGGTTTTTTTTATATTTTGAGCACAGGGTGAGACCTGCCTTTTTCCTGCAAGTGGCAAATTTGAATGTGAAATGTCATTAGTGCTGTTTTTCACTAATACAATTTCTTTTCTGAATAACAAAAAACACATCAGTGTTATTTTTAATAAAAAACCCACCCTTTAATTTACATACATTTAGGGTGAAGTAAATGAAAATGCATTATGTTACCACTGTGCTATTGAATAATGAGCCTATAGGGTTCTAAATGGGAAGGAAAGTTGTTTTTCAAGCCCTGTACCCACTGTTCCCTTTACAAAGGCGCCTTTGTGACCAGGATACATGAACTGGGTTTCTAACAGTAAAGATCCACCTTCTGGCTGAGAGACTGGGAAATAAAGCACCCCAGTAAGCCACCACTTCAGCAGGAGAAGCTGAACTAACGAAGGAAGGACAGGTGGAGCTGGTCCCTTGGCCTTTCAGTGACATTTACAGCCTCTCTGCAAGGACATGCTCTTTTCTTTCTGTTTCTATTTTCTCCAGTTAATCAGGTGACTTGAAAAGAAGCTAGATAAGGGTATTGTTTGCACTGACAACATCCTGATGATACTGTCAGAGGAGATCACAGGAAAATGTTCCCTTTTTGAACCAATAGAGTCATTAGGGAGAGTACTCATCACTTGAGTGCATCTAGGTTAATTACCATGGAAAATCTGGAACTGGCAGCTATAATTTTTCTGAAGAAAGTACTGCTATTTTTACTCCTGATGCTACAGAATGTCTCTTAAAGTACATTGTAGGACCCCATTTTACAGTTCAATAGTAAAATAATTTTAGAAATGTAGCTTTCTGGCTGAAATTAGTGGGACACTATCCATAGAAATTTAGGGAAAGTGCAAACTGCGAGTTATGTACTATATGAATGAAATTCAACTCCATTTGCCAGGACTTATTACTCTCCTTCCCATAAATGAGCAAGCATATTTCTCTATTGCAGTGTCACTTTGGAAAAGAGAAAAGTGTCAGGCTGAGATGAATGACTTATCGCTGCACAGATGTAGCAAACTGTCACATGCCTGATTCTGTTTGCTATGGTACATTATGGCACAGATTAGCCAAAAACCCTGCAGCATGAGACAAACACAGAATGCTGTTTTTGGATCAGCATCAAAGCACATGCAGTGGATGCCTTTTTAGGAAAACAGAGACGTGGTGTAGTTTTAACCCACCCAGTATTCAATGAATGCTTACAAACCCTAGCAGTGTTCATGTTTTTTAAAAAGCCTCAAACAATAAAAGGAAGTCGTTTGAGTGTGCTGAATACTTATTCAACTAATAATTCTTAGAGTATTTATACTGTGCTGCCTGTTCTCTAAAGATCAGAATACTGAGTGTTTTTTTCAGCCTAAATTTTCTTTTCAAAAATTATTTGTGGCCAGGAATGCTTTGTGGTGTTTGGCTGTCTCTGATACAAAAGGCATGTAACTTGTCTATCATGTTGAACAGGTTATCAAGCCAGAGAAGGCAGAAGAACTTGGAAAGTTGCTTGCATTCAGTAGCATAAACAGGACCCAAATGGAAACTTGTTCTCATGGGTTGAATCTGTGGACAGTTAAATGGGTCATGTCATGAATCTCATATACTTTTCTCACCTTCCAGTTTACCTTTTTGCCTTAGTAAAATTATGAGAATATCCACTGTAAGATATTCTTGAGAACTGTTTTGATTCTGTGATAGTTACCTGGGAATTGAGTAACAGATTTCTTGTTTGATATTAGTTGTTTTCTATAAAAGATATGTTATTTGGATGCACTGTCTTCTGTAAGCAGCTACCACATATAAACTATGAATGCTTTGACTCATTCCACTTAAAGGTGAGGAAATGAAGTTTTCAACAGATCAAATTCTGTCAAGTTTCTTGAAAGTGACAGCCACAGTAAGGAAATATGTGCCAGCTAAAACATATTATTAGACTTCATAGAGTCTCCATTGGACAGAAGAAATTGAGCCACAGTTTTTTCAATCACCCTCTGGTCACAAAACAACTTATTTTTTTTTGAAAATTTTGGTTTAGACCCATTTCTAAATCCATGAGAGAATGAGGTGACAACTGTTTCAATGGGAAAAAATATTTCTGGTTTCCAAAGCAAACATTTTAGTAATTGCCCCTCATTTATTTGTATTTTCTAATTTGCTTTACATACTACAGGGAATCCTGCAATTACCCAGAGAATGTACTGTCTGTACCTTCCTGATTGAACTGCCACCTCCCCTACACTTTGTTAGAGCTGCCATTCACTGCAGCTCTGGTTCAGACTCAAGGGAATAGCCTTGACACAATGCACTGAAGGCAATATTTGCAGAGAAAAGGGATAATCGCTGAACAGCAGCCTATCTCCACATTTCCATGTCCCATGACCTCTTTTCTCCCTAGCCTTGGCATAAGAACTTAGTATAACTCCCTAGGACTCTGCTGTTCCCTTTGATGATCTCTTACCCTCAGGCACAGTTTGGAAGTACTTCTGACAGGTTAATATGTTTCACATGAAGAGAACAGTGAAATAACACGGTCTGTTTCTCCTAAGGTTTCAGAGAAAGATAGCATGAAGTCTTTATCTACTAATATTTGCATCGTCACCTCTAACTGCACATATGCCCAATAAAACAAACTTAAAAATGAAATTCAATATGTCTTTTTTTTTCTTTTTCTCTCCAGTCAGGATTATTATTTATTCTTAATGACATTACTTTTCCTTCAGGCTCTGTTCAATTTTCTAAAATCTCATTTTCACATCATTCTAAGAAAAATATATAATAGAAACCTACCTCTAGATCCAACTGTCCTTAAAAAAAATCTGTTTCCTTTGTGTTGTCCAGCTGCAGGATCTTTCTGTGATTAGATCCAGTGTGTAAAAAAGAAAAGTTGTCAAAGCACTGATGAAAACATAAATTGCATAAAATACTGGTGACAGTATACCAAAGTCACAACTCGATATTTACAATCTGGGGTTTTTAGCATTATGCTAATAGGACTGTGTTTTATTTATGCAGTACTGTAGATTTCCATAATGCTTTGTAAAGAAAATATCTAAGAAGTTACTGTTTGTTAGTGCATTTTTCTGCATCAGGTACAATACAGCACTGCACAAAAGGATTTTGTATGAGAAGGGAAACATTTTAACAGGGGAAAATAATCTCAACCTTCAAATTCTTAGCTAAAACCTGCTATTTTCATTTAACAAGTTGAAAATGTCTGCAATGCAGCTTGGTTACACCTCTGTGTAATGAATTTCCTTTGTGTTATCCTTATTTTCAGGAGGATGAGATTTCATGTTTCAGCCTCTATGCTACGCTTTCTCTTAATGGGAATAGTAAATTACCAGAAGGGTGTGTGTACTTTTGTACAGTCCTCACTACAGAATTCCCAACCTTGGGGAGGGAAATTGTACATCTGCCTTCATCTGGTTCCCAAAGATTATTTGCAAGTGATCACTACAGCCACTTTTGCTTGGCGTATGCCTTTCAGAAAATGTCAGCTGATGGTTTTGACTACAGCTGACATGCATGGCAAGGATGCAGTAAAATTGAAGGTTCATGAAGTTGTTACATTTATATCATAGTTACCTACATCAGTTGAATGAATGTGTCTTGTGTGTTAGCTCTTTGCTGGAGCTCTGCTTGTGGCAGTATATATGTACACTGGAGAGGTGTCCCTCTCCTTAGGTCAAGACTGTATCTAAGCTAAAGAACTACGTGAATGTAAACTTTGCAGGCTGCTGCTTACTGTGCATTGTTCATGCTGTGCAGCTACCTATTCAAATCTTACCTACTTTTGCTTTGTACACTTTGTCTAACGATAAAAAAAGGCAAGTCCTGTACATATGATTTGCTAGGACATCAGTCAGTGTGTGAGACAAGCTTAGGGGAGAGGGAGAAGGGAAACGTTGTTATTGTCTTGCTTTTTTCCCTTAAAAGAAAGAGTTCAAAAGAGGCAGCATAGAAAAAAGGAAGCAAGCTAAAACTGGCCAAAAACAAACCCCATAAAATTTCTGGCTAAACCTCAGAAATCCACAGTAGAAATCATTCTGAATGCTGCAGCTGGGCTTGTTGGACAGGCAGCGTAACTCTCACGAAGCTCAGCAGCCTCATGAGTCAGGGACTCACTGTCACACTCGACAGGAGGCTCCTGGCCACAGGACTTCAGGGTCCAGCTACTGGGACAGTCTGCTGGACAGGTGCACCTTGCATGCCAGAACTTCCATAAAGCATCTCACAGGTGTATTTTAGTGTCACGTACAGTAAAATTATGTTATATAAATGTAAATTAAAAGGTAAATATCAATACATTGTGGGTGTCTTCATATGGATCTTTAGACAAATTGAGTTCAAGTTAAATGCACATTTTTATGAAAAATTTACATTGGTGAAAAGCTGGTCACATTTAGAGGTTTGACTAGCCAACACTACATTTCTTTTACTTCCAAATTCACCTCTGCCAAATACAAGCTCATTTTGCCAGTGCAATATTTTTTCCTGTGTACTCCTCAGCCTGCCAGAAATTAGCATTGCAAAGAGAAGGTCAAAAAGCTTATAATATATAGCACCATAAAGCCTATAGGTAATTTTTTTTAAACTTCTAACAGCTTTCATATGATTGCTGTACACAATGCAATTTGTTTATTTTACTGACCTTTAGGTATTTCAGTAAAAGTAGCAATTTAATTTCCTTGTCATTCAGCACAGATCTGTCATTTTCATAATTCTTAGAATAATGGAAGTAATTAAAGCATTTTAATTTTTGAATTACTTCTTATGAACTTCTAGGTCCTTTTCAAGGAAGTGAAAAATGAAACAAATTTGAGGCAATCTATCCCTGCTACACACCCTTCCTGTTATCTTAACATGACAATGGTTAGACAACAACATAATTCTGGACATTATCAAAGTCTTCTGAGAATGATAAAATAAATCTCTGATACAATCTCAACTACTTCCTCACTTTGAATTTATTTATTTATTTGCAGTATTATGAGAAGCTAACAAGAAAATCTGATAAATATATAGTTATAATATATAAGTCTATGTATGCATTTTGATTTAAGATATTTTTATATTGAAGTCTCTTTGTGGGCCTTCTGATTTTTGGCATGTGAAAACCAGGCCCTACAATACTCCCTTTAATACTGATTTTCAACTGGAATCACTGGAAGTTTTCACCACTGAAGCCAGTCAGAGTCCTTGCAATTGAATAATTGAAAGAGGCGTTCATGTCCTACATACCTGCAGGTTACCTAGGAGAGATGGTAGCAAAATAATAATTACATGTATCAGTTACAGAGTTATGTTATTGAGAATCACTGGTAGAAACAATATGTACAGGATATTCCTAATTATTCATTTACTTTGGTAGCACATTTAAAACACTGGCAGAAATCTCTGTTTCCCTCTCCTTTACCCCCTTGGCAACTTCCACCTACATATTTTTGATTAGTACTGTTCTAATTCAGTGTATCTGGCCAATGGTATTTTTGTCTTCCAAGTTGACTATGGACATTTTCTGTTTAATACTCTATGAGACTATATTACTTATCAACTTCTTCCAAAATTGTACAGTAGCTTTAATTTTTACATATTTTAAAGTTAATGAGATAATTAACATTTTCATTCTATCCTGAAAGTATGGACACTTCAAAGCAAAGGTAACACTTATTGTGCCTGCTTCATTGCTTAATTGTGTTGAGAAGAGGAACTCACTTTATCAAGGACTAATTTACTGTAAAGTTCATCTTCAGGGTACTTCAGTAAAAACTCTTTTCCGTAGTAAGATATGGGAGGACTGTTCTCTTCCTAAAATATTGTCAGAAATACATCACCACCAGTGCTGCTGACTGCAGGCAATTCCCTTTGACTTCTACTGAGGTTGGCAGTATGTTGTCTCTTATGCTCAAGTTATCAGCAATTATTGCATAATTTATTTTTTAATTGCTCAAGAGACCTTGAAATTTTGAAGTTCTCAGAAACAGCAAGATGAAGTAGTATACTAGAGATTATTTTCATAGAACCTGTTCAACAGGTGGAGCTGTATGCTGCAAAATAGAGTTCAGAAATGAAATCCTTATAATGAGATGTTTGTTGAATAATTTTCAAAGTTATAGAGAATAATATATCTGTATACACATTCTTTCAAATTATAGGAAGAATATTTCTGCAGTCGTTCCAGATTGGGTAAAGAAAAATATATCTCAAAAAGGGTTGTTTTGATTTTCAACGTGTTTGTTGGTGGGCAGAAGTCCAATAAGCTTTGCTCCACTCTTCCTCGGAAACTTAAGATGTATGGGAGATCTTGGATGTCACACAGCTGTTGCTCAGCATTGTATTAGTAGTAAAGCATAAAGCTACATTAAATATTTATTAATCAGCACTCCTTATGACATTTCTTCTTGCTATTAGTGAAAGCAGTTTGGGTGACAGAAAACTCACGAAAGATGGTCTAATGAAAGTGAGGAAATGCTACAGAATGTCTTAGAAAGCATCCTTCTTTCTCTGTCCCTTTTCTTTATTGCCAGTTCTGACCAGTGCCCCTTTGAAGGATAAGAGCAAGATCTCTGACTGTTCATCTGCAGGTGCCAACTTGTCCTTTTGTTCTCCCCAGAAAAGAGGACTATTTTCCTGAATTTTCTGGTTCTATTAGAACACACTGAAGTACAGCTTTGCAAAATGAGTGAGCTGATTTGATAGTCCTCATTAATTCATATCTACTGTTACTGGTAGGGGATGCCCTGTGCAGTCCCATCAGAGGGTGTTTGATTTGGTCATGTCAGAGGACATGAGCCTCAGTTTCCACCCCACTTTTACAGACATAAAGTATTTTTCAGTAGCAGGAGATACCAAAGACCTACTGTAACACATAAATGTATAAATAAGTGATAAATAGGAAGGAAAAGGGTGTTATTTATCCCCTGTTCTTTGACAGTATTGTATCAGTACAGTGTACAGTGTTCAGTGTCATACTACATCTGTTTACAAAAATACATATAAATGTTATCAAGCAGTAAAATGGTGGCTACTAGTGCAGTATTTTATTTACAACCAGAATAATTTTTTATCATAAATTAGTTGCCAATAATTTAGCAAATTAGTAAATTTAGCAGTTTTTCTTCACTTCATTAGTAATTTTTTTCCCTTAATTATTGCAGACTATGACAGATTTTCTTGCCTTTCCTCAGGCTAAAAGAACTTGTGCCAGGTTTCTTGGAAATTTGTCCTACCCAACATGACAAAGGTGCAGAACCATGTCTCATCATTTATTACTCTTAATTAGCTACCTTTATTAGGTTAGGTATTTCAGGATGGTATTAGTTGATGCCACAGCTGCAAAGCTTTACTCATGATGTGCAAGGTATTTCAGTTGCATTAAGAGGGCCAATCCTCCTCTTTCCCCTGTAATTTTGGATTTCTGGACTTGCACAGTTTGGGGGGTTTCTGTCACTTCTGGTATTTATCTTATAATGCCAAGCTAATTAGCTGTAAAGGCCCTGTATAAGATCTGTGTAAGCAAACAGAAACCAAAAATCCTAAAGGACTTTTGTAAATCACCTAAGGCTCAGGCATGCAGTGATAACGACCAGATAGATGGATGGCGTGCTGCAGCTGAGTAACAAGAGCTCTTGCATGCATGAAGGTGGAGAGGAATAGTTTCCAGATGTTTCCTCTGAGCTTGCTAGGAAGAATATTGCTATGGGCTGCAGTAACCTATAACAACTGACCATCAAGTAGGACCAAAACACCCATTCCTGTCCAGCAGACCATCTGAATGTTTTAATATAGGGCTTCATGAAATGTTCCATGAGTAGGTGTGAAGAGGAAGGAGAGAGAGATGTAGAAGATATGGCATAAACCAGGAAGGAAAATCCAAGGCATTGGCCAGATGGACCAAGAGAAACATTGAGAGAAATCTGTGTTGGTATGGGAAATCAAAGTGGCACCGAGTCTGGGAGAGAGAGAGGGCCATCCGTCTTCAACAGCCCCACCTCATGACTTTTGGAGAGAGATTTAGATCTGTCTGTGTGACAGGTAAAAGACTGCATCCAAGAAATGCTCAACTCAGTTTCACACAATTTCTGAAACTGATAAAATGGGAAGTTGCACATGTCTGCCCTCATCTCCCATGTAATGAGTTCATGGTGGGTTTGCCCAACATCAGACAGGAGTGTTGTTCAGGAATGAAATGAGCCACTCTTCTGGTTCCCAAATATCTTCCTATTCAGTTGTGACGTCTACTAATGTGATTTCTCATGACGAATACATGTTTAAACTGGTTAACATAGGGTAAACTAGCTGTATGACTAGCAAGTATCTACTAAATATGGGATCACTTTTTGGCTTTAATACAAATAATCAGCTTCCGGGTATTATTATAAGTTGATGAAATTACTAAGGACACCTAGTTAAAAGAAGATTTATCTCAACAGTAGAGAAACAGTAATATTGCTTTCACATCTTATTTTTCTCTGTCAGGTTTTTGCACAATTTTTCATTCAAAACAAAAGTACCAAGAGGTTTACTTCTTTTTTGACAAGAAATTTCATATGGTTCCCTGGAACAAAGTTGTAGAATTTACTCAGATGATTTTTTTAACTTATTTTTTTTCTGGGAAATTTAGTAGTAAGTTAGATTTCCTGTCATAATGTCTGATCTTCGCTTCCTATGATTCCAAGTTCTTTGAAATGAAATGATCACCCAGAAGAAGTCTCAAAAATCGCAATGAAATTATAGACTGGTTCACACAAACTGCATGTATGGGTTAGTCTCAGTTTTTAAAAGATCATTTTTAATGATCTCTTGGCATCTCTCAGTATAAATAGAAAAAGTCCACTCAACTGTGCAACTTGAGATTGCAAATCAAAAATATACTGACATAAAAATGAACTAATACCAAATTTTGCATGACTGGCAGTAGCATAAATGCAACTATAAAAATAACTTGTGAATCTGAACTGAAAAAATTAAAGTTACAGACATACTGTAGCAAATAATTTTGATTTTTCAGGGTTTGTCTTTTTTTTTGTGTCTATGTCTGAATCTGTTAAATGGATGCAAGTTGCAAGTGCACTTGATTTATCAGAAACTCTTTTTCATTGTTATTTTTTGGTCATGAAAGTGATTTGTTTCAAAAATTGTTAAACAAACCTTGTCCATTGCTCTTTTTAAGAATGTCACAAGCATTTATTTGAAATTAGTTAAATTCTGTACAAGAACTTGGATTTTCATGTAAAGGGTTGGACTGGGAACAAAATAAAATCTAAATGAAAGATGATGTCTCTTTTATTTTTTATTGAATCATCAGTCTATTTTTCCAGAATTAAGAACTTTGCTTATTACTAGATTCTATTGTGGATAGTCATCACCTACACTGATAGAGTTTTTTAATTATCATTTCAGAGTGAAATGAGCATTCATTATAGTGCAAAATAGGAGGAAAAAAAATCACTAAGCAACATCATCATCTTTTTTTAACTGATTAGCTTAAAAGATACACCCGTCACAATAACAAAAAGTAGCATGGAGAACACAGTTGAGTTCAAACACATATGTTATTAATCTCACGTAATGAGCTTTGCTTCAGTTGGCAGGAAAAACTACTCTAAATAGATGCTAAGCTACAATGGGCTTCCTAAAAAATCATGGCACTTGACTTTAATTTGTCCTCTGCATCAGTTTCTTATATTTAAGAACGCTTATTATTAGGTCTTCTTGCTGTGCTCCCCTCAGTTCCATGCTACTAATTGGTTGTGAGTGAGTCTGGTGCTCTCTAATACATCTTCCTCTGCTGCCACTAAGTCTGCTGGAATTGCCACCACCCACTGTCCTCCTAGTGCTGTAACAACTGCATTTATTACACCATATAATAACTCTTTTGTAGTATTTTCCAGTAATCTCTCCCAAACCAAAAGGTATTCTTGATAAGATTTTGGCATTAGTATTTGTATTATATGCTTGATATTTTATATGCTGAAATTAAAATCAGCTAAGTAATTTTTTTACCTCTGTGTTTATCAGGTCTGAATTCCATTAATGCTGGAATATGAGGCTTTTTGCCTATATCCACTGATGTTCATATATGTGTAGACATGAGTATTCTGCATGCATCTAGGGACATCCATGTATGTGTGTATTGAATAGAATCTTCTTGTAGGCAATAAATAGATCTTTAAATATGTATTGGTGTGGCCAGATGCAGAGAGATATATGGTCACCTGACTGTTTTGCAAGCTGGGCATGTTCCCAGAGTGGTTTATCAGCTTGGGCATGGTGCCATGCTTGCACAGCTATACAAGTCATGGGCCAGAGCTTCTTCACATGCAGCCAACTGAGAGCAAGAGAAAGACAAGGCAAATTTGTGCATCCAGATGTACCCCAAAATCTTCTCAAAAGCATTGTTTGTGGGCTCCTTCGTTTCCTTCTGATTGTATCAGATAACAGACTGACAGAATTTCCTGCTTTTGTAACTGAATTGTAAGATTTGACACTTGACACAGGGGAGGGGACGGGAAATAAATTTTAGGTCTGAAGGTATGATAAATTTCTTACTACATCTTTAGCTCAAGCCTGTTTTCCTTGCTGACAAATATTGGAGAGAATAAGTGTTGTCTGCTCTGAGTTGTTGAGTCCTCTTGCCACTTCCCCCTTCAGCTATTGCCTGTAGGAGCCATTCTTTCAGATAAGGCAAATGATGAAATTATTAAGGCACTGTGGAGCTGAGGCTCCCATCTAACCCTAAATTTGTTCCAGCCATTCTGGGGAGCAGCTGTGATCAAAGCTAGTAGCCTTGTAGGACAGTGACCATTGCCATCACCATAAAAATCAGGAAGTGATGCCCTGTGCAGTCCCGTATATGCCATAGAACATTAGAATCCATCAGAATCACAGAATATTCTCAGTTGTAAGGAACCCACAAAGATCATCAAGTCCTACTTTTAAGTGAATGGCCTGTCCAGGGGTTGAACCAGAAACCTAGAATTTATCAATTCTTCTTCACCATCAATGAAGTTGGGAGAAAGAATTGGAAAAGCACCATTCTAAATTGCTAGTTTTGTAAGAAGATGAGGAAGAAAGTGGTCAGTCTGGGCAGTTTGAAAAATTTTAATTTAAAATCTGAGGAGGAGATGTTTAGAACTAATATTGCAGTATTGATTTGCATGCAGTTTTGTTCTGTGTCACTTCCAAACCGTTTTTAGAACTGGCCAGAACTTCTCATTTGGTTTTTATGGGGAATATTTACTGTTACTAAGATTTCCTGTTAGCACGGGCTAGAAAAATGCCAAAGTTTCCTTCTGCAAATGTTTTTGAGATATTTAAAGCATTTCTTGAAATATTTCCTTGGATAAGAATGAAACATTGAATCCTTAAAAAATGAAACATTTTGTTGAATTTTTATTAAGGGATATGATTAAAGAATATGTTCCCATGAAACACTTCTGTGCTTTCTGATATATTTCTAGCAATTTTGACCAGTTATAGTAATTGATGAAAAGATAATTTTACTGTAATCACTTCTTGTTCCTCGGGCTTATACATATACCCACCCCACAGAATTAAATTAGGTACCTCCTGCTGTCTGTTATAATCTGTTGTTCCACTAGATCTAGTCACCCGAAAAAAACATTTTACTCTTCAAAGAGGTGTCATTGGGTGTTTAAATGATGGAAAGGATATGTTCTACATATATCCATAAAACATGCTTCTTTAACAATATGAATTCCTTGTCAGTATATAAGCTTCTTCATAGCTTTCTAATAGATTTCTTTTTCATCAGTTAACACAAATAGTCTATCATAGCAGAGAATATGCAAAGTATGACACCAAGAATAGTTAAGGAATTTTTAGTTTCTTGCTGGAGTATGGTTTTTAATGTGATATTTTTGTGTGCTAAGTACTCTATATAATAAGAGTTTATTGCATTCTCTTTAAATACTTCTTCTTCTTCTTCTTCTTCTTCTTCTTCTTCTTCTTCTTCTTCTTCTTCTTCTTCTTCTTCTTCTTCTTCTTCTTCTTCTTCTTCTTCTTCTTCTTCGTCTTCGATGGCATTTTTGTTGTGGAACAAATTCCTGAATATCCCTCATTTTTAGCTCTCATGGTTACAAGAACATTTCAGGCACCAAATGGAATCTCTGAAAGAAAAGATGTTTCAAATTCAGTTCATCTTTTACAACTTCTTGTACAGAAAATTGTAGGAACAACTCTTAGCATCTTGCATTTTACAGGACACTGATACAAACATGCATTTAGCATGAATTATACAAGAAGTGGTCTGAAAGTTGGTAGAACTATTCATATGCTTAGGCAGGCAAGTGCCGGAGCCCTTCATTGAAGTGAGGCTTAGGAAATTGCCATTATACTGTAGAGCAGTGTATAAAACCTTCCTTCCTAATGGGTCATTTACAATTCCTTGCAATACAATATTTAAACCTTTTACCTCTATAGGTGATGTTTGGTACCCTTGATCACACTTCAGGAGATGGATTTTTTTTATCTTTTTCTGTTCTGAAATCATCCCTGGCACGCCTTTTGAACTGCTGTGACATATATATGTAGCAAATTGCATAAATTAGCAGTGGTGTCCCTTCTTGGTGGCTACCTCATTTTGTAACTGTGAACAAACTCTGACCAGGGAGTGGATGTTAAGAACCCAGAGCTCTAAGCACCTGTGCCAGCCCTGTTCTTTACCTGCATCAAGAACATGTTTCCTTCTGTCTTATTCCTGCAGCTGATTGCCAAGAGTATTTCCTTCTTCTAGCCAAAGAAGTGGTAGAGGACTTTTCAGATTCCAAAACAGTCTGAATCACCAGCATTCAAGGTACTAATTCATGCACTAATGAGTTGATTGCCTCTAAAGTTCTCCTTTTTCCACTTGCAGATTTGTGTTTTGCTGTGATATGCTGTGAGATCACTAAAGAGCAGGGACTGACAATAAAGTTGTTCAGGCCACTCATGGTTATGGGCTGAATTTACGAGGCCAGGTTAACAGCTTGATCATCCTGGTATCATTATGCAGTACCTGCAGAAGGACTGAGTCTGACCCATGTCAATTGGCCAGCATCACCTATCAGCTAAGTGTCTAAACCTGGATGCTGCGAAACCTCACACCCTCCTTAGTACCAAATTACTCTGTGAATATTTCTGAGATGCTTCTGTCTCCCAGACTGATTCAACTAGTACTGGTTACATACAGGCTGTATTTTCTAAATTACATTGCAAGCAGGATGGTTTTACATTTTCTTTTGCTGTGGAAATTTGAATTCTGAGATATTGTGAAAATTTAAATTTGCAAAGATGACTTCAACTACCCACCATGGACCTCTAACATTATGTACTTCAGGTGCCTGAGATATTGGCCAAGATACTTGCAGTTGGATGTCAGATGTAACTCGGCTCCTGTAGGTGATGTCTGCCATTTTAGAATGGCATTTGGAGGCTAAGGTGGATCTCAAAGGAGAACAATGTTTGTCAGTCATATCTTCTCTCCAGTGCTTCCAAGAGGAGAGACTCTAGTTGTAATTCCATGCTGAAATATGACCATGGCAGTGCTGGCTGGTCTAGGACTAGAAGTGTTCAAGCCTGCATAATATTTTGCTTTGTCTCTCCTCCACACCCATTTTGGAGTTAGAAAAGTGCCAAGTTCATCCTGACACTTCATGATGGTAGAGAGATACCGTGAAGGAGGCTACATTTGTACCTTAGTCTGTGTAGGGTGTTCATAGTGTGAATTGATGTGAATAAACACCACTTAAAAAAAAAAATAAAAGCTGATATACCAGCAGTTGAATTAATATTGCTAGTCTGCTAATGAATGCTAAAAAAAGTTGTTCTAGAACAGTCTGCAGCTTTTTTTAGGTTTTATTTGCAGTAGGAACAGGTTGAAGGTGGCATCACTGCTTTACATGGAATGTAAATAGTCAGGGAACTTTGAATTGATTCACTTGTACACTTACCTGTTAAAGTTGGGATATCAGGGTTCTTTTCTGGGTTTATCTACTTGGAAATATTCAAAACCTTTAATCTTGGAGGGTCTTGGATTTTGAGTAAGTTAGATCAGCATCTTTATATTGCTCAGAATGTACCTTTTAAAAGTACAAGGTATCACAAAAAGTAGTCAGACTGTGGGTATTTTCAGTGAATGGAACAATCTTTTAAACCCAAAGTTTATTTGTGATCTCATGCCTATGAATTAGCATGCAAAACCACAAAAACCTTGTAGAGGCAGTGGAGGAAGCCAGCATTAGGAAAGAGCAGCAGCCAGAGAGGGAGAGAGCTGGCTGCAGGAGGAAGAGAACACAAAAAAAGAATAGAAAGCAGCTTCCAAAAGGGAGGGAAATGGGAAAGAGGAGGGCAGCAGCAACAGTGTGGAAGGGTGAAGGTGAAGAGGGAAGAACAGCTGCTTTTCCCTCTCGCATACTGACTGAGTTTTTCTATGAAATACCCATTTTTTGAGCACATTGATTCTGTGACCCTCTTTAGCTGTTTGAACTCTCTATTGGACAGAATCAAATTCAATCCAAGTCTATTTCTGGGATCTGTATTATTTTGCATTCCCTTGAGGCCTGAAGGAAACCGTAAAGACAAATGGTGTGATAATCACAGACCACACAAGAAATAAAACCAAATGGAGGTGAAACAGTCTGGGAGAGGGGTCTGATTTTCAGGGACTGACAATGTGATGGTCAAATTTCTTCACATGTAATTTAATATGTCCTTCTGAGCTCTGCAGTGGTGATGATAAAAATGCACTTCTTTGGGATATGGAATTGATTGATTTGTTTCAATTATTGTTTTCGTCACACCTTTCATAACACCAAAAATGTTTTTCATTCAAAAAAAACCCAAACAAAGCAACAACAAAACAAACTACACAAATGTAGAATCTAAAATTGAAAAGAAGATGTTTGAAAGACAAGGACAGGATCAATAATTTTAAAAAAACCTGTGAACATATAGAATAACATTAGCAAGTCTTAGCTCTATAACTTTTCATGGGCAAGTTCCTTTTCCCATGCATTTTGTAGGAAGTTTGTCTTGGCACCTTTAGGTGACAGCTCCTGTAGATTTTTGCAGTTGAAGATTTTTGTCCACCTATATTCTGAGACCACAGATCCCACAGCTGTATACTAGTACCAGTCTGTGCTAAACAATTGCTTGGGATTGGCACCTAGGGTTGGGTACCTCAGTACTGCTGTGAATTGTAACTGATCCAGAGAGGAGGAGTGAACTCCTATGGAACTAAAATACATTAGCACAGCAGAACCATTTAAATGTGAGTGCAGTGTAAATAACAATATGTTTCTTGGAGAGGATACTCAAAAGAAGCTAGACTAACTTGGAAAGGGAAATGAATGTTGATTTAATTGGCTATTTAATGATTATCTGTTTTCTTCCTTTTCTTTTCCTTCTTCTTCCCTTTTTTTAATCCAAACAGAAAGGTTAATCTAACTATACATTTAAGGCTTTTAAAGGCTCCATTACAAGACTTATTATGCTAAAAGAAACATACCTGGCATGCTGCAGTTTTCTAAATGTATCAGCGATGCATGTAATGATTCACTTAAACCATCATGGTCAGAATTCTTTTACATTATTTCTATGTAAATTGGATGCTTCATGATTACTATAATATGTGTGAAATTCCACTTATTATTTCTTTTAACATGGAAACTTTTATCACTTAACTTCAACTCACTGGACAGAATATTTGAACCATTTGCAGTCATTAGAGCATTTTTGTTTGGTCAAAACCCTTGTGGGATTACACTTTGGAAAAATAGCATGAATTACATTCAATGCAACTGAATGGCAATTTTAAATATATAAGGGGCATCAGGAGTGCTCGTCATTATACTTAGAATTCAACATTATATTTTATCTGTTATGGACTTGTTTTTACATTTTCTTCTTTTATCTTCAAGAGACTTATTTCAGCATGTAGCAGTAAC